>JAHLJT010002406.1:102053632-102116668 GCA_031308135.1 Acheta domesticus | reverse complement strand
AATAATATCACCCAAAATACCTGTGAGTTGCTTCAGCAATCTACCCAAGGGAGGAAACCAACGGATAAATACCTCTCTCCTCATTAGTCTATTACTGTACTGTTTATTTCGACATATAAGGTGGTAGAAGTATCAAAAAACGGCTCCAAAGGTGTCGTCTTCATAGGCAGGTGGTAGTTCGTGAGTCGGCTTATAGGACACATCTTAGCTAAAACCATAAAACCTGGACGAAAAATGCAAACCTCGTCGTATCTGAAGGTTGTCTTTTATACATATATATATATATATATACATACATATACATATATATACATACATATACATATATATACATACATATACATATATATACATACATATACATATATATACATACATATACATATATATACATACATATACATATATATACATATATATATATATATATAATATATATATATATACGGTAAGCCTCATTAGTGTAAATAGTGAAACTCTCTACAGGAGAACTGCAGACCAGAGGAGACACGTTCCTCCTGCAGTGCATGCGGTTGTGATATGGCATCAAGAGGATGGGGTTACAACGTGCGGGGGCGCCGTCATCAACGTTTCACGGCAGGAGGGGGCAGCGGAGACACGTCCCGGGCACTGGCGCCCAATGGGGAAGGATGGGGAAGGGGAGGGAAGGAGAGCAGATGGGACAACAGGGTGCGTCCCTCAGCAACAATGCCGAAAATGCGATTACAGGTGGCTACAAATAAAATGGAAATTAATTGAAGGACTTATTGAAAGACTTATTACTTATTAGTTGAGATTTTTATAAAGGCACCAAAAACTTTAAAGCGTAGACGTGCGTAGTAATGAATTTATGATTTTCCTCACCTTATAACTTTCAATGTGTTTGGCACTTGCGGAAAGGAAATGTCCCAGCAGATTGCGCCAGTTCTACGGAAGAACGTGGTAAATTATCACGAAATCTGGAATTTTGGACTTGTTTGGTTCTTGTCAGAAACCCCTCAATTACACTCGCTTACCCATGGGAGAACTCTCTTATGTCGAAAACTCTTCCTTCTCTGTATCGTGAGTGAATGAATGAATTAATATTGACTTCGGGCACATCAACTACTTAGGTCATTATTCCTTAAATGTTACCGTGAGGTGTCGGATTTTTCTCCCCGCTGGAACGAGGGATTAGACCTACCATTTGTCCTACCATTTGTCATGTTGGGTATTCCGGTTCGAGGTATCGTCCCCAGCGAGGAGAAGCTTTAAGCTTGCGACTGTTTTCTCGACATGTGGTAGTGTAGTGCAGGTAAGTGCAAGTGTGTCTGTATATGTAAGGAAAAAAGGAGGGGCAAAGGATTAAAAAGGAAAGCATGATCTTAGATCGTTTGTAAGGTCCATCTCCGGCATTAATTTGATATTGTTTTAAGAAACCACGAGAAAACAGAAAATAGATTAGAGCAACCGGCAGCTAGAATGTGAATCCACTTAGCTGTCCAGCTAATATCGAAAATCCGTTGAAACTCAAACCTAGGACATCCCAGTCAAAGAAGCTGCAGAGGCAACTGTGTTCGAGCTGATTCACAGCAGTTGGTGTCTCCTCGCAACCGAATGAAGCAAAAAGTTAGTTACTGAAACAGTTTTTAATAGAATTCGAGACTCTGCACGTCTCTGAACTCGAGACAACGCACGCTCCTCCATTACCTTACCTTGGATTGCGGTATCTCGAAGGGTCGAAATCTAAAAATAAAGAAAGTTCTAACTAATCTCATTTTGTACCTGAACATTCCTTAAACCTCAACACTGAGGTTTTAAATCCCTGGGACGTTACCATTTTAGAATTATTCATGATCGATGTCAAGAAAATGGCATTTCAAGAGAATGTGTATTGCGAGAATAAATTTTCGTCTGTGTATTTTAGTCGCATTTTTACACAACGCCATTTCACGACATAATATTTATGTCGTGAAATGGCCGATTATAAACTGACTGTGAAATTTCTTTTATTTTAACACCTCAATGTTACGATTGGTGGGTCGCAAAATGTATGTATTATAGAAATAATATAAAAATTAGAAATTATTTGTAATCAGAGAAAACAGTTTACCTCACGAGTGTTCAAAATCCAAACGTTACAAAATTAACGTTACAAGGAGTTAATACAGATGCTTTACCATATCTCCATGCCTTTTGTTTAATTATATTTCATTTTTAATAATATGCAATTTAATAAACATTCCATGTCTTATGGACACACATTCTAAATGATACGTGGCAATGTCTTAGAAAAGTACTCGCCTGTATGCAAATTCGGTAATTCGATTGATTAAAATTCTCATCAAGGAGGGACGTGGAGAAACTCACATAAATTATAGAATTTAACCCTTTTATGCTCTCTGTTCCAAAAAAGTAACGGTCCACTTCAAGGAACTTTTTATTAACTCAAATTTCTTATGTTATATACCATCAAAGAATATAACGTCCTCAACGAAACATGGACACGTTTTGGAATTTCTGAATGCTAGATGGTGATTTGGCCGATATCACTAAAGTATTGGATGCTCCTGGCCAGAAGGAATTTGTTACTTGTGCCGGTTTGTAGAACTGTTCAGCTCTTCCCTCAACCTCACGACTCGGAGGAAACAACACCCAGCGGACGCAGACCTTACACAAAACGTTTCTCAAAACTTTGTTGGTTCAGAGGAAAATACTTTTATATTAATACTCTGCCTAATTACTGACAAAAGCGCTTCGTTTCTTGCCATCCTTGTATTTAAAAGCCAAAGTCAATGTTAATAAAAATAACACGGTAGTTGAAAACGACGATCCTTACGCAAATATTTAAAATAAAATACTATAACAATGATATTAAAATTAAAAAATTCAGAAAAATAAGTTAACAAATTGGTAATTACTTTTTTCATGTCTCGGAATAATTGGTACAAATTTTTAGGCCACATAAGCACAAAGGATTCTAAGATTATTACGTTTTGGCCAAAGAATACTTGTTGGAATATTTTAGTCTTCGAAGTTGTGTGACATCTGCGCCTCTTGGTAGGCAACCCATCATGCATAGGTGTTTTGCAGTTCACATTCTAATGCAAAGTAATTTCGTGTATCCGCCAAAGATCAATCCGTTATGCCGTTATTTCATCCGCGTATCCGTTATTTCACCAACAAATCAAATATATCATGTATATCTTCGTTTAATGAAGTTTCTCAGCACCTGTTTTTTGGCAAAAATAATCTTGGACTCTTCTACACGCCCGAGAAGTTTGTAACCTTTATTCTGAGACACTCTTAATGTTAAGCAGATTTTAATGGTTACGTGCTAAATGCCCAACATGCTCCAGTCGGAAGCGAGCTGACCGTTAGATTGACGTAATTCATTTAAAATTAAATCAATTAATTAGTCCTAAATATTGGCATACGTTCCACTTGTGATCTTCCCCGATGGTCATCGGAGAGGCGTTGATTAGGAGCGCCACCGGACGCGCTACGATGGAGCACGCGGTCAGCACGAAACACGTCGGCGGGGGTGGTAAATGTGGGGGCAGGCATGAGGGCCCCAGGGGGGGGCGTGGGGCCGAAAGGGCTGTCGCGCGGTGATGGACGACGGAGCGGGGGCTCCCCCGGGGCCGCTTGCCTGCTGTCTTGGCCTTTGCCTCGCGGTACAGTCCCCTCCGCTAAGACAGGAGACCCACGGTCGCCTACGGCGCCCCCGTTCTTGTTTCTCCTTAGTGCTCCTTGTCCTCTGGGATAGTCTTCCCCTTTCCACTGAACTCGCCAAAAAGTAGGAAACTAACTGATAGGTGTTTATGATATTGTGCGTAAAATATAGAGAAATGTTATTCATTGTGGTATTTATGTCTTCTGGAAGTGCAACTTTGGTTATTGAAACCACTAATTTAACCAATCTCTTACTTATCAGACGTAATTTTTTCACACGTCAGATCAAATGCGCTGTTTAGGCTCGAACACTTTCCGTATCTAATTTTCATGTTTGGGTTAGAAAATATTCATAGGAGTACTCTGCTTCTCGAGGAGAAAATTAGGCAATCCTATAACTACATTAAATTAATTAAAAACGCCGCACTTATTAAGCACACGTTTAATGAAACAACAATCTTCATCAATGAGAGAAGATATCTTGTGTTCAAGAAGGTGATCGTTGCTGAAGATCCAGCTGACGGTGATTTAGCTATCGGAGAGTCGACACTGGGTCACAGTTGTCAGATGTAATGAAGGGACTGAAAGAACTCTGGTATCACAGATGTTACGAAGGATTCAGTTAAATAATTTAGCGCCGACTTTTACAAAAGTAGCGTAAGAATGCGATGCGCCAGACTACCCCACTCAGTACTCTATTGAGAGATATTTTTCTAATAGTTTCACTAACGAGAAGTGGACTGAATATGGTATTTTTTTCTACATTGGGATATAAAATTGAACATCAGGCTAAAGTGAAGGTGAAGTTTCTCCTTGAACCACTTATGTAGTACTGTATTACTTCTCACACTAAACATAACTGAATGGATTTCAATACCGCAACGTATCAGTGGATACTTTTATTTCATCTATAATTGGAAGCATTAATTGGAATACAGATCTGATAGATTAAAGTACTATCTTCCTAGTTTAATAAAATCTATCTTTCAAAAAACAAAATAATCCAAACCGAATATTGTACCAGTCCACATAGGCACTCCATCTAAAATAAAAAATCAATGTTCGTTTGTTTGTTTGATTGCATTTTATGCGCAGCAGTACTGTTCATCGGATTGCTATAAAACTTTGTCAACTTATTGCTTACACTTGCGCAAAAAATATAGGCATGGAACAATGGGAATGTGTGTATGTCTGTCACACACAGATGCAAAATGGAGGCGCTGTTGATGATGATTTTATGCGTTATTAACTAAAAGCACCCTCTACAGAAGCTCTACGCAACTCACCGCATCTTAAGTATTAAGCGCATCTAATTATTACTTGAAACGTCATCTCGGACAACTAAATCAAGTTTTTCCAATCAGAGTCATAGCGAATGTGTGCCCAAACATGAGAACGTTTTAACAATAGCATACTACTTGACAACAATGTCCAAACCAGGACATAGAACAAACCCATACTCGCGAGAAGTCATCAGTATATTTTCTGTTCCGCTGGTTCCGGGGCGTAGGCGTGAACGAATCGGGCTATGCAGAGGCCCTTAAGCGAGCATAACTTAAATTGTTTACGAAATTCAAAATCTCTTCCCGAGGCCTTCTGAGTTTTGAAACGAATATTTTGACTTTGGGTGGGGAGCACTTTACATGAAGTCAACAACACTTTCAAAATTTTCTAAAAAATTACTTCAACTTTTTGGATTACAGTTTGTACTTGCCTATCACAAAGTATGCTTACAAGAACGGTGCAGGTCTCATTTCCGTTTAAATCTCTGATATTTCGAAAATTGGAAAATTAAAAAAAATCAGCCTACAACTACGATATTGAAGATGGTTCTTTTTCGTAATGAAATCTGTTCAGATAATTTAATAAACTTTTGTTTTTTCAAAGAGACTCAAAATATTTTCTTTAACTTTTTGCCTCACATGTAACAAAGAACAATATAAAAGATGGTGCTAGTCCCATTTTTTTACAAATTCTCTGTATTTTTGAAAATTGCTAAAAGGTGGCATCGGCACAGTGCAATATTACAGAGATATATATATATATATATATATATATAATATATATATATATATATATTTTGTTTTCAATGAAATCTTTTCTAAAAACCAGAGCTTTAAAATATATATTTTACACTATTTTAATAACCAAGTACATTTCAGGGAATTCTTGTCTGAAATTAAAGCAAATTATAAGAAAGAACATTTTTTTCAAAAACCTCCCCATTGCTTTTTTCCGCGAACAGAACAAGTGACGTTATAAAGAATGGCGCAGATCTTATCAATTTACTTTCTGAATTTTCGAAAATTGTAAATTTAAAAATAATTCAAGAAAGGATGTGTTGTAACACCAGCAGTTTATAATTATAATTCTCAAACTCAGCTTCGTACATTTATAGCCTAATACAGTGTGTTTCAGTGCAAAGATGATCACAAAACGAAAGGCTCAATTCAATAAATGAATGTTCATGAACAAAGTACCAAACGATCTGTGAGCGTGTGAATGACACAGGTTGTAGAAAGTCAACCAATGATTTGATCACAAACACGAGTTAATTTGATATGATTTCAAACGGGTCAATATATTTTTCTGATTTAAAATATAATAAAATTGTTTATCCTAATTAAAAATAAAAAAGAGAAAAGAGTCAATGGGAAGACAATACAGAGAGGCTGGATAAGAAAGAACGAAAGGGAACGAATGGAATTAGGAGACCAAAGAGAAGAAGAAAGAGACACGTAGCGGATGGGGAAAAGGGAAGGTTGTAAAGTGAAGAGAAATAGAGTCTTTGACGCATCAAACAACAGGATTTATTGATTACTTTGTATTTTCTGTCGCGTTTTCACCTGCTAGGTCCACAAAGATCAAAAGTGTAGAGCAATGCTATGACCTGAAGGGACTGTTTGGACTCCCCCAGGGATCCGGCGAGGGTCTCCACGTCAGCTTGCGGGGTATTCCTCTACAGTAATCTCCGTCAGCAGAGCCGGGACAAGGGATAGCGTCCCGATATTGCCTGATAGTGAAATAGTCGTATGTGACGTGTAACGGAGGGAACACTCATGAAGAGGTGTAGACCGTGACCTGTCTGTTAAGTTACTGCACCGTCTTTTGCGTAGTATTGATCGTAGATATCACGGAAAACTATCAAACCCAACAGGCCGACCCCTAGAATTCTCCTCCATACAGTTTCAAAAGCGACTTCTCTTTCTGACTAATGTCGAATATCCGCCAATACCGGAATTCGAACCCTAGAACCTCCCACTCACTGACACTGCAGTAGAACAGTTGTTTCTTCTAAGCCATCTTATTCGGTGGATACAACATCCGAACAAATCGATAGAGCAGTGTGGAAAGAAAAATTCCCCCACTGAGGAATTGGAGAAAACAGAGGCAAAGGGATGTCGCAATAATAGTGGTATCGGGCGAAGGAAACGAAGACAAAGAGGGGCTGGACGAAGCAGTGGTAATAGCAGAATCCAATGAGTTGGAGCTGCGGCAAACGGAGGCTGCGAAAGACGCGCCCCTGGCGGCGAAGACGAGATCGCACCGAGTGCAGGCGAAGCAGCGCCGCGACCTTCCCCGCCCTTCCCTCTCCTCCCGCGTAATATCAACTCCAATATTTCAAAGTGGAGGAAATTTATTCGGCAGTCGAGAGATGATGCGGCGCGCTGCCGGTGCTGGCCCATTACTCTACGTCAGCGAGATTTCATGCAGCCGCGCGCCCTTCGCCGCCCCGCCGCTTTTCTCCCCGCCCCACTCGCCAACACTCTCCCCTCTCGTTTTTTCCCGGCCCCAAGCCTTTGCCCTTGTCCTCCTCGCCCCACCTAGGTCCCTTAACCCCTTTGTTCCCTTCTCTCTCCGTCCCGCCCCCCCCCCCCCCCGCCTCTTTCTCCCTGTCACCCCATTTACACCTCTCGTTTTTTTTTCCTTGCCTTCTCCTCGCTCCACCTCCTCGGCCTTGTCTCTCCGTCCTCTTATTCTTCTCTCTCCATCCCTCTGCTTTCTTTGCCCATATTTTCTACCCGCGCAATTCCTTTTACCTCTCCTCTTACATCTTACCTTACCTCTTACCCATTCATTTACTATCCTTTACCCCTCCTCGTCCACCCCACTCGCCGACCACGGCGTCCACACGGACGCCGACCGCTCGGTGACCCGTTTGCTCCCTGATGCAGTCCGTTCCTTCACCCCGTCTGCTCTCATTTCCCGTGGCCTCTCCCCCGTTCAATTACACGACAGTCG
The DNA here is from genome assembly GCA_031308135.1 of Acheta domesticus. Taxonomy (NCBI): domain Eukaryota; kingdom Metazoa; phylum Arthropoda; class Insecta; order Orthoptera; family Gryllidae; genus Acheta; species Acheta domesticus. The sequence goes on along the minus strand of JAHLJT010002406.1, from coordinate 102,108,772 downwards.
AAGCAGGACACTAGCAAACGGCCCACGAACAGCGCACGATCTTTCATTTTTCTTTCTTGTCCTATTCCCACACCTTACTTAAACACATTTACAATTACAAGCACTACACTACCACACGTGTCAGGAGACCGGTCGGGAGTTTAGAGCATGTCCCGGCTGGGGCGGTGCCACTGTGTTGGAAGGTTCCTGGTTGGGGAAATCCTGCTCGCCGACCAGCAGTCGGTGCTGGATCTCGCCATGCAGTCGGGAAAGATCACCGTTATCTCCCCCCAGGGACACATGCACTACACTCACGGGACTAATGACCTTAGCAGTTGACGGGTCCGTAATTATCAATCAATCAATGTCCCGTACACTCCTGTTCTTCCGACTACTCCCTCTCTTCCGTCCACTTCCTCTCCTCCGACCACTCCCTCTCCCCTGGTCTCCACCTTCCCACATCTACACACTCCTCTTCCGACCACTCCCTCTCTTCCGTCTCTCCCCTTCCATCCCTGACCCCGCCCCCCCCCCACCATCTTCGCTCCTCCGACCACTCCCTCTCCCTCGCTCACCCCCTTTCCACATTCACAGACCCCTCATCCGTCCACCACCTTTCCCTTCCATCCCTGACCCCCTTTCACTCCCCTCCCCCACCCCTACCTTTTCCGCCCCCCACCCTGCCCTCCGCCGCGTGCCGTCGTCGCCAGGCGCCGCTGCCGGAGGAAATACGGCGCGCCGCGTCCCGGGAGTGATGCGCGGCATAATTGGTTATCGACACGCGGCGCGGCGAGCGGCGCCCGGGAAGGTCGCACGTGCAGCGGATGCAGGAGATGAGATGGAGCCGGAGGTGCAGCGGGGAGCCTTTTGACAGTTTCTGGATATCTGGGTTTGTGTTGTTACGTGTCGCTCAAGAGAAATGGCTGGTATTGCGGTGAACTGAGGAAGGTTGTAAGACTTAATTGCATCACGTCGCAACATAATAGTGATTGCATACGCACTGTACCTGTTTTTCGTACTACTGCATTTGTATAAAATATTTAATTGAAATCGATGTTTATTGACATCTTTATCAACTTCATTTTCAGTACGAAGTTTGTTGATGCATTTTTGCATGTTGGTAAAAGTATATCCCGCGTCCACTGGCATTCAAATACCAGCCGAAAAGTTTAAATCCAAAAACTTTTTGTGTTATATCATTAGCCTTATTACCTCCCTATGTGAAGACATTATAAAAAATTCTTTACTATTAAATAAATGTAATTCTGTAAAAATGCTGGATCAGATATACATTACTCACGCTTTTCTAATACTTGTGGCAAACAAGGCGTTAACACGGAATAGGAAATAAACGTTTTGGATTTTACTTAGAAAAGGTGGTATTAAATCATTCTAATTGCGTAGAAGTAGCTGTAAGATAAAGATAATAATAGGTTAGCTCCTACAATGGAAGATGGTATTCGAAATAAGTATACTTCAGTTGGCACAGAGAAGGAAGGAAGTCAACCAAGAGCCATTAACAGTTTGGAATGATATCAAGTGACATCTATTTTAAGGTTCACCTGATATAACGGGCAAAGATCTTTGAGCGGTGTGAACACTGCCTCAGGCAAAACAAAAATCGGATGGTGAAAATCTTCAGCAAGGTCTATGCCATGTGACGGAGAATAAAAGAAAATAGAAGAAGAATCTCAATCAATCATTCGAGAAAAATAAATGATATGTTTAAAAGACGCACAATATTCAACTTTTGTAACAGGAGTAATAACCATCTATTTTGTAATGAAGAAACAGGAATATTTCTCAGTTATCAGCTCCGCTAATTAATGTATTAATTCCTCTTCTTTGATATGAAATTTTAGGAGATACTGACTTGACATCAGAGAAATATGGAAATCGTTCATTGAAATCAAACAATGAAGGGAGCACATTTTGAACGAGTGATTCTGCAGCGTATAATAGATACTCGCATTTTATTTCTTTTCTGTCAATTAATAATTATAATATTGCAAATTTTGTACTTCTAAACATTCAGCAATCTCGTGCAGCTCTCATGATGAAACGTTTAAAACGAAGCATATAATGCTTGTTTTCCAGAATCTAAAGTTCACGAGAGCAAGACTTACGAAACCGGAACGTCGGTATAGGTAACTTTAGGATACGTGCAGTGTCGTTGCGAGCCGTTCCCTACGGTCCGTGATGTGTAGTGAGTGGTGCGTGGTACTGTGTATGGTGCGTAGTGCGTTGTGTGGGGTGCGTTCACTTCATTCTTACCAATAACCAATTCCCAGTTCTCGTTTGTTTCGTGTGTGGTTAAGAAAGAAGTATGGTTTAATAGTTTCAAATATCACGGTGTAGTATAATTATATCATAATACAATAGTAGTTTGACATATACAGTTAAGACGGTCATTTAGCAATTAACAAACCGCGAAATGACTTATCACCACTAGTAGCCAGATCCCCTAACGAACAGAAGTACACACACGAATTCGCAGTAGTACCTCTGACCCAACCGCCGCAAGCTCTGTTTGGCCTTTCACTCCAGGAAACTCCCTCCGACCCACGGCCTCTGCACAGCACACCCGGGCTGTGCTAACGAACGCCTGAATAAGTCATTGGCTCTGCCCCGCCCACGTGCGTAATCAGAGACCCATAGCCTTCTCAAGCAGCGCGTTCGGGTCTTTTCATTATTTAGGCGCCGCTGTTGAACAGTCCAACGTTAGGTTTGTGAATCTCTCATGAACTGAACATAATGAGTTCACCTGCTGACGGATATTGTGACAATGAATATCATGAGACTGCAGATTCTTTAGGAAGGAAGGATGTCCAGTTTTCAATTTGCTTGCTGTTACTTTTGAAAGCGCATCGAGATTCGTTCAGAATTGTAGAAGAAATTAATTTACCATGCGAATTTAAGAGTATAAGCATTAAGAAACACAATGATGGGATGGTATTCGGTTATTTGGCGTCTTTATGTCGCCCAGGCACTGTTCTCTCACGCTTTGATCATTTTGCTTTATCTTAACCAGTTCAGGTTTTGTTCTTACGCGGAGTTCACTAGTTACTACTGTATAAACCGATGACAAACAAAGACTTTTCAGAATATTTTGAGGTCTATATTGAGGTCTGAGGTCTATATCTATACACAACAAGTTATTTGTAGAACTAATATATACTAGTACATCAGAGTTAGCAATAAATAGTTTAACGTGTACAATGATGAACATTTTAAAACACACACAAAGAGAACTGGACAGTCGTTATATAAAAATATGTGCTGTATTCATTCTGGGGCAACGAAATTACGAAACAGTAGGTGTGTAAGGCACTTCGCCACGCTTCGGGAAGGAAGGAATTACTCATACTGGGTGCATAAGGAACATCTATGAAGTTCGTTAATATAAGTAACCATACATTTTAAACAATCATTGTATCTGATTCATTAGCGTATTCCTTGAATATCGGATATGAATTTGGGCCTTAGATATTTCCTTCTTGCTAATTTTATTATAATTGATATTAAACTAGCTGAAATAACGCGGTACTGCCCGGGTATATATTTATCACAATAAATTCGAGACGAAAAGGAATTATTTATATGTTTAGTGTAAAATGGAAGTACTTTTATTTACTTTCCCACCTTGCCATGCAATTTCCTTATAATGGGAAGTAATAATATATTGAATTAATGAGCGTGTCCCTTGCTGAGTCCTTTCGCTTCCGATGAATGCTCTTGTAACCCATTTTGTTTTGTAATATAGAGTAGAAAAACCGTTCACAATCCTTAGGAAAATAATATATTGAGAGCTTCATTTAATCTTATACCCGTGAAAACGTTCTTGGAGGACCGTGCACAACCCCTTAGCATTTACGTCGTCGCAGAAGCGGAAGTGTTCCACGACGGACAGAGGGGGAGGCGATCGCCTTGCGCCTTCCTTCCCCCCCTTGCCCCGCACTAACGCCGCTCGCCCTGCGCTCGGGCCGCCCGCGCGCCATAAACCTTATTTATGGCCTTTTATTGCGCCCACACGCCATTTATTACCGGCGCGCTAATGACGCGCGGAAGAGAGCGAGGCGGGGCGACGCGAGGAGGACGCGAGGCGAGAAAGGGAGAGAGGAGTGGTGAGGCGAGCAGGGAACAGGAGGGGAAGGACGGGGAGGGGCGACGCGGGGCGAGGCGGAGCGAGGCGAGGCGAGGCGTGGCGTGGCGCGACGGGGCGAGGCGGGGCGGGGCGGGGCGGGGCGGGGCGGGGCGAGGCGAGGCGAGGCGGGGCGAGGCGAGGCGGGGCGAGGCGGGGCGGGGCAAGGCTGGGCGAGGCGGGGAGAGGCGGGACGAGCAAGGCGAAGCAGGGCGGGACGGGCCGGGGCGAGGCGAGGAGGGGAGAGGAGGGGGTGACGCAAGTGAAGTGGGGAGTGGCGAGGCGGGGAGGAACGAAGAGGGGAGGGGAGAAGGGGGGAGGGGGGAGGCGGGGTAAGGTGAGGCGAGACGGGGCGAGCAAGGCGAAGCGGGACGGGACGGGACGGGGCGAGGCGAGGCGGGGCGGGGCAGTGTGGGGAGTGTTGGGGTTCAGAGGAGTGGTAGAACAAGCTAAGAGGGCGAGAAAGGAACAGAATAATGGGAACGGGAACAGGCAATGAAAGATGTTTTAGAAGATGAACGAAGAGGGAAAAGAAGGGAGATGGAGGGTGAAACGTAGTTCTAAGGGGATGAGAAAAGGAGTAGAGTAATGGGAAGAGTCTGAAGAGTGGGAAGAAGGAGAGAATAACTGATGAAAGGTGGAGGCGAGAAAAGGGACAGGGAGAGTAAGAAAAGGAGTGGAGGGATGAGGTGGATAAAGAACAGATTTGGAGAAAATAATAGAGGCACGGAAGGGTATAATATGTTAGTTAATCGCTGGTATCATTTGTCGACGCCAACTACAACATCAGATTCAAAGGAAACTCCACATTTCAAAACACTTTTGTATATTATTACTCTTAAAATATATAACAAGTATATTCATTTCTACGAAACTATTAAGATGGTAACAAAAGCATGCATGTAACCTATTTAGGAATTATTACATACACATTTGCAATACCACGATGTTCAAACAAAAAGTAACGGCCATTCGTTTTGATTCCAATAAGAATTTTCTATTTTTCCTGGATATCTGTCCAATGTTACGAAGTCGAATTGCTGTCAACATGCAGGGATGGAATGTTTCTCAAAATATCACAAGCATTTCGGGAAATTGCGGCGGAAGGGATGGGTGCGGAAAGTGGTGGGGCGAATCCGCCGAGGGGGCAACAGAGTGCTTGGAAGCAGTGCACGGAACATTCATGGGTGTTATTGTTCGAGTCGGTTTTTGCCCACTAGCGTTGTTCGCTCCTCAGGGAGTCGACTGTAGCAGTCACTAGAGGCGGCACGAATTCAATCGCCCCTCTATTCAACCGAATAAACAGAGTTCGCTCAACAGCACACGAGTAGCGCCCTAGTCATACATAAAAGTTCCCAATGGGATACATATTTCAATCATTACCCGAACAGCACCAGCGGCGGTATTGAGCTTCATACAGTGGATTGGTTTCCAAGGAAACTCGTAGATATTTTCCATCGAATCTTTCAATATAGAGCTACTCCTACATTCAATTGGTACGATTTACTTACAATCAATAATTTCCTACAATTTACTGGAATTTTGAGAATTTATTAAAAATCATTTTTACTCTCACAAGTTTTTCATAATGACAATTATTCTCATTTGTCAATTTGAGTTATTTACAAATATACTTTATTTCTAAAGAAAAGTTATGATGATGTCTACTAGTCTTGCAAATTTGTATTATTGGTACGAGAAAGGAAAGCCACGAAACGGGTTTCCATGTGATCTTTCCATGTGAATTTAGGATGTTCAAATCGGCTCGGCCAAATTTCTTGGATTCTCTTGTTCCTCTTGCCTGTATTTCCATCATTTTCCCTTTACCAAACACCTTAAGATTTTATCGTTTCCATCTACTCTTTTATTTTTCACTGACACTCAGTATTTAAGCAATTGAACTGCATCCACACCTAAATAAATAAATAAAATTGGGTAGTTTGAAAAGCCAACTGAACCACCTCTTGAAAAAACATATGTCTTACGCAAAGTTGTAATTTGCAGCCTTAATCTCAGAGTACTCTGACACTATCCCAAGTTCCTGGTGACGTCCTTGTTTATTAGTTCTTATGTATACCAGAGTAATCTATTAATTTCCGTTAATGTTATTTTAAACCACACACTTCGCATAACTTAAGTGGAATATACACCACCGGTATAGGACCAGAATATGTACCACCGGTATATACAATTCGGAGCTAAATAGCTCAAAAAATTATATTTTGAACTGATGACATTTTGTGTTGCCTTAAAAATTGTATGTATTTCCTGATGTTCTTGTTGCATGACACCTTTGTACTTATGAAGTTCCATAAATTTATCTCACAACACTCATATTGATAACATCTATGTTATGGCAAACGGGTTAATTATAATGAAAATGTGACACGTTTTTAGTTGCATGTATAATTTTAGTTAAAGATATCAACAAGACTAGCCTCAGTTTATACATAAAGCCACGTTTAGATATGATTAGCCAACCTTAACCGATTGTAACACAAGTATAACAAGATCACAGTTAATGTTCCCATTTTATCAAATTCGAAAACTGTATAATTTGGTCAGACATTCTTATCTTGTGAATGACTACAGTGACTCTCTAAAATTTCTTATTGGAGAGACCGTCATTCTGTCAATTCTTTGAAATCTCGTTTGCCCCAGATTTGTAGTGAATAAACAAGACAACGCGTGTGGCGTCACGTAGAGCACGGCAACAGAAGTAAACTTCAACATTATCTTTGAATCTCCGAAGCGAATAAATAATTTGTAATGACATTTTAATGATGCAATTTATTTATTATCCTACATTCTTGTTTTCGATAAAATTTACAAACTACTCCTAATATATGAACAAAGTTACTCACTCGTGTATTATTGTAATTTTAGTTTCAAAGAATTCGATTTTTTTCTAGTTTCAAATCACAAACTTGATACCCTAAATGAATTGTAACAACAGAATCTCGATATCACCAATTTCAATTTAATAAAAGGTGTTCGAATAATATAATATTTTGACATGATGAGGACAGTCACCAAATAAAGTTTAAGGATAATTTGGTGAGAACAAAATCTCTATCAACTTATCTTAATAATTGCCCTTACGTGTGATACATTCACTATCAAATTCCCATTTCAAATTACTTACTGAAACATCTCAAAAATATGTCTTCAAAATTCTAAAGTATATAAAAGCATATGATGCATTGTAAAGAATTGTATTGTATTGTAATGACCCTGCAGATCATGCGACCAAAAAATAAAGCTTATCCGAGCCATGGAGATAACAAGGCGATAACTATTCGATACGGCGATAATAATTCGAGACATTCGATTACGGCGATAACAATTCGATACATAGACATTTGATTTATCAAGGTTGTGCTTGACATGCTGGATACGTTCTCCCCAGTCTCAGTGCACGGTCTGGTGGAAGCCACAGGCTTTGCCTAGAAACCGCAACACTCAGGATTCCAATTGCTGCGCTTTGCCACTAATGAGATGCTCCTGTGCGGGCATGTTCCATCAGACCGCGCCGCTCCCGGCCACCGCTGCTTATTGAATAAATTTTCTGCGATGTTGTACGACAACTTCGCCACACAGACCGCTACGTCGCGATTGATTTTCTCTCTTGTGTGTGAAAGCGGTCCCGATTTTAACTCTGATGAAGCTTCTAAACGGTTTTCAAAATATAGTACTAAGGTGACCAATTTTTTTTGCAACGAAGTGGAGAACGAAACTATTTGAGAAAAAAGTGTAACGTAACCAAATGAAACATTTTATTAATTCAAACAAAAATACAGTAATTGGGCTTTCATCCCTTTTAATTATTTAATTAAACAAGTATTTTTCTATTAAATGAATATTTTTGTCGATATCATTTTCTAACAATATATTGGAAATTTCCGAGCCAGAAGTAGGTATCCTTCGTATTAAATTTTAGGGTAAGCGCTGCAGCTGGAGTATTAACATTCAATCTGGATTTCCCTTTTCTCATAAAAAAACTGAAATAATGAAGCTGAAACTACTGAAAACGGGGAAATTTGCCCGATCTGTCAATACTAATCGCGCCTTCCCGAAATGTACCGTCATGTGAAGTGTAATAGTTCGGAGCGACATCTCTGATTTCAGATTTAACAGAACGATTTAACATATTCGTTTTAAAATATTGAAAAGGAAAACAGGAAGGAGTATACTTTCCGAGGAAGTACAGAACCTACGAAAGGAGGACTTTCCTACCTAAAGAGGACGATTGGTCACCTTAATAATACAAGTTTTTCTTGTCAAGGAATCGAAAGTAACAGGTGTCTATTCAAACTATAGTGTGACTGGTCACAAATTTCATTAATGAACATCTTAACAAAAAAGATTGAAAATTATAAGAAATCGTATCGTATGTGATTTGGATAAGAAATATTTTGTATCAAATTATCGGAAATCAATGTTGAAATCGTTGGAAGAATTGTTTAAGTGACTTGGATATAAAAAGAAGAAATTTATGAGTACGTGCACGTAAGTCAAAAAACTTTTTAGTTGTTTTTTGTCAGTCCACTTTCGTTGTTGTCATCCGAAATCGAAAATACCTCATTTAGTTGCTGAGCTCACACGTCAGGAACATTTTCAGAACCAGTGCGGATATTTGTGGTGTTCGAAAGTGTTGTTTTCTAAATTTATCTAAACTAGGTATAAATATATATTTAAATCTTAATTTTATTAGTAATTGTATTGTTATGATTAATATACATTTTGTTGCATCTAACATTATTAAGATTTTGTAAGGAAATGGCTCAGAAAATCGAGAATTATTTTCTAAAACAACACCTGTGGGATTACTACGGACAGATACATAAATAATGATTATTATTACGCCAAATTTGTGACAATGTGTAATATTTGTTACAGTATATAAAAATATTTATTTTTCAAGAAATAAATTATTCATCAAATTGTTGTCGGAAAGAGAGTTTGAGAGTACCTTTTCTTAAATATCGTAAAAGTAATGCCCCACACGTGCACGGGATTTCATTCCGTGGAACAATACTACAGAGCGTTCAAAATGTCTCTCCGCAGTGCCTATCTCCCCACTCCACCATCCTTTATGTGGAAACTGCAACATCGCAGACTGAATCAGCGACGCGCCTTCGCCCAGATCCGTTACACAACAACAAAGGAGCGTGATGTGAAACTTGAAATGTAGTGAAAAAAGAGCGACAATAAAATAAAAGGCATTTGAAGTAAAAAGTATATATTTTACTTTTCATAATTATCTTATTGCATTATGTGTTGAAAATGATGCGTTACCCTTTACCTTTATTACCGAAAAATATGTTTACATTTTCTTAAGTTATGGACATTACATACAAAGATATTGAGTCTTTTAATTCCTGTATGGTCTTCGCAATTAAATCGCGTACAGAATCACGATATGGCACAATAGATTTTGGGAATTTCTTCACAAACATTTGTTTCACATCTTCCGTCTACTTATTACTTGCTCGAAACAGATGTTCCGCCAAAAATACACGTTCTTCCAGTGTCAGCATTCTAACAGTTATAATCTGACTCACAACAAAATGTACGGAGTCGAATTGAATGTGACACATGAAGACGAAGAATACCACACGTATTTTTGTTTCAACTACTGCTTGCTTGCAGCGAGTGCCCTTCTGAGAATAACATTCGAATGCGCGCCGTCGTGCTGAAGGAACCCAAAATGTTGCCGTTTCTCCGTAAAGGGTGGTGGGGTGGGGAGAAGGCCACTGCCGAGAGACTTTTTGAACGCTCTGTATATCACTTTAAGAACGTGCATTAGAAATGTTGCATAAAATGTAATTAATGCGGCAGCTTCGAGCTCTTGTTATAAGTTCTTCTTCGAGCTTTTGTTATAAGTTTTAAAATTAATATTTTAGAAATTATTTAAAATCTATTTTAATTTGCGTCCTTTGAGTTAAATTTGAAAATGAATATTGTAGATGATTTCGCTTTGCTTAATAAGATGTGAGAATAAAAGTAATGCATGGTGAAACCCGAATAATTTTGATATATATAAAATATTACATTTAATTATTATATTTTTATATCTATATTTATTTTCTTGCTAGGCGGTTATCAACAAAGCTAATTGGCCAAAATGTGTATCCCCATAGGAATTAGCGGTCGTTGCTTGTAACACGTTGTACACTGCACTGATAACAGAAGGGAATAATGACTGCTGCCTTTTCTTTCGCATTAATATAAACTAATAGTTATATTTACGGCTAAAATTCGCATCGTGCATAGTTGGTATTCACGTATTTTTTCCGTGATTTGCGTAAATTTTGCATACTTTTCGCGCCATTTTGCTTCAATATACGGGTGAGAAGGTACGTGCTGTTTTAACACCACTAGTTTTCTAGTGCGGCAGTGAAAGTGCTGACAAATTAATAAGAACGAAGGGTAATTATAAGTAAATTATAATCAAAAATTTCCGATATCCAGAGACGATGTTAGTAAAACACATAACAGCAGGATAACGTAATGAAACACCACAAAATACTACAATACATCTTGATGTTCATTCAAATCCTTCCGAACACTGGTATTATTTTGGATATAGCCGATACACTAGTAGTTAAACGTCGACACGCCGAAAAAAAATGTTTATTATGCTTTATTCAATTGGCCGCATGAACTTCCAGGACATTAGCGACTACAATCAAAAGACAAATACGAGTACAAAGTACAACAGAACATAAAATAGCATTTAAAATTAAAGCATAAATACATAACTTGTCGGACTAAGTGTAATACTAGCAAACCCGTGCAAGAACTCTCGTATGGTAAACTCCACACTTTCCCTATCTATTTGTCTATTCATTCCATAGAAAAGTTGTAATTAAACGTGTTTATTTGTTTAAAAAATGTATAAATGTAACTTCTAATGTATACAGAATATCAAACAAAAATAAGAAGGCAATTAATGTTCAAAACAAGTTTTCAATAAGGTGTTTTCAGCATTATAGAGAGATGATCTTGGAACAATTCATACTTCTTTAAAAACAACATTTAGCTTTGAGCATTCCTTGATAGTCACGAAAATAACAGAAAAGGTTTACACTCTTGAGAAAGCAAAGTAAAGTAGTGTGAAAATATTGGATCGGGCAAGTACAACACTACCCTACGCAGAATTATATAACTTTCCTTGATTTGGTATGAGAAACAGAAAGGGTTTTTGAGAGTCAGGATGCCAGCTTGCTAGGGTGCAAATTTGAAAAATTATTTGTATACTAAAAGGTATTGGATTATTTTCTGCGTTCTTACATACCTCAAGAAAAGCAATTCCGAGCCAAAAAATAATCAAACTAATATTTTCACCTTTGAGTACTAAATACCATTTGTCACCATTAGACACAATTTAGTAGGCTTACACTTCACTTCGATACATGGGAATGTTGCTCAAACGATGTATGCATATTGAATATCTTAACTAACCAAAACCTTGAGTTGAATATCAAACGGTGTATTATTCACAAGATGGTTTGCAGCTGGGCATGGATGTACATATTTCCAGATACCGCCAACATTTAAATCGTGCGTTTGGACGATCGTGGAATACAATATGGTATTTAACGTAACATTGCGACAATATTGGTGCTTAACAAATTCTTTGTTTCTTATAGCTTATTGATAAGGTTAATTTCCTTTACAAATATAAATACATTTTGAATGTGATGTCTGTGGTTAAGTATTTCTGAGAGAGTAAAAGGTAATGCTAATTATTTGCGTATCTCTTTGTAAATGAAACAGAGCAACAAAATTTGTGATATGGAGGAACAAAGTATAAGGGGATATTACAGTGAACATTTCTTAGTTTCTCTCCCCTGGAAATTATAAATACAATCTTGGAGAAGTACTGAACAACACTAACCCACACACTTATCATGCAAACAAGAACGAATAATTACTTCAAAGTTTCTGTGAAAGGAACATTTTTACACAATATCGAGTACTTCAACTACTGTGGATTGATCAAGCATCATTTCTGGACCTACAATTCACAATTTTCTTTACATCACCTGCAATCACATCTCCTTATGTGAATTTCTGAACTAATATTAGTTCTACAGCTCCTAAAGAAATTATTCTACAAATTACCCAATCCTAGACCAGCCATCTTCTCAGAAATCTTGATGTGCACCATATAGAGGGGTAATAATTCAACTGAATTTAAACGTATGGTCCTATGCAGACTAATATTACATCTTGATAAGAATGTGCATATTAATTCCTTATCATTCAAGTATAACCCTATAGAATTGAATCACGAAACCTCCATGATGAGCAACAATACATTACTCTATGGAGGTTTCATTTAAATTTCTAACCATTTTCAATGGATTCAAAAGAAAATATTTTTAACGTATAAACCTAAGGTGGCGTACTCAAAATCAAGAATTTTAGATGCAAGATAATACTGATAATGGGAATGAAATTTGATACAGAATCAACACAATAAACACAAAATAATGAGGAGAAACCAAAACTAAAAATAATTTTTTTAAATCTAAGCGTTTTTCTTTCTTGTCAAACATCTGACAAATATGACTATCACACATCAGCACTGCCGTTTGGCACTGGACGGACCACAGTAACTTATATCTAATACCGTCATCAAATATAAAACTACCCTTGGAGAATATTGGTACTAACATTGGAGAATATTCATTAGTTGGAGCTGATGTCTGCACTGGAGTCTGATTCAGGACTTAATTCTCCAGGAGGTGGTAGCACAGATTTTATTCTTTTACTGGTAAAATTGCCTTTTATTGTTTTGTTTGGAAGTTGTGTGTACTAATTAGTTATCATTTGAATTAGGGTTGATACAACAGATGAGTAATCTACGGCTATGAAGATGCAGTCAAAAGCACTGAAATTTTCTAGAAAGAATTTAAGTGATAGGAGGTAAGAGGATATTTTCTTTGATTGTTTTCAATAATTTATTTTAGAGGTTTTGTGTTCGTGGTGCTTGAAGATTCAGGAACATGAGAGGACTCATATTGGGGGCGTATTTTGTTTATTTTAGATACACAAATATTGTCATTAGCATATTCCTGTTGATTAATAGGTGCAAATTGGTTATCAGTTGCAAATCGTACCTATGGTATTAGGCCTGATTTTTTTCCCGATGACGTGAATGGAGACGGGACGTGACGCGGCAGGGGACGTGGAAAGACTATAGGGGAACACGTTTGAAATCTCCCTTTTGGGAGGAGCTTAGTTTCGCGGGCTTCTCCCACCGCTGCTACAGTGCCAGATTAGCTGAACCTACTGCGCGCACGCGATTCGTCGCCCTCCCCCAGCAAGGAGGAGCTATAAGTCATCAATGTCACTGCAGCCTTCACTGTATGACGTCATTGTCGTCCTCTGAGGAACGGCCCCGCAAAGATACGATAATTTTGTCCACTTTTGCTTCCATCGTCATGTCTGTTTTCATATATTCTTTTTCGATTTTCTAACGTATTCACAACACTTCGTCCATTCATTTGGGCAATATTCAGAAAATAATATTCGGCACACATTTTCTTTAGCTCATAGACGGGTACCGATGCTTTCTTTCGTAACATGATTCTTAATGGAACTCCAAACTAATTCGATGGAATTGAGATCGGGATAGTAAGGGGGGGGGCTTGATGTTCAGGTGATATTACCTGCAAACGGTTGTCCTAGTGTTAGAAACAAATACACACAATATTACGCCTGTGAACTTCACTTGAAATCAGGCCTACGCTAAGACACTCCACGCTGCACAGCACTCTAAGACGAAAGGAACAGGACTGAGGACCAGGGGCGATGCTTCCTATACATATGTTTTATTTACTGAATTTTAATATATTAAGAGTCAGCGTTTGTGCACAGACAGCTGAAACTGTTTTGATTTGGATGGCTGACACTTTTACTGCTGCACGTAGGGCCCACGAACAAAGCAGACTGTCTATGCGTTCAGACCCCCCTCTCCTCGACCGACCACGCCGCCTGGCGCAAAGAGCGGGTGAGAGAGCAATATTTTCAGGAAAGTGAGCGGTTGATGGTGGGAGTCACCCCTCCTCGCGCATGTGCACTCGAAGGGAGCTTTCTGTCTTGCCGTTCTGTAGAACGTCTTTTTCCCCAAACTGGCTGGATTGCAGCAATAAAAAATGTTGAAAATGGTATATACATACTGAAACGAATTGTTATCACTCACGTGATAACAATGCGTTCTGACGAATATGAATAATTTGAACTGCGCGGCACCGGCCAGCGCACCATGGAGTCGAGTGCGAGGACCCGGAGTCGGTTCGCGAGAAGCACGACAGCGGCCACGAGGCGACAGTGGCGAATAAAAGTTCATAGAGTACGGACGTGCGAAGGGTGGCGGCAAGTTAATCATCGGATGAAGACGGGTGAAGCGATGCAGACTGTTAATCGGAGAGAGGAATGCCCGTAAGTGTTGCGCCACTGAACTGGGAAGGTGTTGGTTAAGGAAATTGAGTGACGAATGTGGAAGTGCAGTTTAAGGAGTGAAACAAGACGAAGCGGCCATAAGATCGTAGTGGAGTATAGCCTGCATTGAATGATATCCACGTGGTGTGAATGGAATTAGGAGAAGAAACAGAACAGTACATATCCGCAATCGACCTGACTAATGATAAATTAGGTGAACAGTCGACGATAATTACTGCCGAAGTTAAAATCCGCAGGCGAATGCAATAGCAACGTTTTAGAAGCGTTAGAAGCACGACAACTGCCGAGAGTGGGTGAGAGCAGGCCACGGTGGCGGGGGGGCCTCCGGTCTACCGAACGCGGCCGAAGGCAACGAATATCCCCGAAGGGCCCGGCGGCGGACGACGCTTCGACAAGCAGCGGATGAAAACAAGCGACTAGGGCGGCAGCACCGGACTCCCTTCCCCTTCTCCGGCTCCCCGGCGGTAAGAAGAGGCCAGAACGCAGCAGTGCGGCGCCCGGCGCCGGCTCGCCAGCGGAGGAGGTGAGCGGATGGAGACGCTATTCAGGTTGGAGTGTCACGGGTAGAACGGCGGGAATGGTAGGGAGGGAAAATAGTTAGCCCTTGGAGAGCATTGATTTTGCATCGAGGTTTTTTTTTTTCAAATATAGTTAAGCATAGGATAGGGAACAGAATGAATGCTAACGTAAACGTTAAAGGCCACCCATTTGTAAAATAATTATTTGTGTAATAAAAGGGAAATTTTGTTAATCACAGTTTCTAGTGTATGCATGATTAAAGCCGGAGCCCATTCCCCGACAAGAATCCCTGTCCCTTATATCTCTATTTCTCTCTTCTTAATTTTGTGCAGAGTCCATCCACGACTCGTCTCAATACTTATGTATCATATGTTGAATGTATGGATATATGTATGGGTAGTTGCAAAGGATAGTGGAATAAACTTTGTTGTTGTGCAATACATCTCTAACTTTTACTCGTTCTGAGACTTCAGTTAGGAACTTATCAAGATGCAGCACTAAGCTATCCTATCCTAACTCAACCTAACCCAATGCACTAACAAAAGCAATAATACAGAAACATCGAATAGGTAAGGTAAAATTGAGTTACATAAAAATACACAAAATAAATTATGCAGCATATATCGTAAAAGACGTCAACTCACGGACGCTTCAAAATAATTCTGAAGACATCTATCTGATATTACTTACAATAGACGACATTGTTGCTGTAAATACAAAGTGAACTAGTTGTTGAAATATGTTATCCATGAATATTTCTTATACATAACTCTGAACCTTGTCGCCCAGCGCACCCCGTCTCCGGAGTTACTACCATGGGATTGTGGCTTGCAAGCACGCCCTCAGCACTCAAGAAAAGGGAGCCCAACACGTGTACTTCGATTTAAACATAGTGACGCTTTGAGGTCGTGCGCTGGAAGGAGGGGAGACATTGCCATCCAATCAGGAGCTTCAACACCAAAACACCAACTCGTAACAAAATCTTCCACTGGATGACAGTCCCCCCTCTCCTTTCAGTACGTGACCTTGGGTGACTGTGTTTAATCGGAGTGTATGTACCAGCAACCAAGATCACGAGGCAGCAGCAGGTAGAAGGCCAACGGACAGCGCAATCTCATACTCTTGGACGGAGGGGATGTAAAAGCCAAACAGCTTAGACCTTATTCAATCGTAAACACGAATATACAAATAATTACCCATTTACTCGTAAAAGACTGTTTCCGTAAATTATATTTTTTACTTTCCAGGATACATGCGTGTATGCGGAGTGGTATACGGGGGGTTGTGAGATGCTGCGGGGGATCCATTTGAGATTTTGGATGAAGTGCACGTTTTGGAGTCCCCTGATGCCGAGAGGTGTTTTTTCTCGCAACGTCCGTCCATCCGTGAACACGACTACCGCCTGGACCATGCGAGCGATTTTTTCCGGAATGGATGTTCCCCAGTCGATCTAGTTCATCTCGGGATGCTGCGGTTTTGAAGGGCTTCCTTCAGGATTTGGGGGTGCTTTGCACGGGGCCCCCCGGAAATTTCCAGGATTTTCTCAAGAACGGCTCCAAGTTTTTTCTTTGAATTTCTTGTGGGAGTGGTGTGGAATGCACTTGTGGCGATGGCACGGCTCCGGTTTTCGCGGTGGACTCGGGATTTTCGAAGGTTGCAAAACTTTGAATATTTTTCCGCGTCTTCCTGCAGGTGCAGGGTTGAGGATAGGGAGTTTTCCTTCAAATAGGATTTGTTTCCCATGGTGCATTTGTTGTAATTTTAGTGGTTTTCGCGTGGTATTTCGTGCGATATTTGCAATTTTGGAGAATAACAAAAGCAATATTTCATAGGAACGGATCCAGATTTTTTCTTTGAGTTTTTGATGGGAATAGTGCTGAGTGTACTCTGTGAGATTACATGGACATCAGTTTGCTCTATTTTTTGTTGTTTTTTAGGGGTTGCAAGGATGTTGTTTTACTTGTCTCTCATGTCGTTAATGTTTGCATTGGCCGCGATTTTCTCGGAGATCCGCATTTTCAGAGGCTAATGGATGGTGCTGGTTGCACTCTTCAGTATGTCGTGGAGTTCATTTTGGGGTGTTTTTCTGTTTGTTCAGGGATGGCACGGGTGTAGTTTTTTTAGGGATCTCTCGCGCCGTTGATGTGCGCATTTCCAGCGGTTTGTAGACGCTACTGTGTTTTAGAGTAGAAGTGCTTCAAATGACTAATGGTGAGGTTTTTTTTAGAGCTATAGGGTTTTCTATGGAGGGGAGCTTCGGTTTTCGAATTTAAAGTGGTAGTTGGGCTCCATTTTGTTAAAAGCGGCCTCGTATTTTTAAAGCGGGTTGCCATTTGGAACGTGGTTTTGCTGGTCTTTAGTATTCTTAGAGTTATATTTCCGTTCTCTTGTTGGGAATCCGAAAAATTAAGAAAATGTCAGGGGAATGTGCTTTGAGCGGCCGGCGATGGATAGTGGCTGGCGGAAGTGGCTGGCGGGTCCGAGTAGCTGGCCGGGACCAGGGGGTGGACGGCTGGTCCGCGGGCTTTGTGCCATTCTGTAGCACCACTAGTTTTATTCCTGCTTGAAGCCAACTCCCTAAATAGAGTGTATATTGTTAATACATGTCTATCTGATATTACAAGACAATTTAGAAGTACGGACATTAAGCTTAAAACTAAGCATTAAAACTAATGCTACGACTACCAAGCACAACTTTCTTCTATTTTTGTAATGTTTGTACGATATTATTGCAAAATATGCCTTGCCGATATTTCAACCATCTTTTCAACTCTTCAATGAACTAGACGTTTTAGATTAAAAAATCATTATGTTGGAAAACTTAAATTTTAAATTAAAATAGCACTTTCACCATTAATTTAGTGTATTGTTCTCCATCTTTACAAGACGTTTAAAAGCAAAACTTTTCATCAGTTTTTTAGGACATTCCTTTGAACGGTTTGGGTGCACGTGTTGTCCATAGGTGGACTGACATACTGACAAAAATACTTTTTGAAATAAAACAATCGGTGGCAGGAACTTCCAAAGCGTGAATTTACATCAAAATCTTGTTTCTTGCAGCATTTCAATTATTTTATAGATACAAAGTATATTCTGCAAGAAGACGAAAACGAAAAGTGTGTGTGCTTCTTATTCTTGTAAAGGGTAACAGTTTTACGTCCGCGCCACTCCATCCATCAGAGTGTTCATTCTCCCCGTGCTCTACGACAAATGCGCATTCGGATGAAATCTTCTAATTTCATGGGGTAATTTATACGAAGCTGGAACTACGATTTCAGATTTTTCTCACAATTGACTGTTTTTTTCTTGGAATTTCTTTTTCTACAGAAAATAAAACTATAATCAGGGAACGAATTTTCGTGTAATTACATGTTTGTGCTGTAACCGCTAATACGCTATTACAGTTTAAATAAGTGAGAAAATAGTAGTGAAGACACGACATCGTATCGTGGACAAATAGTTCTCTGGTGGCGAGGAGATGGCGACAGTTGTAAACTCAATTTCTGAACGCACTCTGATGCCAGACAATGAAAAACTAGTATGAACAAACGGAAACGGCAAGAGCTTGTGCCAAAAGAATCCAACCTTCTTCTTGTCCGAGTCGCCGAAGCGAGCAGTTGTATGAATTCGTTTTCTTATCTTGTTGGAGTTGCCAAAGTGAATAGTCAGCCATCTTGTGCGCTACGACGACGTTGAGCGACACGTAAAAGAGCGAGTACGCTGTACCAGAAAGTCTGTACTATTTTTTGAAATTTCATTCTGAAAACATATTTATAGAATCTCCCGAATTATAAGAACTCTAATCGACATTGTAATTAATTTGACTTTTGCCAATTACGAAGTCATAAGTGGAGATTCTGGACTTGGATTCGGAGGTGACCATCGCCTGAGGAGCCAACGGTAAAACATCGCTAACCGAGGGGAGACGGCGCCCGGAGGCCTCACGATTTCGACTCAGCAGGCAGCTCGCGGAGCGGCGCAAGGGACCCTACGACCTTGGAGGCGTGGACAACATTTTGCAACCGACTTCGCAGCGTGGAATTCTCCGGAGGTTCGACGGCCGTGAGTTTAACGAAACCAAAAGAACTTTTACTAAATCTCAATTTAGAACTGTACCGCACAGTATTCTTGCTAATTTGACAAGTCATTTCTTTTTTCCTTCTGAAGTCGTAATTGAAATCAGATAAGGGTATTTTGTAAATTATGTAAAATTGTGTTCTTGTACAGAATTAATTGACTAAATTCACGTGTAATGAATCCAAAGGTGTTACAAGAAATTTGAATATTGTATGTGTATGTATTTTTTTTCAGGGTTATTGTTTTGAAGTGTGTTTTGTGTGTTTTTCTCAGTGATTTTGTGTGTGTATAAGTTATTACTTGGAAATAAGGTGCAAAGTTAACATCTTCTTAGAGAAAACTGCAGTTTTTAGGTAGGGAAAGATAGCTACCGTAATTAAATGTAAATTTAGTTGTACAAAACTTTTCTTCATAAGAATATATCTTCAATGTTATTTCAAATTGTGTTGGAATGTTAATTGGTAGTTAGTTGAAAAGACGAACCCACCCCCGATAGGGAATTTTATTCTACCTAGAAATTTCCCAGGTGTGCGTGACGGGACAGCTATCCGTCACGGAATTAGTAAATGAAGATTTGCTATTTGTAACAAGTAAAAGAGCAGGGTTTGGTTACAGTGCAGCAACATGATAACTGCATTTAATTATATATTTTAGAGTTAGCAAGTCATTCTGAATTAATTAGAACCGTTTTTATCTTACTTATTTCACAAATTTTGTTAAAATTTCACATTTTTCACATTTTCGTTGTATTTATACGTAGAAAAGGGATATTTAAGATAATCGTTGGCATCGTATTTGCTACGGAATAATTTTTCTTACAAAGCAATGCAATACTACTGCGTATCTACGACCACCATATTTTCCTATGAATTGTCCAACTTAACACCCCTCTCCACAACTTTTTGGTAACTCCGTCCTCGGGAGCCAAGGATGAGCGTATGTTTGGGAAGCAGAAGTAATCTCAACCACGAGCTTCATCATGTTTCGAACAGTACATTCGTAATTCATCAAAAACTAGTAAATACTTTTACATGTAATTGTCTTATCGCGTAGTTGGATTTTGGGGGAAGGAGAAATTGTTCCCTTCATCCCCCCCTGGGCAGGATCTATCACAGACTACACGATACCACTATTCAGTTAAGCATTGGCACCTCCTCGTAAACGAGATTGTAAGTACTACAAACGTACTTTATTTTCTTTCGTTTACCAGAATTATGTAAAATTAAGATTATTAGGAGTTAATCATTAAGACAATATTTGTTCATTTGGTGTCGACGACGCTTACTGTTTTCACTATTTTATATAACATTTCACTAATTCTTTCGTAATGCTATATACTTTTCATTAGCATGTCTCATTCAGCACATTAGGAAATACGTTTGTGAATCATTTCCTCAAATAAAAATTCCATTATGAACAGCGGACTATCGAATCCGCACGAAAAATGGATGATCATACATGTAGCATGGATGTAATTGACCTTTGGGGCAATAATATGCTATTACCTTACGAAACTGAGATATTGGTGTTTTCCGTTCCCCATAAATGTATCGAAATGTTGGGTTTTTATTTTAAAGTTTCGCCGCAAGATGGCAGTGTAATTCATAAACGATTGTTCTTTATCCCAATGTACAGAATGAAATTTCTATCCCTTAACTCTCCATTAACTCTCCACAAAACCTACATATTGTGGCATAGCATGTTATTGCCTCGAGGTCGTCAATTATCAAAACTGTGTTTACTGTTGTTTTTATTGACCAAATAAATATCAAATATCAAAACATTTTCAATGAAACGTCGGGGAGATTCTTTTAACGAAAAGCCACAATTTAAAGAGTATAATTGCGTAATTATAAGAGTATAAAGAGTAATTTAATCAATTTATTAAATTTTATGATCCCAATTTTATACAGAACCTGAATATGTCAACCTACGAAATACTAGCAACATCACCTACAAGTATATGTCAAGCCAACTCTTCCCGAAAGCGATCATCAATGAATCACCAGAACAGTAGGCCAAGCCAACTCCTCCCGCAAGCTACCATCCATCAATCCTACGACCATCATCAACAAGCATATACCATACCTGCTGAGTCAACTCTTCCCGATAGTGACCATCGATGACTCCTAACTATGACTATCACCAACAATAGTATCCCAAACCAACTTCTCTCAAAAGCGACTATCAATGAAACTTAACTAAGACCATTACCAAAATAGTATGCCCAGTCTTCTCAAAAGTGACCATACATCAATCCTAACTATGAGTGTCACCTACAAGGATATGCCATGTCAACTGTTCCCGAAAGCAATCATCAATGAATCCTAACTACAGCCATTACCAACAAGAATATACCATACCAAACGCTCCCGAAAGCGACCATCCATGACTCCCAACTATGACTATTGCCAACAATAATATGCCAAGTTAACTCTTTCCGAAAACCAACTTCTCCCGAAAGCGACCATCCGTCAATCCTAACTGTGACTATCACCAACAAGAACAGCCCATACCAACATCCAAAACCGACCATCCCACAATCCTAACAATGACTACATCAACAAGGATATGCCAAGCCAACTCCACCCAAAAGCGATCATCCATAAATCCCCACTACGACGATCATCAACAAGATTATGCCAATAACCCCAAATATGACCATCTAACAATCACTACTACGGCCATCAATTTTGCATCATTATTTTGAGGTAAGTTGTTATTTTTTCGACACAGTGATTTAGAAAATATTGACTCGTTTGCAGATCGTTGGATCATTTGTATTGAGAACAATTTTAATCTTGTTTGTTTTCTACATTCTCACGTTGCGGGCATCGTGATGGTAGAGAACAGAATAAAATGTCTCAAATAAATCGAATCGTGATAACATGTTTCCATTATTTGCATTTTCGAGCGACTTATTTTTTGCTCCATCGTTGAAATAATACTAAATGAAACAGCAATCGGTGTCAAAATATGAGGACTCGTGTTCTAAAGATCCTTTTCTCACTATTTACAAATATAATAATTCTGTTAGTACTTGCCGTAAGATTAGAACATATGGTCTATTTATTATTATCAACAATATTCTGCCCTCAATTGTGAAGATTAATTCCTCAAACATAAACTAAAATTGTAGTACTACATTTAAATTTTTCGAAAGTGTATAAAAGGCAAATTTTGTATCATTACATCTTGTTACAAGGGTTGATAGGTTTTTTCAATCTCGTTTGGTAATTGGAAGTCTTAGGTTTGTTATTTCGTAAATCTTAGAAGTGAAATATTCACCGATTGTTCAAGAGTGTTACCTCCTAATGTAAGTATGTTTAGTTAATATTTATCTCAATATTTTGTTTGGTTCATATTTTAATTTTCATTTCGTTGTAAACAGTGTAGTTAAAGTACAATAAACTTTTATTACGAATTTTGTAAGCTTTTCGTTATTGCATAATCCCCTTTTATGTTATTTTAATTTTTTAATTATATTTGTTATGTATAAAAGAAATTTTTATTTTGTATTGTGCTGTTGGATTATATATATGTTATGGCACATGAAATGTGAATGCTTATCCAGTACAGGAAGATTTCGAAAACAATTTACAAACGAATTTTTGCATATTCAATATGAAGTATTCAAAATAAGAAGCAACACAAAGTAAAATAACAACAGTTTATTTTACCAGTTCACCGAACATCCAGAAGAAAATGTCAAGTCCAAAATGCAATAAATAAATACCGTAAGGTGTTTCAAAAACAAATCACTGGTTACAGTCGTACGACCTCTTAGGCTTCGAGTGCCTAAGAGGGCTTGTGGTGCCCGCGGCCTGTAATATGCCGCTGGCGACGCGGTGTCCAGGCACGCCTGTGTGGCTCGCCCTTCTATTCCCGCGCACACCGCTTCCGTGCTCACTGACCCATGCACACGCGCGGGGCCATTAAAAATCCCACATATTCGTAGCAACCTTCCCCTCGATTGGGTCAAATAAGGCGCAAATCGTACAGTTCGGCGCGATATTCTCAGGAAATGCGTGTCTTTCCTGTTGTACCCAGGACGGCTTCTATCTCTCAGCGCCCCTGGAGTCACCTCTTCTGCAAATTGGACGGCTGCTTTCTGAGGTACGGCTTTTGCGACTGGTGTACCTTCTGCTCATTCACTGAAAATGACTCATTTCTATTAAATGTTTGACAATTCTGTCCTTACGCCTCTGCCCTTTACAAAGTCTTGGTTTGTCGTACAGCTAAACTGCATCTTGGGCCTATCAGGTCCTGATGATGGACTTCTTGTGCTCAGTACTGACATTTTCTGCCTTTCTTATCCTCGATACCCATAGCTGTTTTTCACAGAAATTTTTGAGTTTTCGAAAAACTTCATTGGAAGTTATTGTAATATACACTTACAAATACAATAATTTTTACAAATTGCTGAAAATGTGCATATTAACGGCGTGAGAGATCTTTCAAAACAATTACATCTGTGTATTGTTTGCAAAAACAAAAAATACCCCAAGTTGAACTTGACGTCATATCAAACAGTGCAATTTGCACTATCCGTTCCAAAAATTGAAGAAAAACTTTGGAGCCATTTTTGAGACAATTGCGTTTGAGAATTTCTGATAATGCGGACTTTTGAGCTAGTTTTCACAGAAAATGGTCGAGTCCTCGAGAAAATTTACTTGACATTATTTAAAGCACATGTACTCATAATTATAATAACGTGAACAAATGGCCACTAATGTAAATATTAGACATGAGAGACAAGACAAAAAAATTAAATTTTTTTGAAGAACAAATTTTATTTTAAAAAAATCGATGGAGCGAACAACCCATTTAAAAGGGGTCGATGAGAGAAAAAGGTTGATAACCCCTGCCTTAAGCTGGCTTTACACTTGCAAGAAAATGATGAGCAATATTCTTTCGCAAGAAAAGTTGCTAACGTAAACATTGCGGCAATAAATATTTCTGATGTTGGCAATATTTGTTGCTAGATATTCCGGTCGTAATGTAAACTCGTTTGTTTCTGCCCTCGGAAAGATATTGCCGGTTGTTGCTGGGACTAGAATTGGATTGAAGTTAGAGCAAGATATTGCTGGAAGAAGCTAGAAAAGACCACGGTCGCTTGCGCTGGAAGTGTGGTTAACCATCTTACCATATCTGGGGTCTTTTTGGACCCAATTATCATTAATTTGTTAATATTTTCTTGAATATTTGCAGGATAGTAACAGTCTTCTATGTATGCTTATTAAACAGGTATCAAACCATTTTCACATTTTTTCCAAATTATATTAGAGAGTTACTTTTTTCGTTTCGTGACTGGTTTGATCTAAAGTATAGCCTGTTATTTTTCCATTCTCATTTGGAACACCTTGCCATGAATTTCAAAAATGTGTCTAATACAATCAATATTTGATTTATCTCAAAATAACTTTCACAAACTATTATATTTCTGAAGCATTATGTATCAACAATGGAGGTTATGTACGGTACAGGTAGAAGCTATTCTTTATAAGAAATATTTTAAAACGAAAAAATTATATGTATTTTAACCGCTCTTACTGCTGTCCGTTGTGGGGATTTCTCAAGGGAACGTTGCTCTTTTGAAGATTTTGAGAAAAAAACACAAAGTCTTGAGCACAGAACAACCTATAGTTGGATACTCGTTGAAAACAAAATAACAAATTACAAAAAGACAAAAATATTGGAGAAAAACACAAATAAACAAAAAAATTAACAATCTCAAAAAACATCAAAGGAAAAATCAACTACAAAATTATCATTAATCAATCTTTAAGTAGACACAAATTAGAATCACAGTAATATCTTCTGTGACAAAATTAAATTGAAATCCACCAACTTGAATAAATGAGATCTCTGATAAGATGAGAAGTGCAGATAATGTAACAACAGAGGAAGAGGCTTATGCCTTTCAGTTGAGAGTGTCATAGTACTTTCTGTTCATGAAAATTGCAGTTAACTCTCAACATACATACATCGTTTCTTGCACGACATTCTCCGAAATTACAAAAACAATCTTGTATTCTATTAAAATGGATAAATATAGTTTTTTGAAAACAGAATATTCAACAGAAAATTCTTGAAAAGAAAAAAAAACTATAGAAAATTACCCTTTTTTACAACATCTAATGTACAATATTCAAGCTTATTTAACTTCAACGGTTAATATCAAATATGATTTACGCAACACTTTTAATTATTTATGAGTAGCTCTTATTGATTTTTGCCTTAAGATGTAATACTAACTTGCGAAATGTTCCTTTTAAAGACAGAAACTGTGCTTTCATTTCATTAACATGACAAGACTATTTCCATAATCTGTGAGGTTCTCCCCCAAGAAAAATACATAACTTCAAATATCTTCTGCAAATAGCACTAAATTACTATGAATATGCCAATTGGATACTATATCAGTCTTTCATCAAGAAGGTTCATGGACAAAAAAACAATCTCTGACTAATTTGCATGCACATTACCTTAATCTGTATTTTATAGCCGATTTTTTCAAAATTGTCAGTTCCTTTATGGAATACAGATAAGAGCAGTAGTTATTACTAAATAATTCGATACTTGCCTCGTGGAAGCAGCAAAACCCGGCGTTTTAGCAGTTTTAGCAGATTACCACTCACAGACATGTGCCTAAGGGCGGCTCGACCTTTCCTAACTAATTTTGACTCACCATCTTTCTCACTGGCATTCTAAAAACTTCCAATATACTATCATTCATAGAGGTAGTTATTATACATCACCGTACCGGCACTTGCAAACAAAAACACACACGGCCTGCCTCTCTCTCCTCCACCGAACCTCCTACCCCACTAACTACACGGAACACTTGCACACCGGCACTTGCAAACAAAAACACACACGGCCTGCCTCTCTCTCCTCCACCGAACCTCCTACCCCACTAACTACACGGAACCATGCTCATGTTTATGCTCTGGCCTCGGTTGGCTGCGTCAGTGCGGCTATTTTCTAATAGGTGGCGTCCACGTTCACAGGCCGTCGCGCGGGCATTTTAATTACCTCGCGTGAACATCACAATGTGATTGGTCATTGTATTCTGTTCTTGAAAATCATTTTAAAATGTGTACTCACATAAAAACCATTATTTACACTCAGTATATTGCCATACACATTCGTGATTACCACTTCCAATTGTCAGTAAAGCTTGGGGCCCAAAGAGACCCCAGGTATAGTACTTGGTATAGGTATAGTAGGATGTCCCTTATATTGCCCGAAAAATTGTTTCTGCAATTTTTTTTGGGCTCACCTCCTAAATATTTTCCATTTGGGCAAATTAACTCGAAAATAAAATTTCATCACAATATGTCGATATTAACCCGTGCCGACTTGAGCGCGAAATTTGAATTTTAGGGATCATTGGTTTTGTTGGGTAAAGTCAATGGAAAACTACTGATACATTTTTAATATATAATTTTATATTACAATTTAACTCATTTTCAATCTTTAGACTGTGTTATAGTTTTAACTTTTCTTGTGGATACTTTTTTTCAGTGTTTCATTCTAGCAAAATGCGTACAGTGAACGATGTTCTTGAACAACACAAAAAATTGCTTTCGCTCCTCATGAAAGTCGTCCAGTAATCCATGAAAACCTTACATTAATCCAATAGGCATTTCAGCGTAGACATTCACAGCTTTTAACTTTATAAATAAACTTTTAGCTTCTAAATATGAAGAGTTGCATTACCAGGTCAAAGGACAGTTTTGAATAAAACTAGTATCCAACTTCAAGCAAGAGAACATATCTGCTTTTGGTTGACACAAATTCGGCTATTGTTTTTATTGAAATTAACATTAACGTGAATTAGGAGATATATTGTATATTAACGAATTAATAATTGAAGAACTGGCCGGCCCCGTGGCCGAAATCGCTAAAGCAGTAGTGTCTTGGTGATCTTGCACCGCAGGCTCGTGGCTTCGAGTCCCGCCTCGGGAATGGGTGTACTTGTGTATGTCATATGTGCGTCCTTTCACCCCTTACTATCATCATAATCATTCATTTTCCATACCTAGAACTAACAACCCTGGGAAGTAACAATCGGATCCAAGGTAATGCTGATCCCCCCCCCCCGATGAACTGTATTCTCAGCATCCCTGCGTGGTCCGAAGTGGCCTGCTCGAAATAAAAATTAAAGAATGGTCATCGGGATACAATTGAGCTTACCATATTGTTCTCCATCCAATTTTTCACAAAAAGGAATATAACACTCTTCCACGTGTAGATATACCCAGGCTAAATTCACTACCATTTGGATTGTGATTCTTAACGTCTACTTCATGATCAGAAAGCGGTACGACAGACAATTCTTCTAAGAAGCACTACTTACGGTGTCTACATTTTTTAAATGCTTTTGAAATTATGGAATCTATCCTTTCAAGCGAGTTTAGAAATTTTATAAAGCATCTCGATGAGTTTTTACAGCTGCACTGTCCTAAAGCCAGGGTTTTACATAAACAGTTACAATCAAAAGAGAGATATTCTTTAAGGAATTTTTAATTACACAAGATAGTTTGGATTCTGATCTTAGCAGAAACGTTTGAAATATTAATTATCTCTTGCCATCTATCGAGCTAGATGCATTACCCCGGGAAAATGTATCTTTAGTCTGTTACTTTCATAAAAGTTCCACATTTCTTTAATTTCGGACTCATTAAAGAACATTCCCATATTCTATTTGCCACTTTTAAAATTAATGGCATTAAATATTTTCTAGATTTCCTTAAAATGCTGAAAAAGTGGTGTCAGGATTGTTTGCTACATTACGTATTTTACATTCAAACACACATTGGAAAATAAGTTTCAATATGTGATGACGGCACGGAAAGAACGATGCTCTGTCCAAATTTTCTTCAAGAAAGACGTATACTTCTTCAAAACGTCAAGTGTTTGTTGCAGTTTTATTACAGCAAAGAATTTGTAATCTTTTTTCTTATTGTATTGATCCTTGTTGCACCCTTTCTTCTCAATACGCAAGATGTTCGTCTAGTCCTGCGAGATAGCTATTACGTCCTGACTCTTTCTGCCGAAATAAAAACATCCTGTCTTCTTCCAACGTACATCATTTGTAAAGCATTCGGATGTGCAATGTCAAATAGATTGTAAAAATTATTTCTAAACTGTCCACGGTGCTTCGAAATATCTTCACACTAGCTTGCGTTTTTTGTAATTTTCTTCACTCCGAATAGTACAAGTTAAGTTTTCGTGAACAATGCTGATTAGCTCTTGTCAGACTTCTTGCTTTCTTCCAAAATATCATGCACTCACGAACCACAAGTTTAGCGCTTGCACAAACTGTTCATTTTACTTCCTATATGTTATAAAATAAAACTTCAAACACTTGTTTATTTCATGGTAAATTGTGTCCAGTTATTTGGAGTTTTATATAAATTATTAATACTATCTCCTATTAAAAATACACGTTCTTCGGCACTGCCTATGACACTTACATATGAAATTATGTTAGATTAGCAACCTTTAAACACAAGTGACACGATCGATTAAAATTAATGTATTGTTGTGCTCGGGCCTGACTCAGCGGTTGGTGATAGCTCTGGACATGTCCGTCACGCGAATTCGCGCTCAAGTCGGCACGGGCTAGAATGCTCCGATCTCAACAAAATTTTGTATAGGCATGTTTTAAGGTCATTCGAACAAAATTGGAGGGTGAGCGGTCAAAAATTTGAAAGTCGGAAAATAAGGGACACCCTAAGGTATAGGTATAGGTATAGTACTTACAATGCAAAATACATTGATTTAATTTTGTATTGTACATTATTTTGCATTGAAATATGTGTTTTTTCGAAAAATGAGTATGTGAAAAATGTTTAATACAATAAAAGTAGTCATAAATATTCTAAACCCTCTATGGGTGAATATCGAATATTCAAATTTTGGTTCAGCTAAAGATGCCCTCTGATTATTATTTTTTAAGTTAAAAATGATTAAGGGATTAATCTAATTTAAATACATTTTAAGATTAATCTATAATATATCAATTGTAGGTAACACTATTTTTAAACTTTTTACCGAATTAATAATTGAGCTTTTTATAAAAAGAAAATTACTTTGCTTCCACGTGAATCGAAATCCACGAAAACATTTTGTTTCATGAAAAATATTGAGACTTCTGTACCGATATTGCACAAGCTCCCTTTTCCTTTCTTCTTAAAATTCTGTCACTCGTCCTCACTAATTGCCGGCGTTTCTTCATCTCAACACAATAAGTGCGACCGCAATTCGCATCTTCTGCCTTCTACTAGCCATGTCGGAAAGAGAAATATAACCTCAAAGTTCACGTGCCATTTTCCTCGAGACGTCCCCAAACACGGCACCAGAATATTCAAAAGTAAAACGATCCGCCAGTACTTGCCGGAAAGATCTTGCTCAGATCCTTCTGGCAATATATTGCTCATCCTTGCTCTTGCTATTGTAAAGGTAACCGCAAGAATTAGAAGCAAATTGCTGAAAGGTATTGCGGAAACGTATTGCTAATGTGGGGGCAGCATTAGACCCATCTTGGTTTCGTATCATCACACCATGTTGATTGTAGCCCACGACACAATCTCAGTGCTAGTTCTAGCACCATCTCAGTGCTCTACATGTAAGCTTATAGAGTATTGGCAGCACCTGAGACTGTAAGTGGCATGTCGGTGAGCTAAGAATTTAATATAAATTTACTTAAAGTGCTATGCGGCTATCGTCAGAAATTACCCCCTCGGTGTGAATTTGAAATGTCAGTGTCCAGTAGACCTGGTGTGCAGTTCTAAGAGTTATTATATTTAATATACGTACTGATATAGAGCCAGATCCTCAATTACGCGCTCAGATTGCACACAAGTGTCACACTCTTACATATTAGGACGAGGATTTATGAAATGATTAAAGCATTGAAGTGAAGCAAGAGGTGTTGCGAATGCTTCCAACACTACACACTTGACTGAAAATGCTCACGTGAATTTGAAATGCACAAATATAACTTTTTAACATGAAAATACTCGCCAGTACACGCATCTAACTCAAAGCTTGTGATAGTAAATTCAAGATTTTCTAGAAAATTCTTGTTTTTTATTTTAGTTTCATAGAACTTTGAAACTTGGGAAATATATCTTTCATGGCAAACCCATTTTAAAAATGTACACTTTTTCCGTACATTTTTGCATGTTTCTATAGTGTTTGGAGAAATTTATGCGTAATGCATGTTTAAATATTTTTATGGATACTGGTTATTTGTGCGTCTATATAGCATTTTAAGTACTTTTTATTATTTTTGCACAATTTGTTAATATTAAAATTGACACATAATTTGAATAAATAGCATATTATTCTTATTGTCTAGCAGTAGGCAGTTGTCTTCGCTTCTTCTTATTATTAGAGACAAGGTTTCCATATGCAATCATTGTTAATATATGCAAGCAAATATGCACAACCAATTGATAAACATACACGATGCAGGGTAAAAATTGACGAACCATATGTAACCAAATATTAGTTTAGTATTTTTTTCTGATTGTCTTTTGTAACAGTGATAAGTTAACGTTTCTAAATTTTACCCTATCAAATCCATCCTTTCAAATTCATCCCATTAAACTTTTATCAGAAACAAATGGTTTTGAATGCAGAAAATCCTTTCTACGTCACGTAATTGGTGTACACTTCAAAGATGAAATGTCAGATGTATACTTCAAAAAAGCCAATGCAAGGCCAAACTACATTTTCTGATATTTTACCAAAATATTTTTTGTTACTATTTGAAGAAATTTCATATCAAGAATTGAATTCTGCCCTCTATATTAATTTTTCCTTGGCATTTTTCACTCGTCTCCCAACACTTAATTCCAAAGACATTTTCATATCAATTTTTAATATACTGTATCTACTATTTACTCATCTTCAATATTTACAATCAGTAAATACTCACTGGAGTTCAGCAGATCCTTGCTGCACCAGTGACGAAAAAAGCTTCTACCCTCGACTAAGTATTGCCAGCAACTGAGACTGCAAGTAGCATGACGGTGAGCTAAGTATTTAATACAAATTTACTTATAGTGCTATGCGGCTGTAATCAGAAATACCCACTCGGTGTGAATTTGAAATGTTGTTGGTGTCCAGTAGACCTGGTGTACCGTTCTAGAGTTATTGTGTCTTTTGCTTGTTCTGTCTTCTAGAACAGTAAATGAAAATAATTAAATATTCCTTTCACTGCTATTAACTTTTGATACACTAAATTTTCAATACTGCCATTTGTGATTTAGAATTATAATGGTATATGAGACCTTATTTTCGAACAAGTGAAAAATATTAAGATATATTTTCCCATTATATGTCCAAATATAGATAGGTGAGTTAACAGTTTTAATAAATGAATTATTTACATATTTTAGCAGTCATTGATTGATGATTACATGACTTTTTCAGTGCAATAAGTTGAAATCAACTTGATAACCATCATTATTCTCGTAAATGTTTAAAAATCTTGCAAGTAAATATTCACAAGTAATAAGGGTCAATAGTTATCATAGTTTTCTTTCTAATTATCCACAAACTATTCCAAATGTTTATTTACAACTGCAAATGAATGTAATTCTGTCATATATTTAACGAGTTTAAAATCTACAAGAAACTACTTTAAAATCTATACATCGATTAAAATAGGAAGTCAAGGTCACGAGCTGTAAGAGGGGGGACACTGTCATACAATCGCACGCGTCGTTACGACTTAAATTTCTGGTATTTCAGCTTTCGCGCTTGGATGACAGTGTCTCTATCTCGTTTCAGCTGGTGACCTTGGAAGGGACTTCTTGTTTTAATCGAAGTATATTCGAGTGCATTTTACTCCACTTCCTTCTGTCGATCTTTGCCTAGATAAACCAACACACAGGTAGAATCATCCTTTTTGCTTTTGTTCCCAGTCGTCGAATACAGAGTCAGCATCACATGTTTCAGATCCTCAGAATACTCCTCCTCTCGCATTTCATGAGCTCTGAGGAGCAGGCTAAGCCCATTCGCTCCCAAGAACTTCTTGAGGGCCCTGCCGTTGAAGAGGTGGCCCGTGCCCTTGGAAGAGTTCAAGGCGAACCCTTCTTTTGCTTCCAGCTCCTCCTCGAGCCCTTCCGTCAAGTCCGACCGCTTCAACGGCTCGTTCCACATGAGCTCCCACGCCAACGGGCTCTCCTCGTCCGGTTTGGGCAGCGGGCTGGGGATGCTGTTGATAGTGGAGACCACCGGGCACAACCATGGGGGTGGGATACCTCCGTGGCAGCAAAACACCTTCCCGCCGACCACCGCCGCCAGCGGGAGACAGTCCATGGCGGCGTTCATAGCGTGCCACACCTCCGTGCCCAGGGATTCCCCGAACCTTTCGGTGCACTCGGTGTAGAATGTCTGATGGAGCACACGAATTTCCTGACTGCCCCTTAGAAGCGCTATCTTGTGAGGAGCTTCCAGCTTCAGCGCGAAGAGGTAGGCGATCACCTCAACGCCGTGCGGCCCACGATCCACGTAATCCCCTAGAAAGAGCAAGGATGTGGGAGAGAGCGCCGGTCCAAGGTTCCAGAAGGCCTTTTCAAACAGAAGCAAGTCGGAGAAGCTGCCGTGCAGCTCCCCCAACGCGCAGACAGGCGGATGCATCTCGACCAGACGCGGCTCGTCGTTGAGCAGTAAGGTGACGCCCTCGCAGACTTTGAGTAGACTCGGCACTATGGTGGAAGGATCGACTGACCCCCAGCTGAACGCCGGTTTGGGTCCTTTGAGTGACTTCTCAGACGCCTCCCGTGCGCTCATCTCACGAGTGAAGTACTTCATGCTTCTTAACACTTCCTCTTGCGACGCGCTGTATATATTTTAAACGCTTTTCCATAGACGCTGTCGCTAATGGGAGAAGAAGGTCTGTAGTGGGAGCTTATTTGCAGTTTGTCGATGTTAACAGCGGTTCCATCTTCTGTCAATTTGACGTAGTGAATATCTAGGTCGTAATTCTTCCATAGTTCTGATCTACTTCCCGTAGTGAGACTCGTAACTGATTCTGAACTACCGGGGAAGAAAGTTACAACTCGAGTGGCTAAAATACCGGTAACAGGAGAAGATTCTGGGATGAACTTTACGAACTTTATGTCTTCTGAAAGCGGAGGGAATGCATCCGTGATACTTGTAGTGGACCTCAATAACAAGGACGTGCCACGTAATTTTAGATTGTTAATTAAATCTAAAAATGATTTCATATTCGTCGTAAAGTCTGAACCTCCTGAATACATCACTGAACACACGTCAGATGCGGACTTTAGTGCAGTTTTTTTCTTTACGCGAAGTACGTCGTCCACGAGATGTTTAAATTCTTCTTTGTCTAAAACTTTGTCATTATTGCGATCGTAATGACGAAATATGTATCGACTTCGCAGTTCTCCGCTTGTTTCTTTGTGTTGTGTCTTCGGTTCCATTACAGCCATAAAATATAAAAAGTCCCTATAAGACAGAAATCCTGTTGCATGAATATCTGCTGTATGAAATAGCTTGATGGATGCTTTTTCATCCCAACCTAGCTCCTTGACAATTTTCATGAATGCCGCAGTATTCATAAAAGTACAAGGAAAGCAGCGCATTAAGAAATGCACGTACAAGCCTATTTGCACTCTTCTTGAAAATCCAGCACTATCCAATAATCTCTGATGTGAACTGATCTTTATATCTGGAAAAATGTGTCTCTCTAATACTTCAACTATTAAATTTTGAGGATTGTCTGCTATTAACTTCCTCCAAGATCCTTCTGGATTTATAGAACTCGCGATTTGTAAAGGTCGTTGCAAACACTTGTTTTTAACGCAAGACATGAAATCTAACAATTCAGGACTTCTCAGTCGCAAATAACTTTGTTGAATTTCTTCACAAGTCATCCAAAACAACTTCATTTTGTGATTTCCGTAATCTTTCTTTTTACTATCCTTGCGGATGAGAGCAGTAAACACTACGTGGTGAATATGTCCCTTACCTGGTGGTTTCCATAATCGAACTAATTTGCACAAGTTATTCACCGTCCCATCTAAAAAGAATTCATCCAATAATTCCTGAGCTAAGCTTTTCCACTGCTTGCTCATAAAGGACTTCTTAGATGGAATCCAGTATCCAGGAATACGTTCATCATTGAGAAGTAAAAACCGATCGTCCTCCGAACAGTACGGAAGAATGGACACAACATCACACAGTTCTTCAGGAGTGAAAAACATTTTTATGAAATAAAAAGGTAACTTTCACCAATTTCAAATGACACAGTACTAGTTTTGTCCTCTTGTTGGCACTACTTACAAAAACAAGCCGTTGTCATGGATATTCAGTTAATGAAGGATGTAAATTAGACTAGTGAAAAAATTTGTTCGAGGTGTCTTCCGAAAATAGCCTTGAAATCTTATCATACATTAACATCTTCTGACATTTTTCTTACATCATTTGTATACTTATCACTTTTGTATAAGTTTTTTCTCCTCCTCAAACGTGACACACGATTTTCGCGGTTTCTGATGTTAAATATCCTTCACACTATACTTTACTCTATCAACGTTTGATATTTTCAAAATAAAAATTATTACTAATCTGCATTTTATCAACCATTAGTATTGATCGTTTTTTATCAGTTTCATTGTTAGTATTGTCACTTTCATTTAGAATGTAAATTCAATGTATTCCTTTATTTCGATGAAGTACCACTCTGAAAATACCTGTCTGGTTTACATATTTCTATTAGTCTTTTATTACACAATATATTCTCCGAATCGAAAAAAAGAAAAAGGTGTGATTTAAATGAAAATGTCGTATTTTCTGTATTCTCTTCGTTGAATTAAATTAGATATTCTAGACTTAACAAGAGATTGTTTCTTGTACAACAAGGGTAAATTTCATTAAAAAATTAAAGTCGCAAAAAAAGCAACTGTAAGTGACAGAATATCTAAAACCAACTCATTTCTCCGTCTTGTAGTTTAGAGCAAAAACCACGCACGTGTTTACGTCCCACCATTTCCCTGGATGAGAATCAACAGAGGAGTGGCTATTTCGGCGCCAGAACTATCAAATAACTCTGATTTTTTAAATCAGAAAACTTTCAAAAAACTCGGATAGAACTGAAGTGAAAATCTTTTATTACAGCTATTGTCAACTCTCTGTGTAAACTTTCACTCATTATTCAACTGTTTAAGAAAAGGAAATGGGTTAGGGATTTCATACCTCAATAAATATAACAGCCCTCCACGCTGCTAACACCTTCGTCTGCAGTACGAGTCCTACACGACACCACTTCGCTCGATCGTCATGCATTTAATACAAAATACCCTAGGTCCGCGAAACCCTCGATTCAAAAAAGGAATAGTCAGACGTTCGGTATTTGTGACTCCGCTAGTTGAGTCACAATTTAAAAGTAAAAGGCAAAATTAAAGATGCTGTGAACTTGAAATCTCTAAACTATCAGTATCAATTAAGTGAAAAAGTAATAATAAAATATCCGGTTTCTCTTGGACTGGAGGAAATAGTGGCAATAAAGAGAACATTTTGTATTCCTTCTGTACATTCAGCTAGTAGAAGAAACTTAAGAGCAGTTGATAAACCTTCCTTGCAAACAAATAAAGCATTATTAATTCGGAAAGAACGAATGATATTTTTATGATCCATGGCATTAAAAATAAACTTCCAGAAAAAGTAAATTATATAAAATAAAGCAACAAAGCAATGATTGCAACAATATATCGTTATAACTAATCTTCGAGTATTATTAAGCAACTGTTTCATGTAAAGTATTTTTTACAGTTTTGATTTCCTCTGTCTACTAACCCACAAGGATTTACATGTGACTGAAAAAATGTTATTCTTAATTTTTCTTTTTCAATTCCAAAGGATTTTTTTGAGGAAATAGGCAAAGTAGCAAACATATCATAGCGTAATACAGATAAGTAAGGAGAACTGCAATTGGAAGATCTTAAACAGTGCCAGACCTAGCCAAAATGCGTAATTCTGCACAGGGCGCAGCAGCAAACCCTGACATTCGTATTATAGCTCATAATGCATTGTAGCACCACAGAGCGTCTATCAAGACGAGAAATTAAACTGTTTCAATTGTCCATGGCGGAAAATGTTCTAAAAATATCAGTTCTAAATTAGTAAAAACATTACTTCTAAAAATGTTAGATAATGAATTTCTAACTGCCGTACATTCTGTACTAGGACTAGTCTAGGAAAGGTTTCCTAACAAGCACCGCTGCATGTCGCGTCTCTGAGTGTCGCTGCTCCTGACGAAGACTCCTGATCGTACTTGGACAGGTCATGGTTAAATGACCCCAATTGAAGTCTGTACATAGCAGCTGATTTAGTTGTTGACGGTACAAACAATCGCGGGCACTTGATGTGTGCATACGCCGTTGCGGGAACATTGGGTTTAGTAGATTTTTAACACGCCCTATTTTCGTAATCCTTTGATGCCTACCCTCAGCATGAGTGTAGGGCATTTTATGCGTAAGCGCACCCATGGGCGTCCCTTAAGGTGCCTGAAGAATGCTCTCACTTTCTCCGCCAGACATCTCAGTTATTGATTTGCGAAATAAATAAGATCGATAAAAAGTAAGATCTCATTTGCCCTACTTATTAGAGGTGCTCAGTTCTGACTCGCGCTTACCAGGGTTCTTTTAATCTGATTTAGGTGTTATTGAGCATTAAGGATTTCCCGTCCTTCAAACAGCAAGTGTCCCCAGCCAAGAATGAATTTGCAAATTTGGATTTTAGTATCTAGTACACTGGTCACTATACAACCGTGAAAAGGCACGTATCTTAGTGAAAAACCTGAAAAGAATTCAGAGTCCCGGTTACACCTCCGTCTAGTAGTATAGAAAAGAATTGTGACCGGCGGACACTATACAGGAGGGAGAGGGAAGCAAACGGGAGTGGATAGGTGCAAGTAATGTAGGTAGGGAAATGGAGAGTACAGTAACAACATATGATTCCCAACTGGCTGTCATAGACTGGGAACTTACACTAGATTCATGACAATGACAAATTCATTACAATTCATTTTTCTTGTAAACTTCTGGGTGTGATTGCAATAAAAAATACCATGCAATTTTTTACTATGACGCTCACGGTATAACATTCCAATGTTTCAATTAGCTTTTGGGTAAATATGTAAAACTATATTGAAACAATTTGTTATTAAAATCTTATTTTTCATTAATTCTCAGAATTGCTACCACATTTCCAAAACTAACAAAAATGAAAGCAGTGCATAGCATACAAAGGATCGTTTTCCTTAGCCAACACTTAATTCCAAATACGATACGTATCTCCTGCTTCAATCTTCAACATTTAATAAAATAAATTTCGTTCAAATTCATCCACTTTGCACTGAGATACCACGAACCAACGTCATCACCCCGAACCTCCGTCAGCATTTCCAAAGCACCTGATATCTACTCACCTTACTCAATGACAACATTTTGAATTAAATATTCAAAAAGTATGAAAAGAAAAACACCTTTTCATACTTCCACTCTCGAAAATTACCTTCATTTTCTCCTTGTTCCCAACCCCAGCGGTTCGGCAAATAAATTGCATCCAAAAAGATCGCCGTAACATTGAGCCGGGGCTGCGATCAGCCTGCAAATTAATTACCAACGCCTCCATTAGACAGCCCTACGACAACCCCCTCTTCTGCCCGGACCGTCGTTCATTACTCCACGCAAAAGGGCAATGAATCACTCAGATAAATTAGTAGATGTTTCCAAACCAACAAATATCACATTTTTAATACAAATTCTCACTGCTAATCTCTGACGTACTTTTTTACTTTCCCGTATACGTACGTATACACGGAGTGATATACGTAGTATAGGGAAAGTTATGTAATGCTGCGCGAAAAAATGGCCAATTTTCGGCGGAAAAAAATTAATTGCCGGGCCGTGAAAACGAATAAGTGGATAAAACCAGTTGCTAAATTAAGAAAAAAAATCCCCTAACACGTGGTGTGGTCAAAATCCATGATTTGTTGCTTCTTTATACTTAAAAATCGATTGACGGCATTCCGTCCGTCTGTCCGTCTGTGGTCAACGATAGCGCCTAAACCGTTCGGTCGATTTTCTTCAAACTGATATTCCCCAGTCGATTTGATTCTAGTCGAAGCTTTGTGATTTTGAAAAAGATTCTTTAAAATTTGGGGGTACTTTATATGAAGCCCCCCGGGGATTTTCAACATTTTCTCAAAAACTGCTCCAAATTTTTTTCTTTAAATTTCTTGTATGAATAGAGGAAAATACACTTTTTAACATGGCATAGGTCCGATTATCACGTACAGCTCTGAATTTTCGAAAATTGTGAAAGTTTGAACTTTTTTTCGGCGCCTTTCTCCAACTACAAAATTGAAGATAGAGATTTTTTCTTCAAATAAAATTTGTTCTGCATATTGAGTTCTCTAATAAAGGTCAGGTAAATGTTTTTCACAATTTTGGTAGTTTTCGTGCAATATTGCGTGCAATATGTGCAATTTTAAAAAATTACAAAAACAAGATTTTCTCAAAAACGGCTCCAAATTTTTTCTTTTACTTTTGGTAGGGATAGTGGTAAATGTACTCTATCAATGACATAAAAGCCATTTTGGTCTATCGGTTGGTTCTTTCAAAAATTACCAAAATGTAAATTTTTTTACTTGTCTCTCACGTCGTTAATATTTACATTATCGGCGATTTTTTTACATTATTATATTTACGAGTATATATGCTTTAAATAATGTCAAGTAAAGTTTCTCGAAAACACTACCGTTTTCTGTGAAAAGTAGCTCAAATTTCGGCATTTTCAGAAATGCTCAAACGTCATTTTCTCGTATATGGCTGCAATTTTTTTCTTGAAACTTTTGTAACGGATAGTGCTAATTACACTCATTAGTATAGCATGAAGTTTATTTTGAGTTATTTTTGTTTTTTTCAAAAATTATATAATGTAAATTTTTTGAAAGATCTCTCACATCTTTAATATGCACATTATCCGCAATTTGTAAAGATGATTATATTTGCGAGTGTAAGTGCTTCAAATAACTTCAAATAAAGTATTTTGAAAACTCAAAAATTTTCTGTGAAAATGAGCTTCAAATTTCGCATTTTTAGTAGCGCTAAAACGCCATTTTCTCTTAAACGGCACATAATTTTTAAAAGAAAATTGCCATTTACGGCTAGGTTTTTGTGTTCTTTAATATTCTAAAATTAATGATTCTGTTCTACCAATAGGAAACCGAAAAATTAAGAAAATGACAAAAAAATGTACTTTTGGCGATGATAGATGGTAGCTGGCAAGAAAGAGTATGTGGCAATTCCGAATATTGACAAATAAATAAATAAAATAAATACGGTCATGCTGAATTTTTTCAAAATACGAGTAGTTTTTTCTTTAATTTTGTGACAAAACGTAATAGGCCGCTGTAAATTTACTGCGCTTCGGACAGCTGGATGCGTCGTAAATTAGAATGTGCAATTTTGTATATTATTTCTTTCTTCATTTCTTACATTCAAACTTTGTTATAGACTTACACATTAATATTTTAGAAATTGTTTATTTTGAAATATTTGAAATAAGTAAAAAGAATTAATAGCTCTCAGAATAGCGACAATGCAGGGTCTGCAACAATGGAATTCACTTTGCGCTCGCGAATATCTGTGAATTAGTGTCATTGTTGTGACCTAATGGAGCTGTATGAAAAGGAGTTATAATTGTCTAATTTATGTTGATATTTGCAGGCAAATATTTAGTTTTGCACCAAATGCTGTACCATTTGTAGTGAGTAGAGAATTTGTTGCATGGTTTTAAAATACTCTTCCCTAATCATGGCCCAATGGAAGGCATTTCTGTATTTCCAGGGTATCAGGCGTCTTTTTCCAATACAGGGTTACAAAACTTTTGCATTCTATTTTTGTGAAGTTGTAGAATTCACATAGTTCTGACAACACTGCAATGGAAATAGTGAGTTCCAAGCGAAGATGTTAGTAGCGCATAAAGTGCAATATTACAGTACTACTTAGCTGTTTCCTCTAATACGGGAAAGTAAGTGCTGTTGTAGCACCGCTAGTTAAATCAGAGTGGGGTATAAAAAGAACACATTGTCGTTTCTAAAGTTATTATGAACTTCACCTATCTGAGCCAAGAACGAATATTTTAAATAGTTTCCGAAAATATTAACTGCCCGCTGTAGGGAATCATCAACCTGCTCCATTCTCAGAATTCCACTGTATTTCCTTTTCGCATATTTTGTTGCTCGTACATCCAACAATACCCAATAAAACACAGCATTTTGGACTGAAAAACAAAAAGTACAAAATGATCATTGTTTTTCAATAAAAATTCCCCGCAAATTCCATATTTTCTTTATTGGACTAATGCTTACGTACCAGCTTGTCGTCACACCTTTTCCAGATTGATCGCGTTCTTGATCAACCTAACAATTATTTACCATTGCCGTCGCCAAACAGCGTTCAATAGCTACATTGCCCATCCCTGGCTTTTTCGTCGCCATGTCTTTTATTACTCAAAACGAAAATAACATGGATTCACATATAAATGAGGTAAAACATGATTTATTACTTTAAAGTAGAAGGATCACAATTATCCCAATAACATAATGACATTCCCATGTAATTATATGAACATTTTCCTGTAAGTCTTGGAATTACTTGCTCTAATTTTCAGAGTAGGGCGTAGAGTGGTATGTTCCCTTTTTCATGCGTTTTCAAATTTTTGTAAGAAGTTGACATTCCCTCCTCTGTTTTACGTTGTAACATATTTAATAATTTCCACGAATAAATTGCTATTAAATTTGGCACAGTCATTTATCACATCCATTTCGTATCCTTTTATAAGCCTCTCCTTGCCGTACAGAACAATATTAAATGATATCAAAACATTTTGTGCACAAATTCAGGAATGAACGGCTTCGTATTCCGCCATTTCTAAAATCTATTGATCATCAAATGACCAATGCGGTCTCTATGTATTGTTATAGAGCGTAACACACCTCCTACCTTCTACTGCAGAGCTTGGATTATTTCCAAAGAACGGATTTTATTTCAAATTCATTTTAA
The DNA here is from genome assembly GCA_031308135.1 of Acheta domesticus. Lineage (NCBI taxonomy): Eukaryota > Metazoa > Arthropoda > Insecta > Orthoptera > Gryllidae > Acheta > Acheta domesticus. The sequence goes on along the minus strand of JAHLJT010002406.1, from coordinate 102,067,459 downwards.
TATTTTTCTTCTCTTAAGTATGCTCAATTGTAAAGTGTTTGAAGCACTCAATTCCTAATTATTTAAACACGATTTTGTGATACATTTAGGGCAAATGTTTTCTTAATAAGCTTCATATTTCTTCGAATACCTGCACATTTTCCTTGAAAACGTTTATGGTTACTCATATTTATTACTACAATTCATTCAATATATTTAATTTTAATTTTTGTCATTCATTGTAGGTCAATCAATTTCCTGGATCTAAATTATTCGTGATACATAACAGGAAATATTATGTGATGTTAGACTTCCGTGGCCAGTCTTGCGAAAGCTCTCGGCTGTTCGGATGACGCCGCGTCGAAGGCTTAATGCCCTGAGGAAGACCTCGACAAGATGGTCGAAAGGTTGGCATCACACCCTTCGACGCAGCGTCATTTGGTCAGCCAATATTATGATGTGTTGATTTGCTTGTTCGTTTTTGCTCATTATTGCAAGTATTACGTCCGTGCAACTCACATTCAAAATTGGTAACGGTAATGAAGCAACACACGTGAATCGAAATCCCATTAGTCACAGAGGGAATTTCCTCCACAAATGTGAACAAAAAAGGTTGGGAAAAACGGAATCGTTTCTTTGCATGATATGAAGATAGCTAAGGCGTTCTTGAAATTGTGATTAATCGAGGTTCTAATGCAAATAGTATTTAGCGGCGGAAATTCCATTGTATAAATTAATACTTCTACTATTCTTCTAATAATTCCAGCATTCAACCTATGACTCATTCGTTTTGTAGGAGCACAGAGCTGGATGGATATGCAGTGAGTGAAAAATAGGAGAAACAGTGTTACGATCGATTAACACAATTTATACAGCATTTGTAGTGCGTAACATTGGGGGTTTTACTGTATAAAAGTACGCATGCGAAATATTTCATGATTATTAAATAGCCTATACTACAGCTATGTTGCTTAAATGCAGGTGAATCACCAATATCACATTGCTTAATAAGATGATTGATTGTTTCATATTTTCTTCTTCTGAAAAGTCAGGATGAGATGAGCAGGAGAACATTCGCCATTTTCAAAAATACTTACAAAGTCGGCAATTTCTGCCTCCTCCAAGCCCCAGTTTTAATAATTCCGAGAAATACGATGCGTTCGAGAAGCACGATCTCTTCACACAACACCATTAGCACTCATTACTCAGCTTTCTAAAAAACCGCTTACCCACTCGTTTTTAGCATTTACTGATATCAAATGATATCATACTCTTTATACTAGAAACTCAGAAAAGTACAAAGAGAGCGATGTTTTCCATTATTTATTTTCTATAATTACCTACAACATCGAATTCTCTATTCGACAAACTGATTCGAGTACGTCACCACCACATTCGGTCAGAGGAAGGCGTGAATTAATCACTTACGCTGCCGTTCGGCAGCGTTTTACTGCAACTCTCCCCTTCCTCCTCCTCGTCCTCTGCCCACTCTCCTGCTGTGTCATAGTTCTTCCCAGGCAAAACTACAATGAATTCACATTGAAATGTCCAAGGTAAAATGTGTATTTTGTTTCGACGCAGAAAAGTCACAAAATATCACATACATTTAGTCGTTTAAATCCTCATTTAGAATCTTAGGCTTTCTAGAAACTTTAAGGAACGACTAATATGATCAAAATAATAAATTTCAGTTTACAAAATTATTTTGGAAGTTGTCTTATTGTACTATGCTGGAAGTTCTAACATTTTCAGTACATTTTTATTTGCACATAATATTAAAAAATAAAAACTAGTAAACTAGTATTTGATCTTTTGGAGGAATGTTTCTTTGTTATTTTCAATGAATACAAGACTATAACATTTACTGGACTTCATTTTCCCAAACCCTATCATTAATAAGATCAGCGTTCTGTAGTTCTCTAGCCATTCACCTGTTTCCCTTCGCTTTACCACGAAGATTAATATCTAATTACAAGACGTAACATTTTGTACTAAAATTCGAGTAAATAAGAAGAGACAAACGGTCGCGCTCACACTTTCGAAAATTACCTGCAAAGTCGACATTTTCCCGAATCGACAAATAAATTGCCTTCAAGTAGGTCGCCACCACATTTGGTTCATGGACGTGATCAGCCTGCGAATTAATTACAAACGCCGTCCGCTAGACAGCATTCTACGGCGACACACACACACACACACACACACACCTTCCGCCTTTCCGTCGCACCGCTGAGCGTCGGACGCGCTAGTCGTTTGTTTCGGGCGGGGGGGGGAGAGGAGAGAAGGGTTCGAGCGAGAGGCGGGGAGTAGGAACACGGGAGTCGTATTTCCCCTGTGGAGGCAGGGCTCGGGAATAAAAACGCGGCCATATTTCGCGAGCGGCAAAACAAATGTCGGGCCGACGGTAAAACAGAATTTGCTGCGTGGGCCGGACTTATCATTTTGTCATAAATCCTCACGACGCCAGATATAATTCTTGGCATCACTCCGACAGCCCCAGGAAAATGTTCGCGGAGAGAAGCCAGGTACAGGTTTCCGTTAGGTTGCGAGGGTGTTAGCATCAAAATCGCATTTTATGCGGAAAGGTATTTTTCTGCAGATCGTTGGCATAATTTGCTTACTGTCACGAATCAATCTGAAAAAATACGTAGTGAAAAATAAATTTAGTTTAAAAGGAATGTTCTGCTGAAAGCTTTATACTTAACTTTTCTTTTGAACAGGTGCATAAATTTTCAAAAGTTTCGATCAGTATCGTATTACCCTTATTCGTATCTCCGGAAGTAATAAAATAATCTGACACTTTGGGTAAGGTCGATTTGTTTTATTGTGATCATGTCTACACAAGGAAATTTGAATAGAAAACTTGTTTCAAACAGTCGATGAAAAACGTTTCTTCTATAGTACATAGTTGCTGTAGGTTGAATTTGGTGATGTTAACCTGGTGCCTTGCATTTTGAAGTGCCTTCATTTCTGCTTCTGTCAGTTTCCCTCTTCCTGTCAAGATATTTATACCACTTACTTTCTTTCCTTTCATTTCTCTTGCTAATTTCGTCAATCTGCAACCCATTATGTTCCCCAACCCGACTTGTCTAATGAATTCCAATTTTCCACGTTTACATCCATTCCATACAATTCAGTTTCTACAACTTTTAGCTGCCCCTCAGAATCACCATCCCCAAATAATTAACATATTAAACATTATGAAGTTCACTTGACCTTCTTACATCTTGTATCTAACACTCCTTCACTTTCCATCCCTCAACTATAACCTTCATAGTTTTGCACACATTTATGTTCCCCACTAAGTTCGCACTTAATGAAAAATTGTCTTACATTCAAAGTTAATAAGGTACCCATTATCTAAAGGATTAGTCACCACATCAATCAAAGGTGAATGACAGCAGTTGATATTAATCGCGCAATTTTTCTTGACCGATGACCTTGCTTTCCCCTCTCTGGCACAATAAACAGTTGACGGCAATAGGTCGCAGCGAGCACTGATGACAACTTTCCAAACATATCATCACTGGCGGGCAAATGGAAACTATTTTCTGATGAAAACGATAGCTTCTGTCCGTGATTTTCTCCAAAAAATCTAAAGCAGGTGAAGATCCATTATAGGAGATACCTCTAAGTTAAGTTAAACGCAAATTATTGAGAAAGTTGCAAAGACGACTGATTCTTCAGAGATTGGCATTACGTCATCAAATCTAGTGGCCGATTTCGTAACTAATACCCCCATTCCACACGCATTTCTTCAATCCATCGGTCAAGACAAGTTGCGCGAGTAATATCTGTACATCCCTCGACTTTATCTACTGCATCAATGACTGAACATTTCATGCTAGTGTGTTCTGCATTATTTTGAAGAGGGTTAAGAAATAATTGATACTTTTGGCATGTGGTAGGTTGTCCGTTATCATCTTATTGTCCCAATGGGCAGCCTTTGCCAATACAGCGCATACCATTTATTAATCGCGCAACTTTTCTTGAACGATGACCTTGCTTCCCCCTCTCTGGCACAACAAACAGTTAAAGACAAAAGCTCACTGCGAGCACTGATGACAACATTCCAAACACATCTTCACTGGCGCGAAATAGAAACTATTTTCAGTTGAAGGCGAGATTCTGCCCGTGATTTTCTCCAAAGAAATGACCTGAGCAGGTGAAGATCCATCGTGGGAGATACCTCGAACTCCTGAGAAAATTACAACGCAAATTCTTGAGAAAGTTGCGAAGGCATATCTGATTCTCCAGAGATTGGCATCGCTTCATAAAATCTAGTGGCAGATTTCGTAACTAATACCCCCACTCTACCCGCATGTCTTCAATCCATCGTTTAAGTCAAGTTGCGAGAGTAATACCAACCTCCTATTCATTTCATATTTCTTCTTTACGGTTCACTCCATGGACTGTTAAGCATTATTACAATTAGCGCGTTCTAACTGTACTTTAGTAGCTAAACCTCTCGTAATGTAAATATTTCCACTGAGATTTATATTGTCAACACAATAACAATAGCTGCATTTAGCAAACTAGTTTATCAAAGAAGACACCAAGTTTACACCAGGTAACATATTCTATAAACTACAATTTCCTCATTGACGCATTGGGTGACTCACTGCGGGTGTCCCAAATTTGAAGGGATAGAAAGGGAAGTTTACCTACTTTTCGGTCATACTTCTTCCGTTTTCCAAATAACTTTGTTCTCAAGACCTTGATCCGGACACAAGCAAATGCAATGACGGAAATATACACCTCAAATACTAGCTCATCAACGCAATTCTAAAACGTGAATTCTCCGCAAAACCTAAGAAAACATATGTTTCCGCTAAAACACACTCAATTGTTCAGAGAAAATCCGTGTTCTTAGTCTACCAACACAGAAACCAAACAACAACCACCAGAAAAACACTCAACGGCTATAAACAAATATGGGAGAATATTAAAGCTGAAGAGGGCGTGACTGCGCGCGATATTTAAATGCCGAGGATCCATTTAAATTCTTCATATACACAAGTACTGTACTTTGGTGCCTTCAGCGAAATTTCCAAAATCGAATAGCCGCAAAAACGAAAAATTGAGATTTTGACTCCAAAACACAAATGACCAGCAGTGAAAAGTTGAATTTCTGTATATTAATGCTAAATTTAAAAACTACGTTTTGTTCACACATTTCTCACAATTTGTTTGTTTCTCCAAAAAAACGATATGTGTCTCATATTTGCAATATTTCAAAAGCTTTAAAAATGTTGAAATGTACACAAAGTGAGTACACTTCAACATTTTCAGTACCCATAAAGGTTAATTGTAAAAAACTTGCAATAATGAATCACTAAAAGGGTAAACAAACCAACATTCTATGTTGATGATCTTGGCTGTCCGGGATGACGCCGCGTCAAAGGCTAGTGTTGCGGACGTTTCGACCATCTTATTCGTGGCCTTCCTCAGGGCTGGATTGCCCTGAGGAATGCCCTGAGGAAGACCACGATAAGATGATCGAAACGTCGGCAACACAGCCTTCGACGCGGCGTCACCCGGACAACCAAGATCATTCATATGACTCGGGCCGCGGAAACCTACGACTTCATTTAACATTCTATGTTGCCTTTTGGCTGTACAATTATAAGGACATCACTGAGTCTCAATAGTCGAAAAGTGGTTCTTGACAACTAAGTTAATTATGCTACCCACACCTCATGTTGGGGTGAGATTGGAAGCGTTTCAGAGGGTAGCAACCACCCTCTCCCGTCTCATTGGGGGCGAGGCGATGGGAGAAGGGGTGAGCTGGGCACATAATGAGGGGGGCGGCAAGGCCTGCTTCGCTTCGCAGAGGGTTTAATCTTTTAGCGATGGCCCCAGATGAATTATTCCGCGCGGCCTAAGTGGCGTGAAGAGGAACGAGCACGCAGTCCCTGGGTCGACACGTGATCGACCACAGAACACGCTAGTAGCACCAGGAGCCTCGCTCTTCAAATCTCTGTTTTGGCTAACCTCTTCCTCTCTCGCTCTTCTTCGCTTTCTATTCTTCATCTTCTATTCTCCTCCTCTCCTTCCTTCTTCGCCTTTTCACCTCTCCGCTTAGCCCAACTCTTCCTCCTCCTTTCCTACTCTCCTTCACTCCCGCCCTCTTCGCTTCTTCATCTCTCCGCTTCGCCCGCCCACCTCCTCCTCTCCTACTCTCCTCCTCCTTCTCTCCCTACTCTCCGTCTTGCGTACTTCTCCTCTCTATTTCTCTTCGCTTCTCCACCTCTCCGCTATTCCCACACTTCTCTTCCGACTCTGCGTCTTGCATTCCTCTCCTCTCCCGTGTTATTGGCTTTTCCAAATCTCAGCTTTTCCTCTCTCCTCTCCTATTCGCCTTCTCTTTCTTCTTCTCTTCCGGCTCCTTTCCCCATCCCCTACCCATTCTCCACTTCCTCACAACCTAATACAATGATCATCATCAATTAATTAGAATATCCAATTCAGTTTTATTCGAACAATCTTGTTAATAATAATACCTTTTTTAATAATAACCATCTTGTTAATATAGTCTGTAGGTATAACGTAAATTGGGACAGAAGTACTCATATTTATTGCCCGAGGAGGAAAAGTTTGCCCTACAATTTGGAGCATAAATCGATAGTCAAGACGTACTGGATAGTTCTGCTGCTGCTTCTGCATGGAATTGATCCAATGAAACCAAAGAAACTACTGAACAGGCCAGCCGACCTCTGAAAGTTTCAGTGATCGGCTGCGGCCCAGCTATTTAGTTGGCGACGAAAATCATCCCCTGGAGGTTCTCAAACATATCTCCCAGTATACCAGAATTTTTTAGCTTTCAGTTATCGTCTGCGTCCCATTTATGCAATTCCACTCCACCATTCAATAGCGAGAGAGAGGGAGAGGAAGGCGGAGTGTGGAGAGATGGAGGAAGCGAGGGATGCCCTCTCTGGTACCAGAGAAATCTCGATCACGAGGATTGTCTCCTCACCGCCCACCACAAGTGACATCTTCCGGATTGCCTTCGAGGGACAGCGTTCTCTGATACCATCTACTCTCCCGATTGGTCGTCACACTCCGAGAAATGCAGTGACGGTGGCCACGTGGCGATGTGATGGAGGCGGAAAGACGGTCGCTGTAACGTGAATATGAAAAGTTGCAAGAAAAATGTAGTACTAGATTATTTGGAGTCATTTATATGTGAAATCTTGTATCGTACACACATTTTGGATAGTTACTTTACAAACTATACAAGAAAACTATAAAAGAAACTATAGAAGTATATCGTACCGTCAGCAGTACTGTTAATATGGTGATTTGTCCAAAGAATAACCCAAAAAGTTCAAAGTTCAAATTAAGGAAAAGTAACCCCCATCCATCGCTCAGTCGAGTACATATTTGAAGCGGCTTTAGAAACAGCTTACTTTAAATATCACAATATGTTTCTGGTCACCTCTTATGTAGTGTATTCGATGTGCCTGCGGAATTAGAATTTTCTTCGCACTTTTTTCTTCGATAAAACATTCAGGTGCGTCTTATATTCGATATATATATATATATATATATATATATATATATATATATATATATATTGTGATATACCAGAATATTACAAATTTTATTTAATAATATTAGCTGTACATGGGGTGGATAAATGGGTATGCAATATGGCGGTATACGGCCTTAGCAACGACAGCGCAGAGGTTGGCAAGGTCAACAAACTGTACACAGGCCTTGAAGATGTCAGGACGCTGGCTAGATAGCTAAAGAAAATAAGATGTGATTGGTTCAAAAACGAATGACTGACGGGGTCATGGCTACTTGGGTTCGTAAGAGACGCACGGGTTGGCTGGTGAAGATTAGACAGTCTAATTTTGCCGCTGTGTTTTGAAAAAATAGAATGAGGGACGCTTACCGAACCATAAAGGGTTAAAGAACCCATTGAACAGAACATTCTGATTCTGGGTGTCGTGGTGTAAAGATCGTTTGCGGACATTATATTAGGAAAGTGGGACTTATATATTTTTTTGTGAGAGAAGTAATAGTTTTTTCGAACTCTGAGAATTATTTGCCAGAAGTGAATTCGCGGAGGACTTGCACAGTTTTTCGGATATTGCAGTTGAACTTTAATGTTTTACATAACCAGTGGGAAAGATTAGGAACCGGGAACATCGGATAAGAACCGATAAATAGTTTATGCAGTGTGGACTGGACGTGTCAGCAGCAGCGCAAGACCGGAAGAAAGAAGCGAAACTTGGAACCAACAACGGTCAAGTGAGAAGCGACTACGGAGCGTCGGCAAGCAAAACGGTAAAGAAATACTGCAGTACAAAAGAGATAACGTATTTAAAAGGTCATGACCATAAAATTAATTGTTAAAACATAAAGTTAAATAAATTATTGAATTTTGTTCTTTGGAAATGAAAGGAGTTTTCATTTGTCAATCATAATCTTTAATTAGTTGGAAGCATATAATTATTACATTTCAGATTCCACGCCATACTGTATAGTTGGCAGATCAGGTAATCGGCTATCGAGGCGATAGCGAGTATTTGTATCCGGACCCATCGACCCAAGCTAGCTGGATGTTTATACAATTTTATTTAAATTAGATGGGAAAACTTTGGTAGTAATTAATGTAACCTGTTTCTGGCGCCCAAATCTTAATATAAATTTGGAACAGGCCATAATTACAACCACACTCTTGATGAGACGATGATAAAAAGTATATTTCAATATATATATATATATATATATATATATATATATACATATAAATGTCCGGTGTTTGATTTAAAATTCCCACTAGGCTTAAAATGGCCATATATTCGATGCCGCGGGAAACCCATTTCTATCTGTAACCATTGGATTCAACTAGCAGCAGCAGTACGACGGACATGAGTCGCAGGTATTCACAAGCTTCCTAACACTGTCTCCCTCCCACCCCGCCCTCACAAACCCCAAACACTTTCTAGACTACCATGCGTCATTGCAGTCTACGGTGAGTGGACTTGAATTGAAAGTGATTTGTGTTATCGGTAACAGCCCAATACTTTTGTTAGTAATTTCGTAATGGAAAAAATAAAAGGTATTCATTTGATGCGGGCTATAAATTGAAAAATGTTATTATTAACAAAACAAATGCTTAAAAATTAAGGTGCGTCCTAGTCTTATAGGCCGCAAAATACGGTACCCCTTCTAAAAAGCATCCCTAATCCAATGCTGGTGCCGACCCGATGGTGGGGGTTGGCGGCGGCGACGAAATTGCTGCGGAGAGCGCAGAGGGGTGACCCTGGGGTGTGGCTCTGCCGCGGAGATAGGACGCAGGAGGGTTGATGGATGGCTAGGTCACTGATTATCTTGCGGGGACCAATTTGTTGGAATGTGGAATGGCCCCACGGCGAGGTCACTCGTGATGAAGGGAAACCGATAGAACTGCAGCCAGTGCAGTTCTACATTCAGGCTGCAGATTTCGGAGACATGTTACGAAAGTAGCTATATATCACCGATTTTTAAGACCTCTGTTTGTAGTGATGTGATGAATGGTGATGGTGAATCGTATTATAAACAAGAATATCACGACGTTTGCGATTAAAATGTTGAGTTTCCTCGCTTTTGGAGAGATTTATTAGTACACAAAATTATAGAAACTAAATTCCAATTACTACCAAATTCCTAATTACTACTAGATACGCTGACTACGATTTCAAAGGCGTCGGGATCTCCAGAACTGCCGATTTCTCAGTAATTCAACAGATTACCGCGTAAGGAAATAAAATATTCGGACTCGATAAGCAAGTTTTGAAGATCCAAGTCTCGCCGTTTTCGAGTTGTGTAAGATTGATGTGTCAGGAAATAGACAGTTAGTGGAAAGCGTATAGCGGATTTCATTTGCACATGTGCTTGAATTAGACGCGTGTTTTCAACGAATTTATAGTTCTTAAAATGTGAACGTTTAATTCATCTTTTCGTGAAATTCTCTTCCGTTTGACATCTCATTTGTTAACCCTTTCACTGCTAACGACGCACCGGTGCGTCAGACTTCGCCGTGCCACCACTGCTAACGACGCACCGGTACGTCGCGCTGCTCTTTCGGGTTCGGGTTCTTTCGGGTGTTGTGGAAGGCATGGAATACTTTCAACTTCGTCAGTGCCAGTAAGCCTGGATCTAAAAGAATTACGGAACGTAAATATGCACCTTAGTAAATATATAATAACTAACAACAACTGAGAGCGCGCGCGAGAGAAGACCGCACGAAAAAGTATTCAGCACTGCGGAGCGGCCAGCGCGCCTAATGCGTAGCAGTGAAAGGGTTAAATTTGGATAGGTGTGAGATTTTAATACACAGTCAAAAATTGTTAGTTTGGTGCAGCAAATAGTTGCGGAAAGCTGACTAAGTAAATGGCGGAAGAGATGCGGCCAGAGTCCGCGACACTCACTGTTACATAATTCTGCCAGCATTATCATGTGCTTCAAGCCCTATTTATCAAGTATTTTATGTTATCACGAGACCACAACGTTTTAGTGCATTTCTGTAAACATTCTATCACTAAGCACTGATTCATAAATCTCTGAAATTAATATTCATAAGATTTGTAGGAAGGAAGGTAGTTTTCAATAGTTTTCTGTATATAATTCGAGCTTTGGTCTCATAGCGTACTCGCAGTATCGTCAGAGGCGTTTTCTAAGTCAATGGTAATGAAATATAACAATGGGATGAAAATGAGGCATTATTTCAGCATCATGCCTCCCGGATGGACCTGTTAAGAATATGGTAAAGAAATGATCGCGCAGTTCATGGCCCATTTGTGAAGATATCTCTTCGCCATCCGCTTGCAAGCGATTGTAAAAAAGAATTGAAACATCAATTGGAGAATCTGTCTGCTATCTCGTTCAGGCAGAGACACAGCTGTTTATCTTGTGCCTAAAATCTAAAACTGTTGGAATAAAAAGTTAGATCGTCTAAATCTACAAAGTCATGCGGACCTGCACAACAGACACTCTTCCCTAGATTGTTGCTGCTGCTGCTGTTGCTTGAAACATTTGTGCCCTGAGTATTTGTTCACTACCTTTCCGCAACTTGGGCATTTGCAATTTGGCATCACATGGGCAGCTAGCGATAACAACTGTTTTTTTTATCCCCATGTTTACAGCCAGGAATCAATACAGTCACGGTCTCCGTATTATTTATCAGTTTCTGGTGTCGTTCCCTGGTTGAACAAAGATGTTATTTTAGTACGATAGGAATTGTCTGGTTTAATTCTGGGATGCATTTAAAGCATCCGGATTCAAATTCCTCCGCAAACACAAATTACTGAACTTCGTGACTACATGGATGTGATTTAAATCATGACGATCCATTCACAGCATTTGTATGCGTTCTTAACGTCTTTGCACACTGAACGTCTTACTCATGAAAAGCGGCCCATTCAATGTAACAAGTAATTTCGAGCAAGCACGTCATGGCTCCTGCTTGCATCGGGTATTAGGGGCATTATCCTGCCTTTTCATGCGCCGGCGCATATCGCAGAAGAGCTGCCTCCGGCGCTTAGCAAATTCTCGCCCAATGGCCGCCCATAAAACTGTCCGGAGCGCCTATTGTACGCAAGATTTACACGCGCAGATCCCATCGGCGGCGCACGTTCCCCTGGACGTTGTGTTCCCTTCCTTCTTTGAACGCACGAGAAGAATCATCTCACTCCGACGCGGCACACACTTCCTCGTACGTAGCAGCTTGCAATCTTTCTCATGTCGATAATTTTTAAGAACTTCTCTTTTCGACGTGACCGTCGACAATCCTTCAAGTTTATCACCAAATTCACTTTAGTCTAAGAGCACTCCAGTGACATTTATTTACCAACTCAATTTTTTATTCAATGCCTTAGGTGTCAAGGCCTCATTGCTGATTGAACGTTCTCCTGGAGGCCTTGGGGTCTTCATTCATCAGCTCCGAGAGATGCAATAGCTGAAGATGAGAATCTAACTTGAATATTGAGCTTATAGTATGTAGTACGTATGGACCTACCTGGCTGCCTTGGGAACTAGTATTATTATATGGAAGTAATTGATTATGTGACTTTTCTTCGCACCCCAGTGGCACATCTTCATTTATTACTTACTCAATCATGTGTTGATTTAACGGTGTAAATCAGCGTCTTCCTGTGTGCAATGTATCAACTGCGCTCTTGGATCAACCGCGTGAGAATAAACAGTTCACTACTAAGCGATTATTGATTACATTATTATGAACTGTTCATCGATGATTTATTTCTTCTGGCATTGCGAGTTTCAAACATATTTATTCATTAATTAATTTTATTGAATAATCTACTTAACATCAGAAAAACAATAGATATCGTTGTTCTGGAAGAATTGCGTCATTTCTCCACTCATTTATTAAAGACTTTCAGAAAAGAACCAAACTAGTCCAAATTCGAGATTTTAAGGAGACATTAAGAGCTTCACAGCGTAGACGTGCATAGTAATGAATTTATTTTTTACCGCCTTATACCTTTCAACGTGTTTGTCCCTTGCCAAAAGGAATTATCCCAGCAGAGAGAGTCAGTTGTAGGGAATAACTCGGTGAAATATCTCAAAATACAGAATTTTAAGCTTGTTTGGTTCTTGTAATAAAAACCTCAATTCAGTGAAACGTCTATTTAACTCCAGAAAAGGTAAGCAGAGTGGTTCTACTCGTCCATAGATCGTGCGAAGAGTAATAACTAACGACATAAAATCAAGTTTTTTATGTGCAGTAACTTGTAATATGGCATATTGACAGCATGTATGCATGCATTTCACGAATCGCGGAATTCTAAATGTGTGATCATAACCTCGTGATCATTAATTACGTTTTAATTAATTGTTTATTTATTTAATAGCTTGTTTGTTTTATTTATATTCGAAAACAATAAGTCGCTTTTGCTGAATGCACAGCATACTTTCTCCGCTAGAATTACGATCCACTGTCAAGGAACCAACTTTTTCTTGAGCCTCAGCTGGTAATTTTTTGTTTTTAGTTTGAATAATTGACGCTACTAGAACAGATCTTCGCGGACATTTAGTTGAATTATGAGGAGGCAATGATACAGAAGTTTACTGAATCGACCAAAATTTTGATCACTCAAAATATATTTTGGCATTATATTTGGAACGAAGGGTTAGATTGATATCCTTTTCCACGTACCTTTTTGTTGCATTTCCTAACTTGTATTTGTATTTAAAAACACAATATGGAGATGAGCACGGTGAATTACATTTCCATTAAGGTAAAAATTCCTTATTTCCTTTTACAGGTTCATAAATAAATTTGCCTAACTGTTGCCTGCACTTGTTCCCTCGCTGGTTCCTCTGTTGTAGTCGCCCAATTTTTCGTGCTGCAGTTGCGTGTCGTCAATTTTTTCCTCCCCCTCCTTCAGGTCCCCATCCACTCAAACCTCGCCCCTTCCCCCTCGGTCGGCCAGCACTGTGGCTTTCATTCAATACCATTTCCCACTTCCTCCCCTCCCTGTCCCGTCCTGCTCTACCGCACCACGCCTCTCCCCTCCTCATCAGCCCTACCCTGCCCATTCTTCCCCTCTCTTTCCTGCCCCGTCCAGCCCTTTCCTGACTTATTCTGCCTTACCACACCGCAACCCTTCCAGCCTCATCTCGCCCTATCCCGTTCCTTCTTCCCATCTGAGCCCCGCGCCTATCCGCACCCCACAGCTCCCCTACATCTCACTCCATCCCTCCCAACTCCGACCCGCCCCCCCGTCACTTCCACGACACTCCCCGACCCTCCCCAAACCTCTCCGACCCTCCTCGACCCTCCCCGACCCTCCGCGACCCTCCCCTCTCCGATCCTCTCCGACCCTCCAGACC
>JAHLJT010002406.1:101955275-102052632 GCA_031308135.1 Acheta domesticus | reverse complement strand
GCGACGAACGGTGCGCTAACAGCAGAAAGACAAGAGATAGAAGGGAATGGGGGATGCCCGACACTGTAAGAAAAGACGCAACTCCTGAATCGATGCAATATTTGATAACGATGCCCAGAAAGAATCACGATTGATTTTCTTCAAACCCAAGAACCGAAAGTTTCGATATTGGTGTTATTCTTGATTTCCAATAAGCATTAGAGATGCATTTTACTTCTTTATAAAAGTCACTTTAGATATTTTAAACTCGCTCTAGTATTTTTAAATACCACTGCAGAAGGTTTCAAATATTATCTAGCGTCATAACTCGTATGTATTGTGCATGATTTTATTCATTTAAAATGTGGTAAAAAGTATTGTATACTTCTAACAATACTAGTATAGTTCAGTAAGTGCCGGAATGGTTACAAAAATACTTTAATGTTATTACGATCGGTAAGATCTATGAGTGAGATTTTGGCAACGTTCTCCGAAGGCAGTCCGCTTTTCTACGCAGTTAACCGAGACTAAATCCGAAGTACAATGCTCCACAGTTGATTTACGCTGTGATCCGTTATGTGGCTTTGAGCCACATTTCATAAAATGAAATTAGACTTTAGGAACATTCAACACAATACGTCGAAGAATCATAGCTCCCCAAAGGAAGAAAAAGAAGCATTTTGAAATTGAAGACACAAAGAATTAGCGACACAAAGACGTTTAATGGTAACATCAAGGGCTTGAATTCAAGGGAGTATGAGGTTAAATTCCACGCTAATTCTATGTGCGAAATTCATCACAATACATGTAGCTTTAATGGGAGAGAATATTATACAAATGATAATCTTCCAATGTTGTTAAAAAAAATAATTTCCAATATAATTGTTTTGCGGGTTTTGATACACAATAAAACGTCACAACAACAACAAAAATCAATTGTGGGAATACTGATGAGGTTGACTTTATTCTAGGAAATAATGTAAGTCATCTATGTGAACTTATATTTATTAAGAGAGCGGTTTTCGAGACTTGGCCGTCACCATCGGTCTTGCTACAAGTATTGGAAGACAGTACACTCTGATGTCTGGTCTGCTATCGCAATTTGAAAGCCGCGTAAGATGAGTGAGCTATCTGACGAGAGAGCGGAAATGGGAACGAAGGAGCGACGAAACAGGAAGCGGCGGGTGTGAGCGAGAAGTCGAGCGCGCTTGTGGAAATGTTCGTAGGCGTTTCGAAGCTACACCAGAGGAGGGGGCGAGTTCCCGGACCTTGGGAACACCGCTGTTCTCGGAATCTGCCGCATGGTTAGCGCCAAATCCCCCATGGAAACCACTTCGTGCCCGCAGCACACAGTGGACGAGGAAAGAAACTCAAAGCGCACAAAGAGTTTCTAAATTTTAGACCAAAAGTCTCTACAATAGAAAACAACAATATAAATACAACATATTAACACAAACGTTAAGTGGGTGTATCTCGTTTACCATTAATTTTTCATGTGTTTATTATTATTATTATTATTATTATTATTATTATTATTATTATTGTGGTGGTACCTAGGAGCGACAACTGCTATGGTAATTAGTCACGTATGCGACGTCGACGCTGAATTCTGGGAGGTGACGTTATTCCTTCCCCGATGGAACATGACATCCGGAGCAGACCTACACGTTGCCTCGTGGGATTACCCCTCTCCCAAGTATTTCTGCCAGCTGTCATCACCTTGGCCTGTTCGCGCTTTAAGCTCCCGACTTGTGATCGTGTAGTGTATGAAAGTGTAAGTGTGTGTGTGTGTGTTTGTGTAAGGAACAAGGATGAAGAAGGAAAGATCGCCTTTCGGTTAGCTACTATACCGGCATTCATCTAGTATTTGGGAAACCCTTGGGAAAATCCCGGTCAGGTCATCGGTTTGCTAGAATTTTCGTTCAGACAATGGTTGTATTCAACCTAGTTTTCTAGCTTGTGCCAAATTCGCCACCGTCGCCACTCGAACCCTAGGATCTCTTAGAGACGTTGCTATTGCTATATCTGTTTAGATGTTGCTCTGAACCATCTTAGTTGATATATTATCAATATTATTATTATTATTATTATTATTATTATTTGGATTATGATTAAGATTATTTTGATTTAGATAATTATTATGATTGTTAGCATCATCATCGTTGTTTACATTTCATCATTTGAATACTGCTCCAAGCTAACAATAGCATAGAAATAGGTTTTTCACCTTGCAATTACCAACTCACTGTGACACCTATAGGTGCTTAGCAAAAGTAATCTTCGCAGGGGCTCTGATCTCCTAAAGGCTGTTTGAATCTACTTGTTAAGCTATCGAGGCTATCTGCCTCGGTAGCTTAAGTGGTTAGAACAACTGGGAGAGTACCGAGAGATTCGGGATCGATTCCCGAATGGGACAGTTAATTCTGTGAATAGTCAAACATCACTTGAATTATTATTATTATTATTATTATTATTATTATTATTATTATTGTAAGAAAGATTTTGCAGATACGAAAAAATTTAGGATTCAAATTCGACGAAATTTATATTCCGTCTGAACTCCAATGAACTGGCTCTTCATCTCAACACACTAGTGCATTAAGTTGGGTTGTTCGGCATTGATCGCTTTTTGCCCTCCAATTGGAGCCACTGTGAGGCGCGCGTCTCCGCGAGAGGTGGGGAGCGTAGAGGGGAAGGAGGGGAGTGCGAGAGTCGAATGTAATCCCGCGAACGCCCCCTCTCACCCCCCACCCCCACTCGACACATTTCGTTCGCGGTGGACTGCGGACGAAAACATTACGCGAATTATCTGCCTCCCGGGGATCGAAAAAACGCATCGTATTTTACGTGATGACATTATTCGCAGGAATCTCAATTTTCAACATACTTTTCGATGTCTTCACTGTAATCGAAAGGCATGCCTTACATTTGTTTGCTTTGCTTAGTAAGATTAAAAACGGGATCAACGTGGATGGAAGAGGTAAACAACGTATGTCGCGTACAAGAATGACAAGGACAATAAATCAGTAAACAACTAAAGAAAAAAAGCATTACGTAGGCCATAGTGGGAATGGGCGGTAAATCGAAAGATTTCCTCCTCTTAATGTCTTAACTCAACAAATACTCAGATGTTTGAAAAAGTGCATGACATCATTTACAGATCTACAATATTGAATGAACTTCTGTAGAAAACATACAAGTCACAAGAATCAATATGACTGAAAAATGGCTTGGAATGCAGCTCAAAATTTTGAGCAGCAAGAAGCCACTCCGAAAAGTAGATATGTGTGAGTTGTGGATGTAGAAAATTGTTAAAATAGTTCTAAAGATAGAGATAGAATGTAAAAATGTAAAATAATACAATTGATACAGTGGAATCACAGCAAATATCTTGATGATATCGATAAGTCTTGTTAAAATGTGATACATCACATGAGTCTGCCAATTCCAAAACGTCTCTTGTAAATAGCTTTTTTCTTGTTAAAGTTTATTTATCACCTTGAATTAAGATAAGAACGTTACTAATTATGACATAACGTATTATATTAATTCGAGGTGAGAAATAAATTTTAACAAGAAAAACGTGATTTGCCGTAAGTTTTACAAAGTGGACAAGAGACATTTTGGAATTGGCAGACTCACATGTAGTTCACGAACCCATAAAGTGTTAAGAAGGCAAAGGGAAAAATAACAAATAAGACCTATAGCGCGCTTGCAAAAGGTGTGACATCAGAACTTAAAGGGAGCACATAAGCAACGTGTTCTTTCACATTTGTATTTGATATTAGAAATGAAAACAAAACAAAAAAATATTTTCAGAATGGAATCCTATGTATAACAAAATGTATATGTGTGATTTATTATTATGATTTCATAGCAATGCTTAACTTTATGTTTTGACGTGACTTCTACAATATTTCTCCAGGCCTTCGCGTCATTAAAAATCAGAAAAAATATTTTTCCCTTGTACCTGTACGTGTAAAATTCCTCCTGTGGAGGTCCCCTGTACCTGCAAAATTCCTGAGTTAAAATTTTCACTTGTTTTTGGTGCTTTGATCATAGTAGTAAAACCAACATAGTAGTATTTTGATGTACTTTGGAATGTTTCAGGCGGCAAACGGCCCTCGTTAGATTACGAATGATTTCCGAAAGCTCCTGCAAGGTTTTTCAAACTACGCGTTCAATTGTCGTGAATCTAATAGTATTGTCAATTACTGAGCATTATTGTCGATTCTGGTGTAATTGGTGATTTTCTCATCATAAGACATTCATATTTTCTTCTTTGAATCACAATTCTTCCCACAAATATTCAAGCACGCCAAACCCATTTGCTGTAGTACTTTCCTAAACATATCTCAAAGCTCCGCATTGCATTCTACTTTGCCGCATCACCCAAGGGCCAAAATGAAAAGACCTTCATGGAATATACGAGGCTTCTCACACCAACTCCGAGGGTTTTTTCAACAATTCGAGTCTTTTTACGCTCAAAAATGAAAAGACGAGGTTCTCAAAGCTCACACACGGTCGACTTACAATGAAGTTGCTTTCAGAACCTGTGATGCTACAAAAAACAATCTCTTGCACCAAAAAGCATTCTGAAGAGATTTACACCCCGGTTTTTGTGTTTTATTCCCTTTCTCTTGTCATACTGAATGCGCTTTCGCCAAGTTTCTCAAAAAGAGGGAAAACAACGAACCACAAAGTTTGTGAAAGGCTGCAGAGAAAATAGAAGTAAAACACACCGTGCAGAGGACAGTAAAGAAAATTTTCATACCCACTGAGAAATAAAATTGTAAATTAGAGAAAATTAGTCAGTGGTGCCTCGGCAGCAACTTTTGTTCAGCGTTCTGTTGGCGTCCCTGCCTCCGCTGGCCACCAGAGGCTGCAGGCTGAAACCTGTTTAATTCAGAGCGACGTCAAGCTGGTCCGTAGTTTCTCATCTACCTCCGACCTGTAGCTTCCTCTCCACCTTCTTCCTTACTCACCGGCTAACTTACCCGCCCTTGTGTCAAGCGACTACGCTCATACTGTAATTCTATAGCTTTGCTATTGTTTTCTTCTTCTCCTGCTCCTCCACTCCTCTTTCTCCCTCGTCTACTCCTACTTCGTTTAGTCTTTCACCTCCTTCTATTTCTCCTCCACCAACCTCGTCTTCTCCTCCTCCTCACTCTCCAAATTCTTCTATGTAAAGAAATCTATCTTTAGCTTCTCCTCCTGTAGAGGAACTTCATTTTACTAGATACTGTACTTATTTTCGCTTATCCGTTCTGTGAGTATAATTCTATGGTGTATTGACATCACCCGCTCTCTTCACTATCATTTAAGCCTTCTCTCCATCTTTCTTTCTCACTTGATAAAAAAGTTCACCTTAAAGTAATTGCTTAATGTGGTTGTATCAAGAGACTTTAATATAAATTAGAAACTAGAATTCTTTCCTACCATGGAAATCTACAGTGATGTATGAAAAATACAATACAAAAGAGCAGTGTAAATAAAGTTTGCAGATGGCAAAGATAGGTTCTTGAAATTATTTAATATCGAACTGCTGTTTCATAATTTTTAGCTCGCAATATTTCAAACTTTTTTACTTTTCCGATACACCAAAATTAATCTCATTCTTGCATAAAATATTTTACTTGTACTTATCATTTTACACTTTTCACTATCGCAACTCTTCAAGACACACAACTTCCTAATACTTTTTCCAAGCACACGGCGACATATTCCACACATGCATCTTCTCTTTTTAAGAGGATAAATGTGACGAAGAGAGCACAAAGCCTTTTCAATAAGCCCATGAAAGAGAAGAAGCCATCCATGTCTGGTACTATTCACTCAATTCCTTTGTTGTTTGGAGACTAATGGACTGCATGCGACATAATTTAGACCGAAATCAAAAGTTACTACCGAGAAATATGATTGCTTCTAAGCTCATCCAGCAATGGCTTCTGCTGTGCCTGTTCTTTTCTCCTTCCATTCTCCCTCTCTCTTTCGCTCCTTCTCCTTTCCACTTTTGCTCTTTCTCTCTTTTTGTCTCTCCATCTCCCTCTTTCTCCCATTCTTTTTCTTTCTCCATTTGTCCGATGAACATCAAAGCCATATTACACTCGGGCTTGTCATCCATGTATTGCAGTTCTGCCCGATTCTTCCTAAATCGAAAGTAAATAGACTTGTGGAGATGGAGAACTGCCCATAGTTCAGTCATCACCACAGGAATAGGAGCAAGAAAGGTAAAGAAGAAAGAAAGGGGATTGTGAAAGAGGAAAGGGAAAGAAGAAGAAAGAGGAAAGAAAGGAATTTCGGAGACCGTGGAGACGAAGAGAGTTGAAGGAGAGGGTTGAAGGATTGCAAAAGACTGAACTTGGACCAAAACGACCTAACAAAAAACTAGTGGATCTAAAAAGCTCCAACTTTCTCGCATTATTGAAAAGCGTTACGTTTACTGAAATATTTTAATTTCTCCGCTACTAACACTTCAGTTATTACTTGAAAACGTTCAATTCAACCATTCAAACAAGGCGAGTAAGTTTACTATCTGAAATGTTTTCTGGTTGCTAATGTCACCATCTCAAACAAAGCGCGGGAAATTCGAATTTACCATTTTAATTTTTTCTAATTTTGAAAATACTGAGATTAGGCCAAAAATTGTACCAGCACCACTTTCTTTAACTGTATTTTCTACATACGTGAAAAATTAAAAATTTGGATCTGTTTCTGAGAAAATAATTGTTCAGAATTTAAAAATTGCCTTTGAAGCAAAATTACGCCAGAAAGACTAATATTTATAAAAAAAATGAACATGGCCTTCTTTGATGACCTGTTCCTGATGACTACATTTCATTAAGAAAAATTAATCTTCCTAATTATTGTTGTAAGAAGGCGCCGAAAAAAGTTGTTAGTTTAAGGAATTTATGGAAGAGTAGGGTAATCCAAAATTTCAGTGTGTTTGTATACTTATTATTACAAGGAAAGGTTTTCTATTGATATTGTGTATTTTTTGTGGATAGAAGGGTTTGTTGTTTTTTGTTTTTTAGAATTTATGCAATTTAATTCTTTTTGTGACGTATTGTTTATGTATTTGATGATTTCATTGATCATGTCATGTATAGTTTCTTTTAATCACTATTTCAGTTCAATGGGAATGAATTTGTTTAATTGAAATGTTGCCTATGTAGAAGCTCCAAACTCCAAAAGCCAGTTTGTATACCCTGAGATAACCTATCTCTGTTTTAGAATCCAGAAAATTGGGGAAGGTTTCAGTACGTAAGGTAAAGAGCTATGCCCCTTCGACTGCCTCTGCTATTCCATAAGGAGCGGGAAATTGTGACAACTAGCTCTCCCCGTACTGGTACGGGGATACCACACTAACCATCCGTTCATCACTCCGTTTAGATACGGCTCGCGACCAGAATCCGCTGTGCTCCGGTCAGAATTAGGAAAATTTGCAAATTTTTACCGGACAGCGCCAGAGAATAAGACTCGTAAATATCTTCAATTGTCATGGCTTTTTTGGTACGGGAAGCCTGACATTATAGAATAATTATAAAAACAGACTACAAGATGTCAATTAAGGAAGTCAATAAAATATTTTAGTACAATGTACGATTATTTAAATACAGTGAAGATCTTTTCACAGCTGACCTATTTCTTGAAAGCGGACAAACCGGGGAGAAAACTTTTATTCTGGCAGAATATCTCTGACGAACTGCACTCTTTAGCGGAGAATTTTTGTCCCGAACGAGTCTATTAGAGACAGAGAGATTTCATTTTACACAATATTTCTATGAAATGTGTACATTTGGCAATCAGTCCGCAAAATAATGAAACAATCGTAACAATTGAACACAGAGAGGAAGGCTGCTCTGAAAATGTCACCTCTCTCAATTCTTTTTGATTTCTTTCGTCAATTCAGAATTTTCAACAGTTCATAAAAATTGTCAAAATACTCTCTAAAATACAAAGTATACTTGCAGACTTTCCGCAAAAGATCGTGAGACAGGTTATGAGACCTTTCTTTTAAGGGTAATGCCGCACTTGCAACCTCAGGCACTAGAGAGCAGTAGATAAAAAACTGTCAGCGGGGGATGTAGTGGAGGCTGCCAGTCAATGTAATGGCCCGGCCTCAGTGGAGCAACGCATTCAGAGTGTCTGAGGTATCCATTCCAGAGAACTCTCTTTCAATCTACCGACCCATGTTCCTAGCTGGTGTCAAAAACGCCATAAACAATCCCACCGCATATTAAATACAAGTTTAAATATTTATCAGATAAAAGACGATTTTTAAACATCGATATCTTTCGAATCAGTCTCACATTACGAGTTGCTCGGCTTTTCACACTTAGTCCTGTTGAAGTCTTGTTAGATCGTAAGGAATAGGGGCAGCACATTGACGGACCATAACATTCGATAAGAAGGATGGCACTCAACACATTGCCCAGTTTTAAGGTATTGTTCCAGCATCAACCTGATATTACTGGAATAATACGCGAAGTTGTTCCAAAAATTATCATCTACATAGCGATCAGTTTTGGTCAAGGTACCGGCTGGAACCGGCTATCTATAACAGAGAGCGGAATCTATAACCTAGAACCACCAGGTCTACAACTCTTCAGTTGTGAAATGAAATACGTCACAGCGTGTTCATTAAACATTTCTTTTGTCACACAATTCAAACATTGTCGATACACAATAAATGTGATAGATCTCAATCATTCTCACTTTGCCCACGATTTTAACCCGAGCGTAGACTGTTTCACGGCCAAAGACAAGTCTGACGGAACTGACTTCGTGAAATTTTACTACAAAATGATTCTTGCCACCCTAAGTATCTGTAGTTTCTTTTGGCCACCCTAATTATTTCTTACAGCATGGATGCAATTTGCTAGTTGTATTTATTTCACGCTTAACTGCGAAATCACTTACAGCAATTTCTCCGGTACTTTCGGTACCTAGATGAAAAGCGCCGATGTGCCCCAAAGGGCTATCTCGGCCACGGCACAGGAAGACATTAAACCGAGCTGGGCTTACGTGCTTCCTCGCCACGGCACCAGGAGGAGGAGGCAAGGAGGACAAAGTAAGCCCAGGTATGGTGAGACTCGCTACGGGCTGTACCTTTGTTGTTCACCACTCTACTAATCGGTAGCCGTTAGAGGAGTGTGTGAAAAGGGGTAAAAACCGAACGCGACTTACACAAAAGGATTTGTGGAAAGGGAAATTAAGTAACGGAGAAATTGTTTCGTGTGTACTGTTCACCTTGGAGCAAAAAGTCCCCCGCCTGAAGCTGAATAAGTCATACAGGAGGCCGTTTGCATGTAGTGATGATCTACACATTTCTCCTCCGTGTACCACCTATATAAACTGCGGAAAGACACGGTGGAACTCTAAGATAGAGTGTCCCTGTCAGTTTTGTTTTTGGATTGCTGTTGGATCATGTGCTGGCTGCGTGTATTTGGTTATTCTTCAGGAATTTATTTACTTGGTTTTCGGGATACACAAACTTAGTTCTGGTTATGAAATACTGATAAGAATAATTTATCTTTAAAGTATCCGATCATGTACTTCAAAAATTATTACTCTTTTTAAGAAACCTTGTCGAGTTATTACAGTACTGATATTGAAATGCAGGAACTAGTGGTGCTACCAAAGCACATACTTTCCGCATTGTTCCTAAACGCTCTGAGACGCGATCCCAAATCCTCGGATTTAACTTGCCGGCATTTATACCACTACACTACATAAGTACGCATGTTTCGAACTCCGACAAAGGCATAAACACGTGAATGTCCGATTCATGTAAAAAAACATCAAATAATTCAGGACAAGGTATAAAAAATTCCATCGTAGATATATTTTTCCCTTCCTCATTTACATTCAAAACGTCAAATTCAACACGGAGTGCTACCAAAGCGCATACGTTTTTGAATTGTGTAATATGCTCCGCAATAACATACACCTATATAAAATAGCAAAAGTGTTTTCAACCACCAAGGTTTTTTTTTCCTTTCCGACACCCGAACACAGTTCTTCAGAGTTAATGTGCTTGCGCTGATACTACTACGCCACACAAGTGCAGTGCGCTGGAAAAATCGTTTTCCGATGCACGATTACAACACTTTCTCTTCTTACAAAGTATTCGTAAGGCGAGGAAGTAAAAACAAGTAACTTAATCTAATTTACTCTAGACTACTCGAATTATTCTTATCATAAATCAAAAACAAATTATTTTGATTTTTATGCACCGACGTCATTTAGCCGCAAAGCAGCGCGTAAATGCCGCAGAGAGCGGGCGAGACGGAGCTATGGTGCGGCGGGGGCGATAGCGAAAAAGCGGGACGGGGGCGGGGCAAGGGCGGGAGCGGCGCGGCGCAGGGCGAGGCAGCCTCTGAAGCGGCGCAAACGTGGGAGAGGCGACGCGTGACCTGAACGAAATATATTTTTAAATCCACCGTATTCCTCGGGATCTCCTTCCGCCGTCACAAAAAAGCGACGCCAGAGGCGTCTCCAGTCGTGCCAGCAGGGGTCACGCGGAATGACGAGTATGCTGGTGAGGGCAAATGACGTTGTTGGGAGGGCAAATAACTGTGCCGGTGGCGACAAATGACGATGATGCTGTCGACGACAAACAACGAGGACGATGCTCACGACAAACGGCGATGACGATGCTCACGACAAACGGCGATGATGATGCTCATGACAACGATGAAGCTCACGACAAACGACGCTAGTTTTTCACGACAAATGACTATAGTGCTCACAACAAACGACGTGGATGATCATGATAGACGACGATGATGGTGCTCACGACAAACGACAACGTAGATGCTCGTGACAGAAGACGATGGTGCTCACGACAAACTACAACGCGACGGTGCTCATGACAAAAGACGATGGTGCTCACGACAAACGACGATGATTCTTGCGCGCGCGGAAGTCCGATTAATCTTGCTTCTTTTTTGCGCGTTTTAATTTGCGTATAGTAATTATTATTCTAAAAATCTGTTAGTGATCTGGTTTCCAGCAAAACTTTGTTCCCGCAGGAATTCTGCACTCGAGAGCCTGAGGCCCGTGAGAGCGGAGCAAGTACAGGTATAGCTCGATTTTTCTAACTCTGCCTCTCAAGCCCCTATGGGCTATGCTGTGAAGCCATTTGCCCACTTATTTAAATGGGTGATATCCACTATTTGTAGCTATAAGGACCATAATTCACTGTTTGTATTCTTCTTTGCACTGCAACAAATTTACCTTTTTTTATTTTTTAGAATATCCTCATTGTGACTCGTAAACCATATTTTAAAGCAGTGTGACTCTTAAGCAATATTTTAATTACCATTCATTACAATTTATTGATTTTCACCAAGAAAGTTATAATTTCTAAATGATAGCAAGACGAAGGAAATTATGTGAGTACACCTCACAAAAACTTCCGATGAACTGAATATTGTTCAGATCCAATGTAGGAGATACTTGATAAGATTTAAGTTTACGCCAGTGACGTTGAATTAATCTTTTATGTATATTATTTTTATTAATTTCAGTGAGTATATTTTAAATATATCAACGTCGGAAGCGATTGTGAATGGTGTTCATTGATTTCATAATAGAAATAAATAATTACTCTTTCAAAAATTATACCAGAAAGTAATCATGATTTTTTAAGAATTTCTTTCACATTGATATAACTGTCTTCTTCAATTAAAAATAGTAAATAAAAATAGATGATTACGCCATCGTCAAACAAAAGTTTAAAAAATTCTATTAAATTTTGAGTTTTGCAACACACTAAATTTGTGATTACATGGTAGCAAAGTGAATTACAGAATCAGTCCTACAAGAAATTATAATACTTTGTGTCCAAACCAAATATATATAGGTATGTCTAATTCGTTTTAGGTTCATATTTTACATAGTTATCTATTGATAACAAATATTTCCAAAATAACGCAAAAGGCAATATTACACAAACTGTACGTAACTGTCCGTCATGTTCTCGCCTATTGCAATTTCAACTTATGCGGTACGGTTCGAATTGCGCATTTTCATTGGTGGTACCCACTCCTAGAATGGATCTTATCCCCACCCTTCTTAGGGCCCTTCATCCGTCCTTCCGCGCCTCCGAACGCCGCGGCTGGTAGCAAAGCATTGGTTTAAATTGAGGTGTTCCCACGTACGTTCGCGCTGCTGTAGCGTTCGGCGGCGGACCCTCGCCACCAGCAGCTTAGGAGGACGTACGCGCCACCGCTAGCAAAGTATTGGTTTAAATGAAGGTCTTTCCACTGAGACACTCGTCGCGGCGTTTTACCTGCTGAGGTCTCTTTGTACGTCGTCGCGAATCCTACTCCCGCAGAACCCTCTCCCACGGCGAACGGCGGTGCGGCGGTGGCGAGTAGCGGTGGCGGCGGCTTGGGAAGTGCTCTGCCGCTTCTCCGAAGCGCACGGTACTGGGAACGCCGGAAGGGGCCCTTAGTATCCCCGGTTTACATTCGAGTGTCTCGCGCGCGGTTTCCGAGGTCAGCGAAAGTGCAAAAAGCAGTGCAGGCCAGGTCTAAGAAGTATGAGGACTCTGTCCACAGTTCAGAGTGGGTGCTCTCTTCCAAATTATTTTAATATTCTGTATCGGCATTGAGTGTGAAATGTCAACAGTAATTGAAGAGAGATCTTCGCCAATCTCGGAATGTTTCGAGAACTCTCCGATACAATATCTTCGTTTCTTCTCTCAGAAAGTATATATCACGTTTAAAAATGTTTGCAACACAATTCACTTACTTCGAATTTGTAAAATTATTTCAACTGTCGTACAGATTATTGTTACTAGAGGTCTGCAAGGCATGCCATTTGCTTGCTCGTACTCGCTCGAGCATTTCAGCCTCGAGTACCGTGTCCTCGAGCACCCTCTGCTCGCTCGCGGTGGGCTGGTTCATGGGCCCACGACCGGCGGCAACGGCGCGCCGTTTCCCTCGCACTTTCCTACTGGCCTGACGTCTAGAGGATTTTCTGCGAACTGCCGCGGAGCTCGAGCAAAATCGTCTCGTGCAGGACTCTAGTCGTAACCGCAATTTCTTAAAAGAATAAACATTTTACTGTTGAAATCGGATTTAACATAATAGCTGATCAAGTAACATCTTAAAACAATGTAACAATAGTGAGGGTAAGTGTGAAAATTATATCACCAACCGACGTGTCCGAGATACTTCAAAAAATACATTCTTGTTTACATTCTTCTATATTCAACAGCTGCTATTGTTATACATAAAATCATTTACTCTGAAATATTTTTCCGTAGACCGCATATCTTCGTGGACCTCCCAAATTCACATTTGTGTAATAAACAAAAAAGCGTTCTCAAACTGGAATTCGCCATGACACGCAAAACTCGCATCTGCATCTTGTGGCATAGACTCGAAATAATCTCGCCCCAAAGTCGGATTCGCGGTGGGGATATGTGGAGGTTGAAAGTCCTCACCAACTCTTTCACCACTGCACCGTGATCCTTCGGCGCTGTTGACTCGCCCTTTCCGGGTTTTCTCTCCGACCTTCCCGGACCTCTCGCCCAATACTTCTACTTCTGAACCAACACTTCTCGCCCAACACTTCTCGCCCAACACTTCTCGTCCCACACTTTTCGCCCCACACTTTTCGCCCCACACTTTTCGCCCCACACTTTTCGCCCCACACTTTTCGCCCCACACTTTTCGCCCCAAACTTTTCGCCCCACACTTTTCGCCCCAAACTTTTCGCCCCACACTTCTCGCCCCACACTTCTCGCCCCACACTTCTCGCCCCACACTTCTCGCCCCACACTTCTCGTCCTGTTCCCAAACAGTTCGCCATCTGTTTCCGCCCTGAACCCGCAATATTCTCTCCTGTTCGGTTCTCGCCTACCCTCGCCCACACACGTCCATTGAACTCTCCAAAGCCTAACCATCCCGCCCACACTCGCACCCATCCGTTCTTGCATTCACCACTTTCTTTTGCCCCAATCTTTCCGACAGCGCCCCTCGCAGTCGAAGGAACTCCACGAAACCGAACTCGAAATAACCTCGCCTCGAAGTCGCATTAGTGGTGGGGATATGTAGAAGTTGAAAGTCCTCTTGCAACTCTTCCACCAGCGCAGCGTGTGATCGCTCGAGGCGGTGCACCCACCCTCCTCGCCTGTCCTCACCCGACCTCACACTTCCCGTCCTCTTCGCAACGTGCGCTAGCGAACGCAGGTACTTTTGAGTGGCGCCAAGTGGATTCCTGAGACCTCCGGAATTCAATTCACAGCTCCATTTCTATGAGCTCGAAACTTAGAATTCTCTGCGGAAAGTGAAGTTCGCCCAAGCGAGACGCACGCAGAATGTTTGCTGAAAGCAAGCGGACGTCTCGGAAAGAATATTTTATGCGCGAATTTATACATGAATAAAAAATTGATTGTAATAGGAAATTGATCAATATTCTGATTTATATGGCTTTCAAGAAGTGTGCAACATATGAGCAGTCGATGAGGATAAGTGGCTGGACACTCGGAACGGACTCTCGACAGAAAACATTTCTCCATACAGCTGTATGTTGAAGAAAGTGTACTTGCATGTTCTTTGCTTTAAGGAGAGCTTGAAGGGGTATCCTTTCCCATGTTAAATTGGCTTTTTTAAAGGAACTTTTCTCTAAACGTACTAGAGCTAATAAGTTGAAAGTGGCCAATAATATGGACTAGATTTATAAACATGTACTGGATGCTTTGCTATCCTATTCTATAACTATTATTTAGTTTAAATTTATTTTCATCTCACGATTTTCTACACATTTTTGTCAGGTATTTTTGATATTTCCAAAATTTGTACGTGAAAACATATTTTACTAAGAATGATTTAGTGCAAACAAACTGACAAAATTATTGGCTGTTAAGAGTTTCAGCTTTATATCTTTCTTGGTTTAGGAGAAAATGTTCCTTATTTCAAAATTTTGAGCTTACGGTTAATGTCCTTCAAAGCTTTCTAAGTACATTCCTGCTCCATAGGCAGGATTATCAGAATCACTTTCTTCATCGATTATTGCTGCATTGTTAACGTAATTGCTTTGTTTACTCCTTTGATTACACTATCTCCTCTTAAAAATGTAACTACTAAATCGTGACATTGTGACCAAATCGCACCTACGCAGAATGCAAGCCGCGAACTGACAGTCAGCTGACAGTCACACATAGACACTCCCTCCATGCAGCGTTTCCTTCATATCAAAAACAAATCAACTAAGAATGGGCGTAGATCATTGAAATTGGATTTGTTTCAAAGATAAAATTACACAACATTTTTAATGTAAAAAACAAAAATCGCAGCTTGATCTTCGTCCGGCTCCCCTTAACTACGTTGCGTTAATTATGTAGGACTACTAATACAAACTGGCGACGTCTAGTGTAAACAATGTTTCTGTTGATGAATTTTCACAGATATTACTAGGTAAGAGGAACTAACATTTGTCAGTAGGGCCGGCATTTTGTGAAACAAAGAACGTTTGCACGAACTGTAAACAGTATCATTATATGAGATTGTTTAAATCAAGTGTAATTGGTTAGTTACACCTACCATACTTAATTTATAAACCGCATACCAACCTGTATATCTGCGGGGAAGTGTTGGGCGAGAAAAGACAAAGGTTACCTAGGGTTAACGAATTCTCACTTGTGAGGGAAGACAACGGGTTATAAAAGGATTTGGATTATGGAAGGGGGCCATATATAGACAAACTAGCTCTAAATTACTAGCCGTTTGCATGTAACTATGCTTAAAAATATTCAATTTTGCAAGTACGCCTTGTATGCAAGTTGACTAGTAGATATGAGAAGTTACAAATGACTACTGACTGTGTCAACAGTGAAGTGATCAAAACGATTTCCCCATGAAACGATCGTTTTGTAACCTACGAGTTTCATTGGCAATCAAGGCATCTTTCATTCTCTCTTCTCTTCAAACGCTTCATTTAGTTCTCCAATTTGTTGCCTCCCCTTGTGTAGCCTTCTGGAAGATACCAAGAGAGTAATAGTGCCAAGACATTGTCAAAAAATATTTTAAACAAATTGTTAGAATTAGATATTCCTATATTCCTCTGATACGTATATCAGGTCAATGCGTAATAGCTTCTAGAAGCAAAATTGCTTCAAATCAATCCTTACAGTGAATAACCAAGAAGGTAACTCTGCTAGAACTAAAGTTTGATCGCATTAATTCAGATGAAATGTTTACTCAAAGCGAAACGGTGCCGTGAAGAAAATATTTCATTACTTTATTGACACTTGAATAATAAAATCTACCTAAAATACCAAAGAATATAGCAATTATATCTTTGGATTGAATTATATCACGATGATTGGAAGGTTTAAAACGAACTAGAAAGCAAATTTCGACCCCTGGGTAGCAGCTCCGAAATAAAACTCCAACACACACTCAATATTGTTAACACGTAAGAGCCTACTGATACATTTCTTAACTAAGATACATCCTCGCTAATTTTGCCTCATGTGTTGTTGCTGGTTGTGATTTTTCTCTATGTATATTCTCGACACACGCCCGACACACGTCCGACACACGCCCGACACACGCCCGACACACGCCCGACACACGCCCGACACACGCCCGACACACGCCCGACACACGCCCGACACACGCCCGACACCCGCCCGACACCCGCCCGACACCCGCCCGACACCCGCCCGACACCCGCCCGACACCCGCCCGACACCCGCCCGACACCCGCCCGACACCCGCCCGACACCCGCCCGACACCCGCCCGACACCCGCCCGACACCCGCCCGACACCCGCCCGACACCGCCCGACACCCGCCCGACACCCGCCCGACACCCGCCCGACACCCGCCCGACACCCGCCCGACACCCGCCCGACACCCGCCCGACACCCGCCCGACACCCGCCCGACACCCGCCCGACACCCGCCCGACACCCGCCCGACACCCGCCCGACACCCGCCCGACACCCGCCCGACACCCGCCCGACACCCGCCCGACACCCGCCCGACACCCGCCCGACACCCGCCCGACACCCGCCCGACACCCGCCCGACACCCGCCCGACACCCGCCCGACACCCGCCCGACACTGCTGACACAGCCTCAGCCTGAGCTTCCGCCCCCCCCCCCATGACCACTGCATTCATCGCCACTACCAGCCCCCTTGTGCAGCCACTCCGACGCATGCCGCCGCCCCGAGGACGTCGCCAGCGGGAATGCCGTTGCATTGTGGAGGCGCGCATTAGTCTGCATAAAGAACTCCATCAGCTGCCGCCACAATGCTGCCAATGCGCCCCGACTGCACTGGGACCTGGGTACCGGGCTCCAATGCGCACAACGTACGCGTGCAAGAGGGAATGCGGACAAAAGATCTGGGATGCTGCAGGAAGGCACACAGGTAGCGAAGACAAGTGTGAATGATACAATTGTTGAACAATATAAAATATATAAAATCTATTTTCAAGATGGCTTCTTTCTATTTATTTTATTTATTTATTTATTTATTTACTTGTCAAAAAACAGTACAAACTGTATATGACGTGTGGGGAAAGAAATTTATCTGCGCACATTTTCTTGAGGGCCAGAAATTTTATTTAAGAAAAAAAAAACAAGGAAAAAATGAATTTAGAAAATAATTATTTTAGAAAAATAAAGATATTTGAAAAATGTTTTTTCTAAGATTGGCACTGACACTTCAACTGGTGATAAGCAATGAAATCATTGAATAAGTACCGATATTTTACTTTCTAATTTTGTGGCGTTTCATGCAAAAGGGAAGTTGGAAATATGAATGAAATCATACGAAACTGTACATTCACATACGAAAATTTTAAAAAATTCAATGATGTGAACTTTCTAATGAACATCGGACCTGTACCAATTTTATCAGCATAATTCGCTGTATTCCAGCCAAAACTTAAGAAATTATTTAGAACCATCTTAGAGAAATTTTCAAAAGTTTCGTTGACATCTCATGAAAATTAGTCTAAAAAAATTTAAAGTCTGTTTCACATTAAAAGGGTCGCGTCATTACTCAGGTTGATTGAGGAATATTTATTAACACCCAGATGGATGGATCGAAAGATCATCCTCGCCCACGCCCTCTCACCCTCACCCCCTTGCCCTCGCCCCCTCACCCTCGCCCCCTCGCCCTCGCCCCCTCGCCCTCGCCCTCGCCCTCGCCCTCGCCCTCGTCCCTCGCCAACGCCCCGTCGCCCTCGCTCCTCGCCCTCTCCACTCGCCCTCCCCCTCGCCCTCCCTCCCTTGCCCACCCTCCCTCGCCCTCCCTCCCTCGCCCTCCCTTCCTCCCTCGCCATCCCTTCCTCCCTCGCCCTCCCTTCCTCCCTCGCCCACCCTCCCTCGCCCTCACCCTCCTCACTCGCCCTCCCTCCTCCGCCCTCCCTCCTCCCTCGCCCTCGCCCTCCCGCCGCCTTCGCTCTCGCCCTCACCCCCTTCCCGAGGGATGGCGATCGATCCTTGCCCCCCCCCCTTGCAAAGGCAAGCTGCGGTGCGCGTCCGTTAGACAGCGACACATCGGTGGTCCATCTAGTATGGAGCCCTCAAAGCGAAATAGAAACGTGCCACGACCCTCTTCAAGTTTTATTCCAGAGTTCGTTGGCTTTGACGTGTCTGGAAGCGATGTATCAGCGATACTTGATATTTTCCTTGTGGAATGAAAAAAAATTAATAAACAACATGGACTGCAACTCTTGGGCAATAGTTTTTCGAAAAAAATATTTACGTACACACGTGTCACTGGATCTCAAGGATTGTTGTTCACTATATATTTGAAGGAAGCCCAAGCATGTAAGAAACTGAACACAGGATAATTTGTAATGATTTTTTATTAAATAAAGTTTATTTTGTAAATTAATTATATAAAATCTTTATAAACTTCGTTACACTCTTAATTTATGAAAGCACCTAAGTCTTTTTATAAATAAACTGTAAAAATGTCTGTTCGTTTCATAGCCTTGTTATTGCCTGACTAGTGCCTTATCATATTTAAAATGCTTGTCAAGACACTCAGATTTATCCCACCTGAATCTCAAAAATTTTGACAAAAATTAACTTAGACCCTTCAATAAATAACCGATTCATTAGTAAAAATCTTGATTTTTTTGAAATCTGGGTTATATTTGATGTTTTTTTATGGAAAACCTTTGCGTCGTCTCTATTGATTTATCAAATTTCATTTTCCTGAATGAAGATATCATATGCGCTATATTTTGGAATTGATGTGTGTTGGTAATAAAATTCGGATATATATCTTTTTACAGGAGAATTCATGAAATATAGAACGAATTGTCTAGTTTGTCAATTGCTCGAGACTCAGGTTCCATACACGTTTATGACGTGAATAAAATTTTATTGAATCAGGCGAAGATTCAATTGTTTCGTGGAACTGTATCCTAAACTTAGAAAGCATACAAATATCGATTATAGAAAGATACATTTCTTCTAAGGTTTTGTTGTCTGAATTTCGAAGGTACTATTGTGACCCTGAAGTATTTAGCGAGGTTATTTATAAAATTATTGCCCTTCTGCGGCAAAAATGATACTGAGCAAAACGACACATATAGTCCAGTCAGCAGGTTCTGAAAAAGGGAGGTTACCTGGATGACGGTCATAAAAACCTTTTTCTTTGTCCTCTGCACCCAGGAACTAGTTGAAAATTAAGTTTTCGCTCTCCTAGATCCTGTGCTAACTCCGAGAAGCCCGAAAAAAAACTGTATTTTTCTGAATTTTTTCGTTTTTACTCAAAAACGAAAAAACCTTAAGTCCTGTAGAAAAATGATTGGATTCAATTTTAAAGAGGTTAAAATATACTACAAATCTTGTATGAAACATGTCTTTTTTCGAAACCATTTACCAAACAAGTTATAGTTTTAAAAAACTGTATTTTTTCATTTCTCCAAAATGTGTGCAAAAATACACATGTTTGTAATGTTATAATCAACATATAATAAATATTATTATTATTATTATTATTATTATTACATGTAATACTCTTATTTAACTCATCGTCTTTGAGATAATTGCCTCACAAATGTACGCATTGTCGAAAGTATTAATATACAAAAAAATTGTTGTCTATTATGTATGTTTTTCTACTCCCATTGGATAATGCTGTCATTTGATGTCTGTAACCAGTTGCATAATGATACACATTACGATAGTTTTCATTATGATACAGGTTCTTGGCCAATAAGAGAAGTTTACAAATCGAGTATTGATACATGATTAATCATTGAGAATCGTTCTGGTAAATGTTTCTTCCAATAATGTTCATTAAAATTGTATAAATTGGAAAGTACGGAAAATATAACTTCATTCTGGACGTTTGTGTAATTGAATAAATGTTTATACACTTTCTAGTATGCCCAGTTCCAGCGTTCTCACGAAGGTAACTCACTCCTGCTAACCTTGCCCGTAGGAACTTGTCAGTCGTCGGAATGCATTCGCGAAAGCTATCTGAAGGTCAGTTGCGTGCTCTTTCGTCTAATGGCCATGTCCTAGAATTTTAATTCGTCAGTTCAGTTTGCTGTTACGCACTTCGCCAATTTTTTACCCATTTTTTTCCAAAATTGTTTTAATAACTTTTGCTAAAATTTCGTAATTATTTCTGTACATCAAAGTAAATAAATATAGAATATTATTGAAGGAACCGTCAGATTCGACTTATGGAGGTCCAACTGCATATACAGGGTGTCCAGAAGCTCCCGTTACAAAAAAATACCCCAAATTCTGTGTTGCACGTCATGAAAAATGGCAGGTCCAGTTTTTTCGAAAAAAAATTTGTCTTTGAGACAATTGAGTTTAAAAATCACTTCCGGGCCGCGAAATTCAAACCGGCCGCTACGATATTGCAGACGGCGGCGTCTCCTGCGCGGAGCATTTCCTCGTTTCTCCGCGTAAACGGTGAAACAGTCGTGTAATATTCTCTAAGGAAAGCATTGCGTGGCTTACACTATAACACGTTAATAGTATACAATGTTTGTAGGTTCTGTTTAATAAATATTTTAAATGTACTGTAATATTTCTAATATTATGAGGCATCTCTGAGAACTATTAGTGGCCACAGAGTAAACAATGCACCCGCTATAGTCTGTGTGGACACATAATGTATGCATTAGAGGTACATAGATATAGTCTATGGTGGACACAAAGTGTGCCGATAATCGATACCAGCGCAACAAAAGAGCATCGCGTGTTAAGAATGAAGTGGACAATTTTGGACTTTTAGGGTTTGTGAGAAATTGTACAGAAACTGTGACTATTCAAGTAAATAGAGGCAATGTCGTGGAATATTATACATGTTGTTTGAACACGATCGGTTAGCGGGTTCGCTTAAAATCACAGAAAAACGAGTTCGGAAAGAGAACCATTCGTACGTTCCAAGAAGCATCAAACCGGAATTTATTAAAATTTAAGAAGAAACACTGAATTAAATAATGAGAGATAATGGGATTCATTGGAAGATAATTTCGGCCGAATTTAGAACTGGGTTTCTGAATTTTTAGAACACTGGGGAATGTATTATTAAATAAATATTAAAACGTAAGAAGATGATGAAACAAACGAAGACATGTTGCATAACGTCAACGTAGAAATCCACGATTTTCGGCTATAAATATTTAGAAAACGGCACTTTTAACAAGATAATCATGACATTGGATGCATGACGAAGCGAATGAACCCGAAACCCGTTCGAAACTCTTAAAATTGAACATTTTGAGAAAATTTTCTAGGACGACAATGAGAATAAGCGAAAGAAGGTGGTCGGCATTTTTTTGAAAAACAAAGGTGTTGTGTTAAATCGACGCAAGTTTTTGAGACAGTTGGGTTCTGAAAGCCGTGGAAAGCACATCGAATTCACGTCGGTCCGATTCAAAATTCATAATTATTTTTGGGACTTGTAATTTTGTTGTGGTGATCGAGCATTCAGTTAAGAACTGTGAACGTGTCGTAAAACGGGACGTATTCGTATTGAAGACAGAAGAAGTTTATGTTATTTTGTTAGTGATTTTTCAATGGAACATTCTGGAAATTTATGGGATTTTCCACGGAAGGAGATTAATTGAAGAAGACGAGCCGCACGAGATTCAACAGACCCGACGGCAACGCACGCGAGGAGGCGCGTGTACATCGAGGGAAGTGGCAACGGCGCGGTTCTTCAACAACAAACGCAGGAAAGTGGCGCATCAGCAAACGTTCGCGACGTAATTCATGAATCCAAGCTGGTTTCGCGATTTTTAACAATAATGTGAACAGTAATGGAGATTACGGAACTGAATAGTCAAAAGTAACATTAATCCAGATAAGAACGATTTAACAAATACTAAGCAAGGATAATTAATTTCATTTTTTGTGTATTAGTATAGAATAAGTACGTACGTACGAGATTTTGCACAATATTAATAAAATTCAATTGCTACAAGGAATTCCTTTAATTAATTATCATTCATGATCAGTTGGTCAATGATAAATAAAGATTAGCATAAGAATTAATTGTGATTTATAAAACAGAGCGAATCGTAACAATCACGCCAAGAGCACCTATATTAAAATTTACATTGTTGCCGCAGTTAAAAGAAACGCTGATTAAAGTTTTGTTTTCATGTTTAAAAGGAAACACCGTGTTTGATTTCAGTAGCATATTTCCTGGAAACTGTTGTTGTTTTGAATGTTGTTTTCAGCCTGGTCCGTACGGAGGCACCCACCGCCCACGACCCATAAATTTTTGCAATCACGGGATTTAGCAGAGTAATATTCGGCAGTAACGTCAGATAGATAGAGAATCCAGAGGAAGTCCCGTGGGTACTTTTGCATTGGCAGCCCCGTGTGGGGCATAAAAGGGGGGAGTACTTTTTGCATTGGCGCCCATAACGTGGAGCGTGGAAGAAAACTTCGTTTAGGATAACAGCACTTAGCAGGAAATTGATTAGATTTTGTTGTCAAAGAAACTAGTAGTCATGGAAACGCGTAGCAAAAAGACGCTAGGTGTCAGGGAGGAGACGGAACCTGAAACAATTTTTGCTCGAGACGGGGACGAGGAGCAAGGGAATTCGGTGGTAGTTGAGGTGGAAGGGGAAGACAATGTTGCGATTTCTGCAAATGAAGAAGTAGGGGGCACCAGATTACCATCGAAACTACGGTAGAGGTACCTAGCAAATCGGAGCCGAGTTTGGCAATGATTTGGGAATTGTTGCAGAGCAGACTCGAACAGAATAGCGCGGTATTACAGAAGTTAGAACAAAACGGCGCGGATCTACGAAACAAGATCGATGAGAACAACAGCAAATTAGAACAGAACAGCGTGGCCTTGCAAAATTTAAGACAAGACAGCGCGAATGGACAGAGCCAGTTAGCACAGAACATCGCGAACTTGCAAAACAAGATAGAGGGCGAGTTGCGTGACGCGGTGGCCAGCATGAGGGAAGGGGTCGAGGCATTTAAAGCCGAAACCCGGGAACAGTTTAAGAAAGCGGAGGGCGAGACACGGATATTGGAAGAAAAGATGGAAACTCGCTTCGCCGTTCAAGACGTTGTAAATCAACAACTGGGCACTGACGTCCGGGAGATCAAGTCGTCAATTACAACATTATGCCAGGCCGCCGAACAGCAGCGCGAGCAGCTAAGTAGTGTTAATCGTGACCTTCAAGGCGTGAAGGAGGCATCGCTGCGGCAAGATGCGCGGATTGAAAAAATTGAGGGCTCCGTCAGTGGCATCGCCGCAGATATTAAATCGACGGTCAGGTCAGAAATCGACCAGTTGAGGGCACCCGAAACCGGGAAATATCAAGCAGTGGAAGATACATTGCTGAAGAAAATTGCGGAATTAGAAGGTCGCGTGCAGGCAGCGCAGCGAATGGGGGTGTCAGGTGTAGTGATGGGTCACCCAACGTTGCCAAATTACTTAAGATTTCATGGGGAGAGTAAAGAGCAGCTGTACTCTTTCTTGACTGCTCTCGAAAACTATTTCTTAGTAAACGGAATCCCCGAGGCGATGAAATTACGATTTGTCGAGGAAGCGCTCAGTTCAAAAGCGCAGTATTGGTGGCAGGCCCTCACGCCCACACCTCGATCTTATGGGGAGTGGAAGGCCAAATTCTGAGAGATACTGGAATCAGCATCACAGATTCGAGCTGAAATTCCGTCTCATGTCGGAACGGTATCGGAAGGGGGGCACTGAAAGCATGTGCGACTTCGTGACCAGGAAAGTCAGTGCTTTCAAGGTATGCAGCGAGGATTTCAACCCAGATGAAGTGATTCGCATTCTGATACGACAAATGCCAAACCATATCCGGAATTTATTGTGGAACCATATGCCGGAAACCATTGATGAACTGATCGAGCGTGTCAGTCGTTTCGACCAAATCAATGAAGGAAACGAGCAAGACGGTGGGGACCAGAAACCGCAAAACCAAGGGGCCAGCGGGTATAACAAATTCTCGGCGAAACCGAAGTGAGAGAATATCTGCGCAATGGGTGTGCGCGCAGGTGACAAAGCCGGCAAGGTAGAGAGACCGCAGGGCGGGCAACCTCAACAGCAGAAACCACCGCAAGGAAATGTACAACATTCAGCGACGGAACGGCCTCACCAGGAGGCGAAGATATCTTGTACTGGAGGAGAAAATGGAGCTTTTTCTCGATCACATGATCGACGTCAGGAAAACTAGCAACGTTTAAGTCTGGAAGAGGCGGCGGAGACTTAAACGGGGAACCGGAGGGACGAGTCACGGTGATTGCAACAGCAATCGTAATGGTGTCAGGTGAAGAACTGTTAAGAGAAGAAGAGAACAACGAGGGCGCAAAACCGAGTAAATGCTTGATGTTGAGAGGCACCTGCTACGGTCGGGAGGTAGAGGCTTTGATAGATACGGGAAGCAGCATTAGCGCGGTGTCAGAAGAGTTTTGTGAGAAGGTGCGAAGAGACGGGCAAGAATTGGTTGAGCTACCGACGAGGAAGTTGAGGGTCGTGATGGCGAACCAGAAAGCGGCGTGTACCACCGGAAGGCAGATATGGGTGGGATTCTGCGTGGGAGAAATGACCATCGAAGTGGCAGCAATAGTGGTCCGTGGACTTGTGCGCGAGCTGATCATCGGGATGGACGCATTGAGGGCCTACCAAGCCGTTGTAGACGTAGGTACTGGGATAGTGACGCTACGATCACAAGGTTCTATTGGGGGTGGCTCAGTGGTCGCTGAACATGACACTGCGACAATAGGCGGAGGCGAGGTGCTGTCGTGTATGGAAGAGGTTCTTCAAAAAGTGGACATGGCCGTGGAGGGTGTCGTCGCCCAAGATGACTGTCCGAGGAAGGTGCGACAACTGCTGTTGGAGAATGTTAAGATATTTCAAGACTCGCTGGAGCCGGTGAAGGGCTATCGATTCGCGCTAGAAATCAAAGATGACACCCCATTTGCGACTAAGCAATACCCCGTACCGCAAGCATACAAGGCACAGGTGCGAGAAGCAATCAGAGAGATGGAAGAGAAAGGGGTGGTTAAAAGGTCAATAACCCCATACGTGAGCCCGCTCGTTGTAGTTATTAAGAAGACCGGAAAAATTCGTATCTGCCTGGATGCCAGGAAATTGAACGCCGTGACAATCCCCCGGTATGAGACGCCACCTACCATCAATGAAATGATAATCAAGTTGGGGGGTGCAACAGTATTCCGATCAGAATTTTAAGTGACCAAGGCACTCAATTTACAAGCGACAAATGGAAAGACGAAATGGAAGCGCTGGGAGTGAAGGTGTCGTTTACCACCGTGCGACATCCGCAAAGTAATCCTAGTGAAAGAGTCATGCGGGAATTATCACGTTTATTCCGCGTATACTCGGCAGAGAACCACCGGGCATGGTTTCAGGCGGTACCCATTTTAAATGAAGTACTGAACATCGTGCCGCACGCGAGTACCGGCCGAACGCCGTGGGAGGTCCATTTCGGACGTGAGAAGAAAGGCCCATTTGACAGAATCAAGGTTCCGCCGGAAATTAGTGGTATTCCGGAAGTGTTGACAAACCACCGAATTGTGTATGAACGACTGAAGAAGGCTGCGAAACAGAGGAAGAAGGCCCAGGGGAATTTCTGTCGGGGGGCGTATCACGTGGGCGACTTAGTGTTATTGAAATCGCCGCACTCGTCGTCGTCCGAGCAGAAATTGTTTCGCAAATTCTTTCCGTTGTATGAGGGCCCGTATATGGTCACGAAAGTGCTTGACAACAACACGTTGTCGTTGGCGGATGGTGACCGAGTGTTAGGTAGTTACAACAGGGCAAATATAAAACTGTATAGACAAATGACGTAAAGGAATGAAACGGGGAAAATAGCTTATCGAATAGAGATTCGAGAAGTGACAGGTGCAGGCAGAGTAACAGGTGTACTCTCAGAGTACACAAGAGTATAGGGAAACTGTAAGGTGCTATTGTTAGATAGAAATGGTGCTTGGCGGGATATGCTGCAATGTACATAGTAGTTGTAAGTTAATGGTAATATTATAAGCAAGAAAGCAAGATTGTGTTAGAGTAAGTTTTGTTGTTTTGCTTTGTTTGTTTTGTATGTGTTGTGTTGGGTCAGTGTCGTGGACGACCATTCAGTGTCGCGTTTGATAGGTGGTGCGTTGGACGCGCGCAAGTGCGACAAACAGCAAGTGCAGTGATTGTCAGTAGTCTGGGGGAACAGGTGTCGAGCGCGAACAATGGGGGAAGTGCAGCGCACCGGCTCGTGTACGAACTCAAGGCGTAGTTGCCGGTGGCGAGCAAGAATGCCCGTCAGGGAATCGAACTGGCAGTGTTGCGCCGGCTCATCGTGACGACGTCAGCGAGTGAGCGTCGCTTAGTCGGGGGGAGATGTAATATTTCTAATATTATGAGGCATCTCTGAGAACTATTAGTGGCCACAGAGTAAACAATGCACCCGCTATAGTCTGTGTGGACACATAATGTATGCATTAGAGGTACATAGATATAGTCTATGGTGGACACAAAGTGTGCCGATAATCGATACCAGCGCAACAAAAGAGCATCGCGTGTTAAGAATGAAGTGGACAATTTTGGACTTTTAGGGTTTGTGAGAAATTGTACAGAAACTGTGACTATTCAAGTAAATAGAGGCAATGTCGTGGAATATTATACATGTTGTTTGAACACGATCGGTTAGCGGGTTCGCTTAAAATCACAGAAAAACGAGTTCGGAAAGAGAACCATTCGTACGTTCCAAGAAGCATCAAACCGGAATTTATTAAAATTTAAGAAGAAACACTGAATTAAATAATGAGAGATAATGGGATTCATTGGAAGATAATTTCGGCCGAATTTAGAACTGGGTTTCTGAATTTTTAGAACACTGGGGAATGTATTATTAAATAAATATTAAAACGTAAGAAGATGATGAAACAAACGAAGACATGTTGCATAACGTCAACGTAGAAATCCACGATTTTCGGCTATAAATATTTAGAAAACGGCACTTTTAACAAGATAATCATGACATTGGATGCATGACGAAGCGAATGAACCCGAAACCCGTTCGAAACTCTTAAAATTGAACATTTTGAGAAAATTTTCTAGGACGACAATGAGAATAAGCGAAAGAAGGTGGTCGGCATTTTTTTGAAAAACAAAGGTGTTGTGTTAAATCGACGCAAGTTTTTGAGACAGTTGGGTTCTGAAAGCCGTGGAAAGCACATCGAATTCACGTCGGTCCGATTCAAAATTCATAATTATTTTTGGGACTTGTAATTTTGTTGTGGTGATCGAGCATTCAGTTAAGAACTGTGAACGTGTCGTAAAACGGGACGTATTCGTATTGAAGACAGAAGAAGTTTATGTTATTTTGTTAGTGATTTTTCAATGGAACATTCTGGAAATTTATGGGATTTTCCACGGAAGGAGATTAATTGAAGAAGACGAGCCGCACGAGATTCAACAGACCCGACGGCAACGCACGCGAGGAGGCGCGTGTACATCGAGGGAAGTGGCAACGGCGCGGTTCTTCAACAACAAACGCAGGAAAGTGGCGCATCAGCAAACGTTCGCGACGTAATTCATGAATCCAAGCTGGTTTCGCGATTTTTAACAATAATGTGAACAGTAATGGAGATTACGGAACTGAATAGTCAAAAGTAACATTAATCCAGATAAGAACGATTTAACAAATACTAAGCAAGGATAATTAATTTCATTTTTTGTGTATTAGTATAGAATAAGTACGTACGTACGAGATTTTGCACAATATTAATAAAATTCAATTGCTACAAGGAATTCCTTTAATTAATTATCATTCATGATCAGTTGGTCAATGATAAATAAAGATTAGCATAAGAATTAATTGTGATTTATAAAACAGAGCGAATCGTAACAATCACGCCAAGAGCACCTATATTAAAATTTACATTGTTGCCGCAGTTAAAAGAAACGCTGATTAAAGTTTTGTTTTCATGTTTAAAAGGAAACACCGTGTTTGATTTCAGTAGCATATTTCCTGGAAACTGTTGTTGTTTTGAATGTTGTTTTCAGCCTGGTCCGTACGGAGGCACCCACCGCCCACGACCCATAAATTTTTGCAATCACGGGATTTAGCAGAGTAATATTCGGCAGTAACGTCAGATAGATAGAGAATCCAGAGGAAGTCCCGTGGGTACTTTTGCATTGGCAGCCCCGTGTGGGGCACAAAAGGGGGAGTACTTTTTGCAGTACTTATTGAAAATTCAGTTTTGTTCAAAATAATAGCCACGGTACACGGCGGCGTAAACGTAAATGATGAACACATCCAACACTTACGAAAAATATTAAATCTTCTGGAATGCTCGAATTGTTATTTTTAGGACATATTCATATGATCTAGTGCCTTGGGCTTAAGACTGACACATGAAGATTATTCTAAATGTTGTGATAAACAAAAAAAACATAAGTTTCGGAAATGAAATATTCGTTCATGAAAATACCGAGTTTATTGATTATCTCCGGACACGGCATTCGAATCGATGCCTCTGGCAGTCATTTTGTGGAGATGCGGGTCGAATAGTTCATTGAAGAATCTTTATAAGAGGCACGTGGACAATTAACCAATACCACAGGTGAATATTAGCAGATAAAATGGCGTTGCCTTATGTGCTATGCGCCAATGAATAAAAAATAGAAAACTAGTATATTCCTGGCGTGAAAGGGTAAAAAACTGTGCTGAAAGGACTGTGATGTTGAATTCCGTAGTGTACAAATATTTCAAAAGAACTCATTCTTGCACGCAAAAGTTCGACCCAAGTTCACTGAGGGTACCGGACCGGTGCAATTCACAGCCCGTAATATGGTCGGTGTCCTTGCATTTGTCAGTTGCTAGGTCGCGTCACATCGTGGTTTGTATTGTATGGCAAACAGGCACGTGAACCTGCCACCGCCGCCAAGTGATTCGCCTATTAGCCGCGAGTCAGTTTTGCCTCAAATCAGCAGATTGCGAAGTTCAAGACCTTGCCCGCAGAGTGGTCATGACAGAATAAGCACCTGCATGGAGTCATCTTTGGGGTTAAAAATGTATTCTCTTGCATAAAAAAGTTTTTTTCCTGTGTGCCTATTTTTGTGGTTGTATATTACGGAAATATCAAAGAAAAATATTGAAAGTTACTACAATGTCCCTGAAGTAAACTATTTCAACTCCCTTACATTCTGTACAATGTAGTAGCCTTGATAAATCGTCCTTCCTTTAATTAGAAAACGCTAAGAAAGTAAATAATTCAGTACTCCAGACGGTCATTCGCTTGCGAAGATAACTGAATTACATCGTTCTACAAAATAGGCGTTAGAGGAATTCGGCATAGGCATCGATACTATTAAATCAAAGAAATGGCCGTCACTCATTTATGCACGTATTTGCTGACTACATTGCAAATGAAACACACAAAGAAATAAAACGTTTCCCGAGTAGCCGTCAACTACCTCATGAAGTGATTTCACGAAGAAACTCCAAGATTTGGGACAGAGACACGCTCTCATCTTTCATGTGGAAAAGGAAAACGACGGGAAATATGTTTATTCAACTTAGAGAAATGAGTAGTAGGGGCCGTTTGTCGCAAATTAGATATTCCACATAGAACAGTGTAGCATTTTTGCAATAAGTATTTCGGAATGCATTTCTTGTGGCAGCAGAAAGTGTATCTTTCTGTACCACATATTACTGAAGAGAGAAAAATTTGACGGGTAGTATTAAGGAAGTTCATGGGTATTTTACTGTACCGACTGATAGTTTTATTTAGGAAAGAAACATTCATTTTGAGGGGGAAAATATTGATATCCATCAATTTCATCTGAGATAAATCGTGCAGTCATTTATCGAGAAGTTTAAATCTGGCTATTATTTATTTATTTAAGGTCGCTTTAAAAACATCTGTGATCATTGGCGACCACTATTGATTTATGAGATACATTTTTTAAAATTTAGAGTAAACAGAAGTAATAACAATAAACTAAAATATGAAGTACAATAAATTGTGCAACTATTAATATTATATTATCTAAACCAGCTAAATTAATATAAGTTAAAATTAATCTGGCTATTGTTAGTCTGAAAATTCAGAATATGACAGCCGGGAGAATCAATTCAAATTCCAGAGATAATCAATAAACTTGGTATTTTTATGAACGAATATTTCATTTACGAAACCCTTTTTTGTTTATCACAACATTTAGAATAATCTTCATGTGTCAGTCTTAAGCTCAAGACACTAGATCATATGAATATGTGCTAAAAATAACAATTCGAGCATTCCAGGAGATTTAATATTTTTCGTAAGTGTTGGATGTGTTCATCTTTTACGTTTACGCCGCCGTGTACCGTGGCTATTATTTTGAACAAAACTGAATTTTCAATAAGTACATTTAAAATATTTATTAAACAGAACCTACAAACATTGTATACTATTAACGTGTTATAGTGTAAGCCACGCAATGCTTTCCTTAGAGAATATTACACGAATGTTTCACCGTTTACGCGGAGAAACGAGGAAATGCTCCGCGCAGGAGACGCCGCCGTCTGCAATGTCGTAGCGGCCGGTTTGAATTTCGCGGCCCGGAAGTGATTTTTAAACTCAATTTTCTCAAAGACAATTTTTTTTTCGAAAAAACT
Source organism: Acheta domesticus (assembly GCA_031308135.1). NCBI lineage: Eukaryota > Metazoa > Arthropoda > Insecta > Orthoptera > Gryllidae > Acheta > Acheta domesticus. The sequence goes on along the minus strand of JAHLJT010002406.1, from coordinate 102,021,530 downwards.
GGACCTGCCATTTTTCATGACGTGCAACACAGAATTTGGGGTATTTTTTTGTAACGGGAGCTTCTGGACACCCTGTATAATTTAAACAGTTTAGTTAAACTCAAATAGTCACTCAAATAGTTACTCACTCAGTTAGTATAAACTCAAATAGTTTCTACTATTGTCGTCCACGATTTGTGCGATAAAGGAGTCGAAATTCTGCAGCCATCCATTTTGGCAGACCTATTGCTTTCATACTCATTCTTCACAAAAGGAAGATATTTTAAATTCAATAAGTTTTTATTGATTGTCTATTCTTCATTGCATAAAGAAAGGTTCCATTCATTATAGACAATCAGATCAGGTGATAATAAAATATATTTCATACAAGGTTGAAGTAAAACAAAGTTGGAGTTTTACAGGTTGGAGTTTTACAACGTTTCAGAGATCATTTGTCTCCACCATCAGGTACATTTTGGCTAAAATCAAATTTATTACATAAATATGATTAAATGAAATGATCTTTATAAATATCATGTAAGCAGAAAACATTAAATAATGGAAGCTTACCTTATACTGAATATATGTTTTAAGTTTTTCAATCGTAAGTAAAACAAACTAATAGAATAAAGAGGCAGGGGTCAGGTAACCATAGGTAGGGATCAATCATGGAAGAAAATAATAAATATTATTTATTTTTGCTTAATATGTTATCATATGCATTGGTGAAGTTGTTACATTCAACCATCGAATTCATAGAGTCATTTAATTTAATATGAAGAGTTTCAGAAATGATTCTCTGGAATCTCCTGATTTCCTTATCAAGAATTTTAACGTTTTCAAAATCTAACTTATGACCAGTTTCTATTCTGTGATTCGTTACCGAGTTCTGTCTGCTAAATGGCTCCCTAATATTCCTCTCATGTTCTGTAATTCTCATTTGTAATTTTCTTTTCGTCTGACCAATGTATTTTTGTCGCAAGTTTCACAAGGTATCTGATATACAGTATTTTCTGTTTCTTTATATGGTATGGACATCTTTAACATTCTTAATTACATTAATTTTATTGAGAATTTTATTTCAAAGATTGTATTTCCCAGTGAAACTGTTCCTAACAAATTTCTGAATTTTATTACTGATCCCACGAATATGTGGAATGACTAAATTTAACGTGTTATTACCAATTATTTCTTCAATATCAGACTTATTCTAAAAGCTTACATTTTTGTGGAACATAAATATTTTTTTAACGAATTTCTTAATAAACTTTAAAGGATAGTCATTGGCAATTAAAAAATTCTCAATTTTATTTAAATATTTGTAATTTTCATAATTTGATACGCTAAACATTCTATCTACCATACCATAAATCACTCCAATTTTCATTGAAGTTGGATGTCTGGATTGATAATTTAGTGTACGACCAGTGGCAACAGGTTTTTGGACCCATCAGTTGTTGTCAGGTTGTTATTTCATATGATTTTTATATCAAGGTAATTCAAACAGCAATTATTTTCTATTTCTATTGTAAATTGAATTTTAGGTTCGTAATTATTAAAAGTTTCTAAAGCATGGTTGGATTTATCTCTATCCAATATAATGATAACATCATCTACAAACCTTTTATAGAAATATACGTTTAATTGAGGTAAAATTTATCTTTCAAGTCTTCTCATAACAAGCTCAGAGAATAAAGAACTAAGAGAACCTCCTATGGGAGTTCTATCAATTTGTTGATAAATTTGATTGTCAAATGAAAATTCAATATTAGCTAAAATGCATCTAATCAACATAATAATTTCAGAATTAGGAATCGGGATCGAATCATCAAGGTCAAGAGCTTCATTCAAACTCTCAATAATACGGTGATATGGAATGTTTGGAAACATTCCAATAACATCTAGGGAGGCCAAAATGTGATTGTCAGGAATTATAATTTCTTTCAATTGGTTCACTAATTCCTGACTATTACGAACAACATTTTGGGAATCTTGTATAAGTGGAGGTTTTAAAATTTGGTTTAAATATTTACATATTTCGTATTGGGGCGTCCCAATACTCGAAACCACAGCCTCATCGGTCGTTCTGGTTTATGAATATATTTTATAGTAGGAGTTGAGATCTAAATATTTATATTTTTTCCATCTTTTAACAATTTCTTGTAATTCTTTAATAAAATTATTAATTTTAGATTTGGAAATTTGAACATATTTCGAGGGATCAACAAATTTAGCTTTAACTCTCTCAATATAATCATTTCGATCAATAGCGACAGATGTTCCACCTTTATTTATTACATTTACATATGTTGTAAACGTTTCAGGTTTTTTAGTTTCAGTTATGCGGTTGAGGTCAGAAATTCCCCCAAATAAATTCCACGTTACACATCCAAATTACAAGAAATAATCTAAAAACGTAAGCATCTCCGTTTTATAATATTATGTTGTTGTTGTTGTTTCTGAATGATAATCTGCGTTTTTATCTATTACGAGTAACTATCCCTGTACCAAACATTCTCATGCTGATATGGTAGACACCTATGCATAGTTATCTCGAATATTTTTCTGGAAATATTATTCTTTGTTTTTTAGTACGATATAGTTAATAAAAAATGTAAATAGTATCATATTCTCAAATAACAATTTCAAATAACATCCGTGCATGAAATACAAGTAAATATTGGGTAAAACTGAGAGGTCAAATCTGACCCTAAACAGAGTTGACTTAAGTGATGGAGAAACAGAGTCGAAGGTTTAAAACATGACCGTGAAGAAGAGTCAACAAAACGAATAAATATTTGATCGTAAATTCTAAAATATGTTTTTGTATAAAGATGAAACATAAATGAACTATCAAAGAAGTTTAAACGGATCATCACCACGTGTACTTACCGACATTTTGTTGAAACCTTGTCCAAATCTTGGAAGTAAAAGATAAATTATAAAATCTACAATGTAATAAATAAAAATAATAACGGAGCACAGCACTTAAAACATGACTCACAACGCTCACAATCACAGTCAATAGTCACATTCTCAAAGAGTATTCTAGTAGCGGAGGGAATAACACTTCAGAGAATTGCGATGAGAAAGACGTCTTTCCGAATCTGTCCTGAATGGTGTCGCCATCTCGTAGTTCAGTTCGACACTAGAAGGATCGATGGAAAAAGAAAGTTTGTTTATCTACACTATTATTACTCGACTTTACGAAGGAAAGAGGGTTATGTTTCTCACTAGAGACTTTGTCAATTTCTTCACATTTTCATATCTGAACCAATGAACGGATTTTGATGTCCGAAGAACCAAAATATCTTATTTTTGGCGAGGGTTATATAACACAGTGAAGTTACTTTAAAAATCAATCTGACGGATACTAACAAGATTACATATTTGAGGCTTCTTTGCCAATACATTTAATTACCCGACAGTGCACAGCAAGAAAGGCTAGAGTAGAAACATATATTTATGGAATTCTTTATTACACCCTCCTGTCTGCTCGAATTGATAGATATTCAAAAGTGAAGGATCGCCAGGTTGGTCGTTATCTCATGCTGATCTCATGTAGTACCGGGACAGAGCGCTTTAAATCTAAATGTCACATAATCCGCGGCATCAAATAATTTCTCCAGGTACGGAATTATACAGCAGTCGGGTTTTTGTAACTTAATTGAAGGATGATCTTGTCAAAGTTGTAGTCGCTAAGACCGTCATCCGACGTAGAAAGCGAGAGTCAAATTCCAAGCGCTTTAGAAGAGATGTACAGGATATGCGCCCGTTCGATTAATTGATTGATTAGTGATTCTGTGATCATCAACTTCTAAGGACAATAGTCCCGTACGTGTAATGCATGTTTTATCGCGGGAGGTGGCGGTGATCTTCCCCGACTGGCGAGATGCAACGCTGACCTACGTCAGCTTATGGAGATTTTCCTCAACGAGGTATCTCCCACCAGCGAGACACCGCCCCAACCGGCACAAGCTCTAAACTCCCGACTGGTCTCCCGAAATGTGTTCTAGTGTAGTGCATGTACGTGTAAATGTAAAGGGAGAGAGTAGGACAAGGAAGAGGAAGGAAAGATCGCGCTCGGTCCCTGGCCCGTTTGTTAGGGTATTGCTCAAGCATCCGCCTGGCGTTTATCGAAAAAACTATAGAAAACTATCAGAACGGTCGCCCGCTAGAATTCTCATCCAGACAGTGTTTTCGGTCTGATTCGACCTATAGGTATAGGTGCGCAGGTAATATCGTTATCAAGATGCACGCAATAAACGTATAACGCGATTTCGTTAAATGCTGTTTTACCTAACCCCCTCCCTTACCCACCCTTCGGATCTGTTTTAACCCTTTCATACCGTATGTACACGACCTTGTGTATGTGTTCTTTCGAATGTTATTCATTGTTATTTCATTTATTATTATAATATTTATTTATTATATTCGTTTTATTCATTAACATCATGATGTAGTCAATTTCGATATCGTGATCTTCAGTGCCTTCAGTCGGGATATGTATAAGATCTCTCGATGCAAACAGTGACCTTAGAGGAAAAAATGGAAGAAAAATCTCGTCTGAAAGGATGTCATTTCTTGTCAAACGCGCAGCGCACAGCGCGAACTCTCGCTTAACACCTCGGCGCCAGCTCAGGTGTTCTCAGGAGGGCGCCGCTGCATATCTCCAGCGCCCCCAAAAAAGCCCGCGCGACACAGCAGCGACGTTGGCATCCGCAATCCAGATGAAGACAGTTCCGCGAAAGCCTGTGAATGAGAACGGCAAAGCGAACGGGAACGTAAAAAGGTTGAAAGATGGACATCTCAGGTAGGCGTTTACAAATGATGGGTACGTGAAACTTGACGGGAACAGGAATGTTAAGGGAAGGATGGTCAACATTTATCTTGTCTCGCGAACACGAAGCCTTTCAAACAATGAAAGTGCAGCAAATGGCGGTGAAGTTTTCCAGCTGATCCAGCAGTGACACTGATCTGGAGCAGAGCTGAAAGTGTATTGCGATATTGAATTTTAGTGGCAGTGGCGTCTCCTGACTCTGGACCTCCGACCTCCTGGCCCTCCTGACCTCCCGGACCTCCTGACCTCCTGGACCTCCTGACCTCCTGGACCTCCTGATCTCCTGGACCTCGGCAGTGAAAGAAAGTGTTAACCCCCACACTACTCATTTCGCATACGTATTTAAAGTAAAATTGCATATAAACAAAATCCTGATTTATTTTAAGTTATGATATTGGAGGAATGAGGGAAAGATAGTCGCAAAATAACCATAATGAAGGTAATGTAGTTTCAAAGATTGAAATAATAAAATTTAAAGTATTTAAAAATACATGCTCGACATTTTTTCCATCTTTCGGTTGTCATTTAAAAATTACATTCTGAAATGTAATTAGGTTAGAACGTGATCGCCCAATATCAATTACTCGTTTCTTTTCTTCATTTGAAAATGAAGAAGTGAATATTTAATATACTTTTGTACTAGTTTTTCATTAACAATATCGGAATAACACCTATTTCATGAGTATGACAATCGCTAAAGGCTATTATGCGAAACGCAGAACATCTCAATTACGGACGCTCGCTCACTTAAGTGCGATTTTTTTCACTTTTCCTCTCAAGACCCTATGGCCACGATGGAATATCACAAGGCATTTCGCGTCTTTCTCGGTCGTGCCGCTAGAAGTCGCATGATCGGAAGCACTGCTTGATAAGGTCGCGATCATGCGATATCTAGCGGCAAGACTGAGAAAGTCGCGAAATACCGAGACATATTCCATCGTGAAGACGGGCCTTGAGAGGTAAAGTTAGAAAAATTGCAGTATAACACCAAGGCCGTTGAATCGAGATCCAACATTTTCTTCGCACGCTTCACCTTTGAGTTGGGGGACGACGCGCGCATGCACTGCTGCCATCCTATACTGCGATTTTCTTAACTTTGCCCCTGACAGGAATCAGCTGTTGACGCTTTCATCCAATCGGGAGCTTGAACGTCACCATAGTGACGTCACTGTAGCGACATAAAAGCTCCCGATTGGATGGCAGCGAAACAGCTGATTCCGGTCGGGGCAAAGTTAAAAAAATTGCAGTATATGCGTTCTGAAAGCGATGGAGACCCTCGCCCACGGCGTGAGCTGTGCTCCCACACTGTCTGCGTTGCATGGACGTGCTGATGTCGATCTATGACGTCGATCGCACGGAACAACGAATAAATGAAAAAATCTAAATAAACTCAAAGATTTTGTTTTAATTTCCTTGGGCGTTGACAGACGACTTGCACACCCAAAGAAAACGCCACTGGTTAGAGCATGGATTCGCGTAGTTACGGTTTGAGGCGGGTTTTGTTAGTCATTGTGGAGCTCTTTTAGTTATTTTTAATAACTATAGTTTAATTTTCTATTATATTAATTACTTAAAATTAAATTTCCCCCAATAATTAGTTTTATAAACATTGGAGGTGATAGTTTTTTCATAAAATTTTACTTGTTTTCTACGGAGACCAGATCATCGTAGCAGGAAATGCAACAGTTTCTTGAAGTTCTCTTTTTGCCGCTATCGGTTCGTAGCGCTATTCCTCTTCCCATTGTCGTTTATTGTGAAGCAGACGTAAATCGCGTTCTCGTAACCGACCTCGCCTTCGCTTTAAGGTTCCCGTTCGCGGGCTGGACCGCGAGGGAAGGGAACGCGTGGAGGCGGGACATCTGGAGGCGAGGCGCGGGGCGGGTCACGAGGGAGCGATGGGGCGATGCGCGTAGGGTGGGGCGCTTGGGGGCGGGGAGCGTGGAGACGGGGTGCGTGAGGAACGTGGGCGTGGGGCGCCTGAGAGTAGAGTTCTAGGGAGCGTGATTGTAGGGTGTGGCGGGACGAGACGGAGCGCGGGCGTGAGGCGCGTGGGGGCGGGCCAAGGATCCTGTCGACGGATCCTGTTACGTCAACTCTGCGCGCTTTCTTCCCGGGCTGCGTCGGCGGGTGGCGAGGACTCGAGACGCGCAACTCGGGGAAAAGTTGTCGCGGCCTGACGCCCTTGAAGGGCCAAGCGAGAGGTTGCTAGTGTAGGCAGATGGATTAAGGTGGGGGCTTTGAGTGTTGCAGGCTGAGAACCTCGGCTTGCTGAATGGCAAATGGAGAGGAAAAGAACTTGAATCTCCAAAGGAAATAAAGGAATTTCATATTTTTTTAATAAAAGCGATTGCTATATTGCACAACGTGAGCACAAGATGTACCAATGTTAAAAACAATTCAGCATGAGAACAATAGAAACAAAAAAATGCAGGAAGCATTATTGTACAGAAAGTTAATTGTAAATGAAAGCTATCTTCACTTCCATTCAAATAATGAATGTGTTGACTTAATGTCTTTATTGTGTTCATAAAACTGTGATACAGAAATGCGTTATTAATTAAATTTGGTTGGGTGTTTAAATGTTTAGCATTGTGTAGAAATTATTTTACAAAGTTTACTTCCGTCTTCGATCCCTTATAAATATGGGACAAAATTTGTGGTTTACACAAACGTATATCCAATTATTTTTTGCTGCCTGATTTCTGATTTACGTGCTTCTTATGCCCAATGAAATAAAATTCAAAATTTCAAATACATTTGCATTGTTTCATGGAACAATACTTATGCTAGTTCATTCGCATTCAAATCAATTCTTATGCTTGAAAAGAAATGCATAAATTTGTCAAGCACAACACAGTCTCGTGAAATTTGTCATATTCTTACCACCATATGGAGAGGTAGATAAAAATATAATAATGAATTTTTAAATTATTTGTTTCAAAATTTATTTTGTGAAAGGAATGGAACTAAATAATTTGAAACGGTCCTCTAATTCAGTGTACGAGGTTTCGGTGAAGGCTGCAAAAGACTGTTAGATCAAATTACCCGTAAGTCTTGAAAACATAAATAAATAAAATAATTTAATAAATATATAAATCAATAAATAAATATTATTTTCTATAAGTATCAGAACAAAAGATAGTTTATTATAAGAAATCAACAGGAATATGTAAACGCCATTTTTAAGAAGGCCGCGTTCATGTTAGCTTGAATACTATACTGCCATCTATCAAGGATAAGCATCAAGAAAAACCTTATTCCAAACGTTTTAGTTGAATATTTCTCACATAGGTAGCGCGAGCTGTCAACGAAGCTCAAGTTATGGGCGGGAAGCCGGAGTGTCTGTAAATCCAACTCATGTTCAAGACATTTAGATCACTTTGAAATAATGTTGCAATGTGCATAATGTTGGAATTTCCAAAGAGATAGCAAAAAGATTTCCCAAAGAGATAGCATAAAATTAAAATAATCGACAGTATCTTCTCATACACACATTTAACTCTCTTCATATTGGTTTTAATTTTCCACAAATTATCAACAGTTGAGAGTCTCGAATATTTATAATTTTCAGAAAATGAAATTAATATAATCATAACTTATCTTTGATTTTGTTTAAGTTTTACATCCTTAAATTTGTTTTCATTTTAAATTCTCCCTCTTATGTCAACAGTGTTAAATTTATACATTGACCATATTGATAAACCACCATTGTTGACTAACATCCTTTTATCACCTATTATTTGCTTTGAATTGTTTTAATCACTTTCAGGAAATCAATTCTCAATCTCAGTCTCTGTGTCAGTGACCCCCATCTCCATTCAATTTTTCATACATTTTCCCAGATCCTTTGAGCAAATGCTGAGATGGCCCATTATATTGCTTCTGGACTCAAATGTAATTTCATTTCCTATACACACTTTCTTAGAGTTCAGTAGGGAATATAGTTATTCAAATTATCATTCGTCATGTTCATATGGCAGTAAGTAGATTCCTTCATAGAGAGCATAATGAGGGATTAGTAGCCAACAGGAATAAATAGCTGATTTGTCTTTGCAGATGGCTTTTATAATGGGAACAAATATTTTCTTACCAGTTCTTGCCAGAAATGCTCATTTCTATCTGTATTCATAATTCAACTTGTATATAGGTTAGGGTAGGGATTGCAGAATTTAAGAAAACATGCACAGAAAACACTTCCTCTCATTGTATGTTACAGAATTTTTAACTGTTTTTGATGATAAATAAATCACAATAAATAAATGAAAATCCATTTCAATTATACAGTACAGATTGATATTCACTTAATGTAATATTTTAGTTAAAAGAAATAATTTGAAATCAAAGTGTGATACATGTATATATTCAGGGTTTTTTATGACACAATCCTGATTACATTTTTTAAGCTTCTTTCTTAATGGTAAGAGTATTATTAATCACAAATGGATAAAATTAACTACTTTCATGCAACAGGCTCTATTTTATTTATTATCAAGATTGTTATTGAAAGTGAATGATGATGATAATCATCATCATAATTATCTTTCCTTTTACCAAAAGAATGGACTTCACTGTTCATTGCTTGTACATGTTACATGAGTTCCTAATGCTATTTTGTTTCATAAATCACTTTTCATCCCGATTTCTTCAACCTGACTCAGCTATTTATTATTGATAATTGATAAATAATTTCTATCATTTAAATAAAAGAGGAAAAATTACCAAATTTCTTCTCCAGAATCTTGCATTATGTCTATTACAAGTAAACTGAATACTATGGAAATGCAAGAGAAAAGGAGATAATGTGCCCAATATCCTATCTGACAGCCATCTTAATTTGAATACTGTCAATAGAAATATTAGAGATTTTATGGATGTGCAAAAATGACAAAAATATTCATCAACTTCAGGAGTTTGAAGCTCATAGTGTCATCAAATTGAATGTGAGTTGAGATCTCAAAAAAATTGGTTTTAATTTGCAAAATTTACAACAAACCAGATTTCTTTATAAGAAAAATGTTATTTTTTTCTTTGTTGAAGATGGTCAAATTTCTGGTTCTCTGTGCAATCAATGTTCTGAAGTTCAAAATTACACATTGATAATAAATCAGTTTTGCTGCTCTACCCATATATACTCTCTGGCTCTACCCTTGAATAATGCAGTTATACGCACCTTGTTTCAATGCTATTAGATTTATTAAGGAAAAGATGTGGTTAGCAAAACAAATACTTTTTTCAAAAATGGAAGACTAAAATGTGAACCAGTTGGAGTAATCCCTGGGATGATTCAATTGTATCAGACAGCCACAATTGATACATTATACACTCAACCACTATATCTTTGCTTTCCCCCAGTAACCCCATCCAACATTAGTCTGTGTAACTGCTACTATGCAAATGTGTGTGATCTATGTGCATAAAGTATTTCGTGCCCTGTGACAGGCCTGTAACATACCGCTCGTAAGGTATTTACACTGCTCTAAATTTCCGACAAGAACCATTAGACCAGGATTAATGACAAAGAACTGAGAAACTTATGTTGAATATTCTTTAATTTCTTGAGAGAAAAATCATGGAGGTGAATTAAAGTTTTCAAGATGAAGTTATTGCAAAAAAAGGTTCAAAATTTTGTGAATGAGTAAGGGTCAAAGAAGTTATGCCAAGAATTAAGGAAAATGTCTCTTCTGAAGTCAAAAAAATAAAACTTAAGTGGATAGAGCGAGTTTTAAGGAGCATATTCACTTATCTGCTTGTAGACACTCCGTGTTTTTTTATTTACCCCTAAATAATTGAGACTGAATAAAGTTGAACCTAAGAATGTGTTGTCCAAATGGTATATGCAGAATAATAGGTACTGTTTTGCTATAAATAAATGAAAACTATTGCAATTGCCAAACCATAAAATAACTATACAGAATTTTGATTATTGTATTTTTTGAACAAAACGTAATAGTTAACAGATGTAATTCAGAATTTGGTAGAAGTGAAGAAGAAATATTATGCCAAATAAAGCAGGTTGATAGAGGAACTAAGAAGAACTGATATCAAGAGGTGATTTTTACATAAATTATTGCTTATTTTAACACCTTAGAAATTACAAAAGAATGGATCAGAGAAAGTGGTCAAAGAAAGAAGATATTTCCCCAAAACAATCATATTTAAGTATTTCAATTTTGTTTTTTAAAAATTCCTAATGACCAAAACATATTTTTCAAACCTTCCAAATTCAAACAAAAAATTTTGTTTAAAGAAAATAAAACAATGTTCTTGAAATTCAATATTTCAGTTTAAAAGGGCCAATCTCAGCATTTCTTGTCTGGATCAATGTAACTGAAAACAAAGCCCCAACATGATGAGGCCATGATCCCATTTAGTCTCACCTAATATTGACTAGTTAATGTCTAATTCATGATTTGGGTTAGGGACCGTCCATAAATTATATAACAAAAATTTGGATTATTTAGAATCTCTCCCCCAGTAAAGCATGCATAATGAGCACTTGATCCCCTCAAGACAAGACCCCCTTTCATTTACGATGAATAGAAATAAATTATAAAACAGTAACAACAAGATGTATTAATTTTACTTGTCTTATATATTATATTTTACGATAATTAAAATCAGAATTAGTTGGTGATGTAGACAGCACCTATCAATAAGATTGGGGACAATTTTTTAATGAAGGAATTCAATGGATTCTAGAATACACTACACATCGCTTTTGAATATTTTCTTCATAATCTAACAGATTCAATCAATATACCCGTATATTCTCAAATATAACCCGCCCTGGAATATTACCCACACCCTAATTTTATGGGTAGTAATCTTGAAGAAAGAAAAATTGCTTGATAAGGAATAATATGATATATTCCATCACGAAGACAGGCCGTGACCCGCCACGTAATAAAAATCCGAAGAATAAACCACACCTCCATTAAACCAAGGGCAACACGCTTCAAGTTCACTGTACCAACCTTGACGCAAATATTACCCACACCCCAAATTTTCAGCTGGTAATTTTTAAAAAATATACGCGGGTTGAATTAAGAAATATTTCTATTTATTATAATTAAGAAATATTTCTATTTATTATAATACATCATCACTTTTCAATTTATTGTATTTTAATTTAATTTAAAAATATTATAATGTTTTAGTAGGCCTGTAAGACTAAAGGAAAGAAATTATTTCACAAAATGTTGAAAAACTTTAAAATAAATATCACCATTCTATAACACTAAACTAGTATATCCCCACCCCTATGTAATGCAGTGTAATATTGCCTCAAATCCCTTCCTTCTCCTAGCATTACGTAATTTATGGATGACCTCTTAGTAAAACAATATTGCAACTTGTTCCTAACTTCACAGGAATAAAGAAAAAACACCTTTATTTTACAATATTTTTTAATAATTTTATTTGATACTATAAAATGTAAATGAATTTGATCTGTTAATACATTTAAAACAGGTGGATCAAAGTATTTTTGAATTTACTAAAACGTCTATTTTATGTTATAAAACTTCCAATTTTTCTATTTTCTTTAATCTCTCGTTGCCTCTCCCTCACCAAATAAAGAAGTATTTCATTCACAAAAATTCCAATCTAAGGAAAATTATTGACAAGGGACTAAGGATGGAAAATTTGGAACAAGATAAAGTAATTTATCTCACTACAATAAAAGAATTATTTACATTTTTGTAGTACAATGTGCAGTGCAAGATTTATTGATCTACAAAACATTATATAAGATATAAAGTCTTAATAATTATTTTATAATAGTAATAAAATTAAATCAGCCTTTACCCATGGATAAAAATTATGAAAAAACAAGTTCCCATAATTCCCTCCAATGGATCATATCAGTTTGACTGTAAAACATCACTGAATTTATTTATAGAACAAGGTGAAACACAGTTTCTAATTTAAAGCCACATAACAAAACTGATCTGAACTACTCACAGAACCAACTGTGCCAGCTCAGAAGCCAGCTTTCAGCACAAAAATTTCAAGTCTTTGTTGCACCCTGTTGCCAACATGTTAAACACAAGCAATGAAATTTGCACACATGGAATATCTATTACAAATCAAAGAGCACCTGTGCTTGACAGAGGACACACATAGGCCCAGTCAATCATCACTTAAGCAGTGTGCAAAGTCTTTGAGAATATGTATTATTATTTTATCTTCATCACTCAAAGTAATGAATAACAAAATAGGAGCAGCAAAATGTACACAAATTTTTCTAATTTGTTTTCACCAAAGATAAAATCTTACTTTTATCTTTCAATATAAAAACTAATAAAATTTAATGACAAAGCTGGTCTCAGATTACCACACAAAGGCACTGGAGTTTTCTTGTAGCAGTTGTAAGCAGTAGTGCAGCAGATTACATTACAAGTGACAGGAATCTTACACCTATGCTCATTAAAAATCCCAAATTAAATTGCACAATTCACAAAATAAGTTACAAAACTATCTCCAACCTGCAAGGCACACACTGCTAAAAGACATCAGAAATGCCAGGAAAGCCTAAATGGTCCTCCTACCACAGCACAGAGAAATACCGGTAATTGAGTCTTATTCTAAAAGTGCTTGCAGCATACAGCCAGACCTCTGGTCCTGGATATCCACCAATACAAGTTTGTAAATAGCAAATCTTTCACATCTAGTTTAGAGCAACATACAAAATGAAATCTGAATTTTACTTTAAGGCCATTTTAGGAACCCATTGCATGTGATGAAACTGTTTTTATCACTCATTTCAGTTGTGCTTTGAGAAAGTCTCCACAGTATAACAAACACTATGCAACATTTCTATATATTTATACTATATATGGATAATATGTAAATAGTGTACTGGTATAAAAATGTTTATTTTATCCTATATTTCTATGTACAAAATCTGCTGTGTCAGTTATCACCCAGCAATCGGTAGGCATGAATTGCGCAATATGGTGTCCTGAGGTAGATATATGTGACTGAACTCAAATGAGTCAATTTTGTAGTTGAGTATCTTATTCCAATAACATCAAATATCCAGTTGATGTACAACCAAGAGATAGTTACTGCATCTGACAATGCAGTGAGAATAGATTTGATCAGATTCCACTTTTGTCTGTCATGTGTAATAACACCTGAAGCACAATGCCACTAAACATTTTTAATTACCATTCCAATGCTACTGCAAACCTATCCAATTCACACTGCATCTTAAAATAATCTGTTCATGCTAAGAGGTAAAATATGTTTTCAAAATTGTTTTCTTACAGATACACAAAATTAGTTTCTTTGATTATCTTCATTAAAAAAATTAATTTGTCTTTCAGTATGAACCAATTTCAATAGCAAGGTGTGGAGAATCAGTTAGTAGGAAAAACAGCACACGTATGAACCAAACCTAAGGCACACCTGCCTGGGAGTCATTTTCTCATTAGGTCTTGATTCAAAATTAACAAGGCCTTTTTAATTGGCTATTGTTCTCTGGACCAAAATCTGACAGTCCATTTTCATTATAAACACAATTCCCATGATAGAAATGCATAAGGTAAGTGTATTCACTAAAAATATTTTAAGTAACAATAAACAGGTGATTGACAAAATCATGAGAAATTATTAACAGATTAAATCCCATGTTATCTGGAGTATTTTTTTGTTGTACATTAAAGGAATCAAAGGATGGGGTAAGATTTTGGTATTCTAATTTTGAAAATAAATTTTATGCTCAAACAGTTCAAATTAAGATTATACTGTCAGATACTTTAGGTCCAGTTACAATATTAGAACAATCCTCTGCATTTTGACATTCCATATACACCATGCAGTAAAATGCATTTTTTTATCAGGATTCATGTTTCTTTCAAAATATATTTTCTTCCAGTACTCAAAAATTGAATGTGTCATTTTCCAGTAACTAAGAAGAACATAATTCTTAATGGAATGTCCATAAATAATTTCACAGTAGAAAAAAGAAATGTTACCTAGTTGTAGTTCAAGGCACATGATTATGCAATATCTCTAACAAATGATAACTAAACTCTTTGAAAACTTTAACATTCACAATGTCACAAAAAACCTGGTAATATAATATAGTAAGTGCCCAGCTGTGCGAGGTGGGGACTGCGTGCTAGTGCACTCACGTGCCAGGAGTGAACACAGCAACTGCAACTCTGCTCATACACAAGTGTAAAACAATGCACTGAAATTACATCAATTGTACGATTCAACAGCCAGTGAGGTGGATGGTGAAGATTTATTTCATCAGCTCTCATTTGTAAGGAATTCAGTGAAAAAAAAAAATAATTTTCATGAACTGATAGCATACAAACTGAATGTCTTTGAAACACAAATTTTGTATAAAATGTTTATTTCAATTGAAACATTCATGAAAAGATTCCTCTTTGACATTTTGTATTATCTGTTAAATGACTATTACAATAATCAGCTTAATTTAAGGACAATACACAAATATTTTTCCAAGTTTACTCTTGGTATCTTAATAAATTATCTTGGTATGTGCAGAGTTATAAGTAACTCACATTAAAAGCCTTTACATAAGGGACAGTCAAGAATGGTACATAAAAATTCAAAAACTAAAGACTTCAGAGTGATAAACAAAATGTAGTAAGTGTGTACTCAAGCACGCTTGCCACCTACACCCCAGCCAGGACTGTCAGTCGACATCTGGATTGCTCTGTGCCATGGTGGCAACATGGGCCGTCCTTGTGAGGGGCCACAGACACCCAGCACAAAGACCGAGCTCTATAGCCAAGGCCTTCCCTAGGGGTTTGGGCCTGCTCCCTCCAGTACCTCCTACGTTACAATCCCACCATCATCAGTCTACAAAGAAACAAGAACTAGTAAACTACAGGTAGAGCTCAGTCTTATTGAATCACTTCCTCTAAGAGTGATTATTTCTCTAAGAACAAAATAATATTCTAAAGTTATTAAATGATTAAATAAGTAGAATTTGTACATAATTATAATAATTAAAACATCATATATATTGAGTTCTGATATCTAGTTAATATAATAATCATTGCATTTTACTACTGTATTATTTAAAAAATAATATGTATTAACAGAAACAGTAACTTGGGTGTGGCACAATGTAGCTTCTTTCCCGTATATATTAATATATTTAACAAGACTTGGGGCTTTCTGCAGTTGAAATAATAAATACCATAGCGTTGTATTCGACCCATCAGATGAAAGCTGATGTGAGGTATAGTACTGTGTTGCAATGAAAATTCTTTCACTGACTAGACTTGGCAGCAGGGGCTTCACCAAGGCTGTCACTAAGAACAAAATGACAGCCTTGCTGTTCCCCAAATGCTGCAGGATTAGCTTCTATCAGTCTGTGAACTCTTGCTTTTTCCACGGTAGGACGTGTTAATGTGCACATTTGCTGTGCAGCGGGGTTCCCTACATCCACCCTCCCCGCTAGCACTCAGTCTAGAAAAATCACAGCAGTTGAACAAACAAAATGATACAAAAAATCAACAAAGAAACACAGTGAAAGTTACCAGTCCAGAACTAAGGATATCAATTATCAATGTAACCATGACTTCATGTACCCCTTCAATCTCTGCTTGACTTTCACTGCTCTACACAATATGACTGCAAAGATATAATAATTCTGATAAACTACCCATTATGTTTTCCTTCACCATAAAGTTGATCATGCCAGACACTCAAATCAATTCATTAACAGATTTCTCAGGTTAATCTTCATTGTAAAGTGATAATAAATTTCCTTCTTGAGTCAGACAACACTCAAAAAATGCATACATACTTTAGTAAATGTGTACTTAAATAAATCATAAAAAATTAAAATAAATTTCAATTCTAAATTCTTGTCTAAAAGATCAACAATGATCACAATCACTGTGATATTCAGCAGTGATTGCAGAGGGGGATGTCTCACATAAAATGTTACAATGACTTTAGCTCTGTGGACAAACTGGTTCAACTGCCATTGGGTCTCAGTCTGTGAGGTGAAGCAGTAGGAGAAATCTGTGCAGTACTCCTTCATCTAGTGGTACGTGTTGAGAAAACACACAATTTCACTATCATTACTCTACAACAAACAACGCCAAATGTATATGAAAGATAAGCCACACTATATCGCAATGAAAACCAACCCCCAAACAGCAAAGTAGTTAGTGATCCATTTATGGACCCGTAACCCTTCCCTACCTTTCTCCCTTTTACACATTTTATAATCTTTATACAGTTACAAAACTACATTAAAAACAAAACATTTCTACCTCTGATAAAAAAGAGTCATCCCAAAACCACTATTATGTTATTTTTATAAACTGGAAATTAAAAAAGTAACAGTAAACAATAATAAAATAAAATATGGTTTGCGATTCAGCATAGAAATGTTCACTTCAGACAGTTGAGGTGTGAAAGGCAAGACTAACTGAACTCTGCCAATATATCTGTCCATGACATATGGGTCTTTCCAAGACCTCCATGCCATCACACCCCAAAGACCCCAGACCTTGTCTGTGGGCTCTGCCTTTAAGAAGCAACCAAAGATGAGAAACTTAGAAGAAGTCAGTCTCATATTAGCTGGCAACACCAGCATGACTACAAACTAAGTGCAGAGTGAACAACACAGCTATGTGCTTGGTCAGTCTTATACAATTGGCACCTCCTCCAAGGTGCACGATTGATTAAAAAGTTATAATGAATGAGAAAAAGTCTTTGATACTTGTGGTCCCTCCTTAAGCTAAAATACTCCAACCTGAATATATGACAGCAAGGCAATTGGTATGTTTCGAATATATAAATATATGTAGTACAAAGAACACTTTTTGACAGTGCAACACACTGGGTGCATGTGCAGTCGCACTAAAGTGCTCTGCGGCTAGGAGACTTGCTCCTTGCTTTGATGCCACAGGATTGAGCGAAGCTCCCTTGTTGCTCAACACATGGTCAATTTGTGGCAGGTGATTACATATGATCTTGCAAAGGCATTTTGTCTTTATTTTCATGCGTTGAAACTCAGCATGACAGCCTGAATTCAGTGATGGAAACACACAAAGCTCATAGAGTGGATACATGAGCAACAGTTCTTCATCACACTTCACTTCCACCAACATGGCTTTATGTACACAGCATAGCACAGCACAAAGTTGACATTCTGCTCACATATCTTGCAACAGTCCACTCAATACTGCTCACACACAATCTATTAAAGCATTATGCACACAATGTAGGAAAATGCATGCCACAAATTTTGCATGTGCAAAAACATTTCATAACAATAAGCAAAGCATGTGGGCACACTGAGTGAATATGAATGAACAGTTGTGTGTGCACATCACAGTTTTATCAAGCTGTAACAAATTACCTATGGCATTTGCTCATAATGGGAGAGTGTACGATTCCTACCCAAAAGCATCAAGCAAAAGAGCAAGTCTGCTTCCAAATGATCATATAAAGAGTTAACTCAAGTATTCCCAACTCTAATCTAGGGCACTGGAATTTTCAAATTTCAATCTTAACTGTAAAATATAATTCAAGAAACAACTGTTAACAGTATTTAAAAAGTGTGTACTACAACACACAACTATAACAGATCTGTTGGGGAAACCTCCATGAATGAACTAGTTTGTAAAGTGTCACATAATGTAGTGAACTGTTTAACAGGAGTGCCACTAGTCATTTAAACACAGCATTGATAGATATATACATGTTACATTCTAAAAAGGAAAATTAAAAAATAATTATTTCTGCAAATGCCTGCTGCTCACACAGAACATATCACTAGGGTCAGAAAGATCACAGCAAAAGAGGTAGATTGGCCTGGTCTGTTCAGCAGGAAGCAACAGACTAAGTGCACACATTCTGTTTCAATCACTTAAACCATTGCACAAAGCCAATGGTCAAAGAAAGAAATAAGCCCCTTCTTTGATATGTCTATGTGGTATATAATGCCCATTAGGAAACCTTATTGCTTTAAATGTATAGAAAAAATATGTTTCACCGACTAACTACACAAATGCCCTTGTTATTGCAAATAATCGTGAGTTATACTTTTTGATGTATTAATATGGTACTTAACCTCTTTCGTCAGTATACCTTTAGAATGAATTTCACACCAGGTCAAATACTGACAATAATTCTTGAACAACATTCCAAATTAATAAAATCTCCAAATATTTTCAAATGTAATCTTTTGGTATTGTAGTTACTCTTTTAAAATCTTTATATTTACTTGCAAATTGTATCATTTTCAAAATTTTGAAATTAGTTTTCTATGTTTCAAGAGTACCCAAATCAGAGGGCCGATCCATAATGTATTTCAGGAGAGGAGTTTTATTTTTGGTTCAGAACACCTCAAAAATATTTTAAATAATATGTTTTTAGCATTAGCTTGAAAAAAATGTAAATTAATTGAGGAAATACTCTTTTGAATGTGATACTATCAACATGTGACAATTGTAATTTGAAATGGCTGCTGATTGATCCAAAAATGTATTCAGAGGAGGGATGAAAAAGACCAAGGGATCAAAGGTTCAAAGGTAATATATATATTTTCTCCTATATCTTTTAAACAAAAAAAGAGGAATGAAAATAAATGACTATTACTTTTGATGCTGAGTTTTAATAAACTCAACCCACTGGTCTTTTTCATCCCTCCAGTGCAATAATTGTTTTGAATAAATTGAATAAAATTATAAAAAATATAGTCTTGGCCAAAAAATGTCCGATCAACCACTGACATAATTGCAGGTTAAATACCACTCATTTACCAGATCATTACATCTACACTATTTTAAAAAACTGAAATATAAGTTAGATGTTCAGAGTGGAAGATGAATTGGTAATTTTCTATGGAAGTGAAAGTTACTAGCAAGATATGAATTGTAGAAATGATGGGTGAACCAAACAACTTCTTCACTTACACAAAAGTCTAAATGGGTTCTCAGAAAGCTCTTGGAAATGTTTTCTTGTTCAGTTTCCTTCACTTGAACCTTTCAGAGTGTTACACCACACCTATTGGGGATTAATTGAATCTTTGGCAAGGGAAATATAATTTTTCTCAGCAGAGAACATCAAACCCTCTGGAAGGGGATGATCCCCATATCCTTCCTGTCCAGGCAATGATTTGACAGTGTGGACTGTCAGGGATCATCCTCTCCTGGAGGGTTTGATGTCCCCTGCTGGAAAAGTATTAAACCAGCGATATAATTAATTCCTGCCTATCATTTACACACCTCAAACTCAAATCACGGAAATTGGACAAGAAAACATTTCTGACAGTATTCTTAGGATTCATTCTGACTGTTGCATTAGCGAAGATGGTCTCCACTCATTGATTCTTTGATTCGTCTCCTCTTGGCTTTGTAAATGTCCCTCTCTGCAGAAAATTACCAAATTGCCTGTTCCCATCAATTTACACCCTGTTCATGAAACTCATGAACAGAAATGACAGGAAAAGAGAATAGTGTTAGCTGTAAATTAAAATTGTTCAACATGCATTACATCCTACATGGTAGAAGAAAATTCATTATCTTCAAAAATATTATATTATTTCTCTAAGCTGATCTATGATTCTAAACTTATAGTATAATAAGACCTCCATGTCTCTTAACAAACAATGCCCTTCAAAATACTGTGTTCAAATAACCAGCGGAAAGAAACTGACACCGGTTGTCTGAAACTCGCGATGAATGATTGGCAATTATTTCACAATGGCGGAGGTTCCCCAAGCTCGGCGGTACTTTCGGATCCTTGTAAAATTCTTACATGAGCCAACATAAATAATATTGCACTGGATTTATAAATGCATAAACAGTTTTAAAATGTAATATCAATAGAATGTGTAAACTGTAAATATAACAAAAAGGGGCGTGCGGTGGCGAGCGGAGGGCTCAGTCGCGGTCAGCGCCACCGGCGGCAGCGGCGGCGGCGGCGGCAGCAGCGACGCGTTCCGGCGAGTCTTCGGCGCGCCTGCGCTCCTCGCTGGCCGCGTGGGCGGGCGTGGGCACGATGACGCGCAGGCTGTTGCACGCCGCCACCGGCGGCTGGGCGGGCGGCGGCGGCGACGGCTGCTGCTGCGGCGGCGGCTGTTGCGACGGCGGCGGCGGCGGCTGCTGCTGCTGAGGCTGCGGCTGGCAGGGCGGCGCGAGCGGGGGCGGCGGCTTGCGCTGCACCGACAGGTCCTCCACGCGGTCTTCGTCGTCGTCCTCGTCGTCGTCGTGGCGCGGGTCGTCTCGGTCGGAGGAGGCGGAGGCGGAGGCGGCGGCGGCCGAGGCGGCCGCGGAGACGTCGGGGGCTGGGCTGGGGCGGCCGTAGGCGGGCGAGCCGTTCTCGCCCGGCGGGCTGCCCGACGCCG
This sequence comes from Acheta domesticus, assembly GCA_031308135.1. Lineage (NCBI taxonomy): Eukaryota > Metazoa > Arthropoda > Insecta > Orthoptera > Gryllidae > Acheta > Acheta domesticus. The sequence continues at coordinate 102,000,357 of JAHLJT010002406.1, read as the reverse complement.
ACGACGACGACGCCTGGTGGTGGGCGGCCTGCGCCGCCATCGCCTCCATGGCCTCCTGTTTGAGCGCGTGCTGCAGGAAGAGGGGCTCCACCACGCCGCCCCCGCCCCCGCCGCCGCCTCCGCCACCGTCCTCGCTGCTGTCGCCGCCGCCGCCGAAGGCGCCGCCCCCGCCGCTGGGGATGCCGCCCCCGCCGCCGCCGTTGCCGCCTCCGCCGTACGGGAAGTAGCCGGCCTGGGCCACGCTGCCGCGCTTGTTGAACGGCCGGCTGGTGGTGATGCCCATCTTCTTCACCTTGTCGTAGAGCGTGCGCGACGGCACCCCGTACTTGCGCGCCGCCTGCAGGGCGCTCATGCCCGTGCGAACCGCCTCGATGGCGGACATGATGTCGTTGCGCGTGTACTGCTTGTAGCGCTTCCACTCGGGCTTCTGCGTCGGCACGTACGTGGCGATGCCCGACGTCACGGCGGCTGCGGACACGAGGAGAGCCTGGCTCAGTGGGGACATGGGGGCCGGCGGAGGAGCTTCACACACTTCTTCATACGATTATGATAACACATCATCCTAATTTCACTCCCCTCCCTTTCCCACTCCTATCCCCACACCACTGCCCTGAGCCTGAAATTCATACAAGTGATTTTCCCAAAGTGGGGAATCCCTCTCACATATAAAAAGTGGGTTACATTGAGTTAGTTAATCTGTAAGTACCTGGGTGCTTTTTGAGTTAATACTGTAAGACTTGTTTTATTGTTTCCTTCCTTCCTATTTCAAACCTGTAAAGTGGTTTATTTACTGCTCGGGTAAAGTAAAAAAAAGAAAAAAAGATTATGATCTTGAAACAGCAATTCTTTTAAGTTCGTAATCATATTTTTTTAGTGTAATAGATGATTTTAAAAAAATACTTTTGAGGCCGTGTCTTAAGAAAGAACCCCCTAGCAACACCTTCGCCGCGACTACGGTGCGTAGCTAGACATCCAAAACCCCTTAGAGATTTTGTAAGAAGAATCGATACGTTATAAAAATAATGTACATGAAGGGTATGTATGAATTACTTGTAGGTTTCTGTATTTCTGTACACCGAGGTATTTTCGACAAGAACCCACAAATGGTTATTTGAACGCTGAATTTGACAAAACTATAATATTGTTTTTCGGTGGCAGAGGACACAAAACCATGTTTTTCCGTTAAAACCACGCAATCGATTTTCTGCAGCGTTAATAACTTTCTCTGTACTACGTACATTATTCTGTATATACGTACGTATTTGAGAACGCGTTGTCTTTAATTAATTAATTAATTAATTTAATTTAATTTGAATTTAAGCTCTAAGGCAATCTTTAAAAAATATACAAACTATGTGAATTATTATCATTAAATAAATTCACAAATAATATTATTTTAAAGCATGTTTATATTATCGTTTTAAATAAATTTTTAATCCTATACATTTTTAGGGGATGGGAGGGGAAAGACATTACCTACCCCCCTCCTTCTGGAGTCACCCATATCTGCGGGCATTGGTTATCACAAGGAACATAGGTATTGCAGATGATTAAGAGAGGGAAATATGACACAGAAATGGAGTAATTAAGTGGTACAGAGAAAGTTATGAATGCTGCGGAAAATAGATTTAGAATTTTAAAAGGAAATACAAGTTTTGGGCTCTCTTGATTCTGAAAACCCGTCTGTTCGCTCGTCCGTCAGTTCGCTCGTCCGTCAGTTCGCTCGTCCGTCAGTTCGCTCGTCCGTCAGTTCGCTCGTCCGTCAGTTCGCTCGTCAGTCAGTTCGCTCGTCAGTCAGTTCGCTCGTCAGTCAGTTCGCTCGTCTTTCAGTTCGCTCGTCTTTCAGTTCGTTTGACAGTCCGTCTGTCAGGTCGTCTGTCAGGTCGTCAGTCAGTTCGTCCATAAGTTTGTCCCATCTGTCCGTCCGTCAGTGAACAACACCAGTGCCGAAACTATTTGCAGGAGTTTTCCAAAATAAATTTAGCCGATCGATCTGGTCTCGAAGTCTTGTGATTTTGAAAATACCTAATTCTTTGAATATTTTCGGTATTTTACATGAAGCTAATGGGACATTTTCAAATTTTTCTCAAAAAAATCCAACTTTTTCCTTTAAATTTCTTGTAAGAATAGATTGAAATACTTATAAAGATGACATAGATCGAATCCACACTGTTAACTTTGAATTTTTGAAAATGGCAAAAGTTTGAAATTTTTCCAGACAGAGATTTTTTCTTCAAATAAAATTTGTTCTTTGCAATTAATTCATTAATTAATACCATGTACTTTTTTTTAAAATAGTTTATGCGTAATATTGAGTGAAATTTGGTCTATTTTTAAAACAAGATTTTCCCAATTTTTTCTTTAAAAATTTTGTATGGACAGTGCTAAATACATTGAGTAACATTTATCAATGCCGCTTTGATGAATTCTTTTGATTTTTCAAAAATTTCACACAATTGTATATATCTCTCATGTCATTAATATTTAATATTATAGACTTCCTTTACACACATTGTATGTGTGAGTAAAAGAGCTTGAAATGAATTCTTATGAAGTTTCTTGAAAACTTCATTTTTTGTAAAAGTGAGCTCAAAATTGTGCGTTTTCAGAAACACTCATACGACATTTTCCCCAAAATGGCTTCAAATTTTCGATGAAAATTTGCAAATAATTGGTTTTACTCTTTTATTTCAATTGTACTATTTTGGAATTGAACAATTGAGAAAATATGAAAAAAATGTCTTTTATGCTCCAACAAATGGTAGCTGGAAATAGTGTGGGTCAAAACCAAAGAGTTAGCCCGGACTAAAAAGATTAAGAAACTAAATAGAACACGGGACATTGTGCAATTTTATAGCACCACTAGTTTCTTCTAACCTGTACATTAATCAGTTGTATGGGCTGCCAATGCCATCAGAAGATATTTGTTTTAAAATTCATTTACAAATGATTAGAATCATGCAATTGTCTAATAAAAAAATTAATTATTTGTGTTATTCAACAAAAATGGTTATTCTTTATTTCTCAATGCTAATTGAAATGCAGTTCATTGAATGCATTCAGGGTAGCTTTGCAATAAAGTCAAAGATTCAAAAGAGCAAAACTAATCATAATTTTAAGATTAAATATTTCTTGATTTTGAATAATGGTTTGCAAAAAAGAAATTACATATACATAGTTTTAGTTTTCTTCTAAAAGCAATGTCTATCTAATCGCAAATAAATAAAATACATTCTGACTCCTTGTTTGGTTGAACTTTCGCACAATGATAATAGATGGACTATGCTGTGTTAACCCACTTTCTAACAGCAAAATATTTGTCTTATCAGTAAACAAATTGCATACATGTTTGACTACTTTTATCTACACCTAATCCTTAAATGTATAGACACATATCTCATAAACAGACTACTGCATGTAAATATTCCAAATGCTAGCAGCAATTTTATTTTGCATTTATTAGAAATTCCCAGGACATACATTCTTACAAGTTTCATCCAACAGAAAGAACAGAAGTAGATATAATATAAAATGCATAGCTATATTCACAGATAAAAAAGGACTTGATAAAAAGTAAAGATTAATACAATCTAATAACTTTTCTTCCATAAATTATGATTTAAATATTCAAAAACGTATTTGCTGAATTTTGACCTGTTGAAAAATATTTACATTCAATGAAATTTCTATAGGTAATGCTCCAGATATATCTTACACAAACTTTATCTGAGGAATGGGTTGTAAGTAAGCCAAACTAGGTGAGTAGGTGTTTGCCAAATTTATTTAAAACTTCCTAATGCAACATTTCTCAAACTTTTTCACACTAAGGAAGTTTTTAAAGTTCTAGGAATATTTAAATAATAATTTTTTAAAATTTCATTACTAGAGGCACACAACGCCACTTTTTTGTAGCCAAATACCTTCAACTGCAATTAAAATGAAAAAAAGTATTAAATATCGAAGAAAATAATTGAAGATTTGTATAATGGTAACTCATTGAATTACATTAAAATTTAGTATTTAGTAATTGACCGCTGGTCCTGGGGACATGGAAGAGGTAGGGATTGTGATCAGAAGCTTCTATTATTTAAGATTGCGCTTAAAATTCCAAAACACTCTCATAATATTCTGTAGCCTCTGAGTGACCCCATCATTGCAGACCAGTTTGAGAAACACTGTTTAAATGTGTTAATAAATCTAAACATTACTTACCTCTAACATCTCCTGGGAAAGACTGGCTCAGCACTGAAGATCTGAAGTTTACCTGAAAATTCACCCCACACTTTTCTAAATTTTCAGCTGAAGTATTGTTTTCAAACAAATATTAATTCACATCAAAAAGGTAATCATAAGGAGTTGAACAGATGTATTAACGAAGGAAAGGAAATACATGTACTGGCATACCTAATAAGAAAATACTTATGTCTTCAATCAATGTCTTCAATAATTTTAAAAATTAAATATGCACAAAATGAAGAAATTAAATAAATTGACATATATTTGAGATTGAACGATATAACAAATATTTAATCTCAACACTACTTAAAACAACAAAATAATTTTGCATAAAACCATTTCCTATGCTTTTCATGCAGCTAATTTTCTCCCCAGAACTAAAAGATTGTCCCTCCTTTTGAACAAAGACACTACAAGTAATACATTTCTAGGCCCATGTCAGTTCAAAAATATTGAGATTATTAAATCTGCAATCTGTAAATCCTACTTGTATCAAGTAGCTTTATGGCCCTTAACAACCTATTAACTCTTGTAAATCTCAACACTACATTAAAGGTCTTTAATACTCATAAATAAACTTCTAACAATGTGAGATTCCCTGTAGCAAATACTGGCAAGTGTCTGACAAAATATGTAATTACTAAATATTCATTTATAGGCATTTTTACTACCACTATGAATGATCAGTCATTCAGTTATAATTAAATCTGTCAACTATGTACTTTTCTGTAGTTAATTGTTTTCTTATAATTAGTTTATTGTCTGTACTATATTGTTTTCTTATAATGGGGCAAAATAAATTTATTTTATTTTAAATTTTGTTATGAATATGATAGGTCTATAATTTGACACTCCTAACATTATCCATAAATTAACCTCTCAAGAAAAATGAACAGTGAATTTATCTATGTCGAATGCAATTAATTATGCTCCTTGCTCTCATTGAAATAACCCTCTTACCTTATCATTGTGGTCATCATCCATTCCAGAGATGTCAGTGTAAGGGGAGCGAGCTTCATCAAGACCCTGTTCAGCTTTTACACTCACCTGAAACAGATGAATGGTGTAAGAACTTTGTCCCTCACATCAACACTGTACATGATACATAGGTGTGAAAAATCTACACACCCATGTGCTCGTGAATTCTAATAGAAGTAATACCAATAATTTTAATGATATAAACTTATGAATTCTATTTTTGGTTTTAATGCTTTAATGATGGCCACACTAAAGATATTAAGAGGAACTTAAAACTTGTAGAAATCCTAATGCAGAGAAAAAAATTTCACACAAAAATAGAAATAAATTCATTGTAACCTGTATAATGTAGAATATAAACTTAAAATAGTCTGCCTGGAAACAACAATTTAATGTACCTTTCATAATATGATTAGTTTGAAAGAATTTTCAAAGAGAATTATTCAGAATATACTAGATAGTTGATACACTAGGGCTAGTGATAGAATGGAAAAATTGCAACAATTATGTCAATTCATTTTAACAGTCATTGTTTCAATACATTAATTCTTCACAAGTTTCGCAACAAAGATTTAATAGAATAATATTTTGAAGAAACTAAAAATATCTTCATACTTTTTTCTTACCAGCAATATATAAATGAGAATTGAATTTATTTGACATTATTTTGCAGAACATGATTTTTTTTTTTTTCAGCTTTGAGATAATATAATAATTGATTTGGGAATATAACTTACTTTAAAAGAATTTTCATGTTTAAATAATTTATCCAGATTTCCAATTTACTCATTAAAAAATAACAAAATTTAATGAAAACTAAGTAACAACTTCCTTAAAAATGCTCAAGTAAATTTTAAAATGAAAATAATTGTTATTTATGCATGATGAAGAGTATATGTTTAAATGAAACTAATACTCAAATATTAAATGTTAGGCCTATTAACAATTACTTCCCCTCTCAAAAATTTTATGAATCAAGACTTTCAATCATTCATACATAAGCCATCATTAGCTTAAACAGTAAGAATACAAATTTCAAGGTATAAATTTGTATTCTTAAAAATTTTCAATTGAGAGATTTTGATCAAGAAGAAAATTTATTTTTAATTACTATCTTTCGTACCATGAACAATATCTCAATTTGAAATCATGGCTAACAGTGGAGTCTAAGAAACAACTTGGTTTATGCAAATAAGTCCACTTACTTTGTCAGTGTCATGGGCAGATCCATTGGAGTGGATGCGTTCATGGCTATCTGGCTGGCAAACAAGAGAAATGGGCTGACTGGAGTCAGCTTGACCTTGGCCAAGGACTGTACGCAGGATGGGAGTGTCTGATCCTCCAGCACGGCCTCCCATCAACAGACTCTGCAATTTCTTTCTCTTGAGAGGGTGGAGTTCATGCTCATAGCAGTTGAGAACTGCAGCAGCTGCAACAGCGGCTGCTGTAGTCATATGGGGATGTCCAGTATGTCCAGACCCTGGAGGAGGGGGAGCTGGAACAGAGGCATTGGCAACAGATGGTGGGGCAGTGAGACCAGGAGGGAGTCCGGCAGCCAGGGGCCAACCATGGGGAGGGATGTTAGCAGACAGCCCACGTTTGTAGTAGTGGCTGTGAGAGGATGGGGGTGACAGAGCTCCTCCACTGCTGCTATGGGGCATCGGGGAGGCGTTGGAGGTGGAGGTGGTGATGCTGGGTGGAGGGGATGGCACCTCCTCCTCACGGCGGGATGCAACCTTGCTGTTTGGGGTACTGGTGAGTGGTCCATTCTCTTCCACTAGCCCTTTGACCTTCAGGGCGTCAGCAACCTGAGGAGTAATATTCATTGTTGTCTCATATCTTTCAATTAACTACATCACAGTTACAGTTAAGAGTATCATAATCTATTGTGTGCATTGCTTAGCTATACAAAAATGAAGATGGTGACCTACCTTAAGAAGAGCAGCAAGATGATCATGAGCTACATTGACTTCTCCTCTGTACATATACTCCAAAATGGCTTTCATCTCGCCATATTTTACATCTTTGAGTACAACAACAGGATGTTGACAAGGCAACTCTGTAAACAGTGCCTGGAAGTATGAAGAGCATGCTGCCAACACCATCTTATGGCACTTGACAGATTGCCCACCTTCACAGGCAAGGGTCACATCAGTGAATGCCTCGCTGCGTAGGAGATCATCAAAGACAGTCAACAAGTTGGTGCGGTGGTTGTTCCACCGCAAGCAGTATTGCTGCATGTTGCTGGTTGAGGTGCCTCCACCACTGCTGCCCATACCAGCCCCAAGCCCAGGCGCTTCGCCTAGACCTCCCTCTCCTACCGCCAGCTCCTCCCGGCGCGTTTCCCACGGGGAGGCCACGTCTCCGGCCAGCGAGAAGTTTCTGGCAGAAGCACGAAATACTCACTCAGTACATCATTTTCACTTGTGATAAGTTATCTAAATATTGACTTATACTGTATTAATGATTATAAAGAAAAGTATTTGAACTGAATAAATTTGAAACAAGAAAAATATTCAAAATTTCAAACATTCAAAATTAAGCATCAAGAATAATTGTTTCAGAAACAAAACAATAAAATTTAGTCCTCATTTTATCCTTTTCAATAATAATTGGCTAATTCAATATAGTTCAGAATTATGTCAAAATTAGTGTCATTAATAGTATTTGATGTTCTTGCAAAATTCAGAACTATTAGCTTTAATGAAGAATAAGGAGAAGCTCTCTCAATATATCAAGTGGTTTCAAGATCAGAGAAGAAATAGCAATTATAGTTCACTCATTATGACATAAGCAGCTCGTTTCATGCAAACAGTTGCATCAAATTGCATTTTCTTATGAAACTGAAATGTTTAGTACTATTATTTACACCCGCCTTGAAAAAGAAATGGAATAAATATAATTAAATGACATTGAAAATAATATAATTAAATTTATTTTTTCCATAGGAAGGTTCTTGAATTTTGTCTACCCTTTAACAAATAAACTCTAAAAGTTATGCATGGGTACATCTTTATGTTCAAATACATACTTCTGTCTTAATACCTATCCTCAAATGAAGATAAGCTACCAAGTTATTCATTATATGATCAGCAATAACAAATAGTAGAGTAGAACAGTAGAGCAAAATAAAGCTATGAATATATTTAATATAGTAATGCAATTGAATGAAGAATATTTCATGAAGACCTGAAAGATTGGCAACACCCATTACTTGTAAAGGGTATTTATTAAAAACTGACATACACTAAAGAACCTTCCCAAAGGTAATGAAGAAATTTCGTACTCTTTTGTAATCTACAACATGTTTTTCTAATTTATTTTATAATAATCTATTTAATAATAGTATTTCACTATACTATTATTAAATAGAAAATTATCTTTTAATATTTTTTAAAGTTTTCAAATAATTAAATAGCTCCAGCTCTCTTCACAGCTTTTATAATAAAAATATTATTTTAATTGTCTTTATTCTAGTGATAAATGTCTGAAATTGGAAAATAAATTAAAAATTCTGAATCTTTAATTCCTAAGTTTCTGAAATATTGAATTAAATAAATTCAAAACTTAACAACAATGAATATATTATTATTACACAGATTGCCCAATTACTTACATTTTGAATTATTCTTATTCTCTGAAATGTTGTGCCTGAAGTTTTCTTTAATCCCTTTTTACTTATAAATCACATTTTTCTAGACCTGAGAGGAACTTAATTCTCTCTTGATCAGCATTTCTTGTTACTCATGAAGCAGGAAATGTTGCAATGACTGCACTTCCATTACATCACGTTATAAAATTTAATTTCTCTCTTCAAGATTTTTTTTATTATTATTATTATTATTATTATTATTATTATTATTATTATTATTATTATTATTATTTCATTCAGATGTTTTATATGAATTCACATAGTATAATAATTTTCCTTATAATAAAATAGAAGGAGCAAAAAGAACTGGAGTAATAACAATTTTAAGTAACTGAATCAGATTTTATGAAGAACTGTAGAGTTGAAAGAGTTTCATCAATTTACATCAGCAGTAAAAAAAATAATTCAATTAATTTTTAATGAAATTTTTTTTATGAACTCATAGGTGTTTTATTTTGTTCCTTCCTATAAAATTTCATTGCTGAAGAGTACAATATAATTAATGTGAAAATTTAACTTAAAAGTAATGATTAACAATTTGAAGTGGAAAGGAATGAGTAACATCTAAGTAATTAAAAATGACAAAAAAGAGAAACATACTTTTCAAAAAAGCCTCGCTCTCCCCCAAAGTTCATAAATCCCACCCTCATAAGGCAGGTCTCAGTTCTGTGGGCAGCAAATGTGCACCCTCGTGCATTCCACAGCCCTAGAAAAAACATATGCAACTTAGATACAGTACACACAGATAGAAGAAATTAATGATTGCACATAATATGTTAGTTCTAATACACAAATTTTTCCTAATAAAATAAAAATGTTAGAAAACTTATTTACAATGAAAAAATTATAAATTTGGGATAGTTTAATCAATACCCTTCTTGAATCCAACAAAAGAAGTGTAATACAAATTCTTGGAATCAAAAATCAAATAAAATATGTTATTTCTAACACAGATTTTTCAAATGAAAAAAAACTTAAACTAAATAATATATTTATTTATACTGAACAAAATTTTCAAGCATGGTTCTTGCAATGTTTGAATCAATGTCTTTATGCAATCCAAGAGGAGGAATATAATATAACAATCATCCAGTGAGTCATCTCAGAGGGCTGGGTAGAGGCAAGGGACAGATGCAGCCTGCAGGCTGTGAGGTAATCAGGAAGTGGGTTAAGTGGAGAGATGGAGCACATGGTTGACTGCGGATGGGGCAGCTTCACCGTGTGGGGAGGTGCAGGATTCAACCACGAAACAAGAATGCCCACCTTAGAGAAACGCAACATAACGGAGCGAAAATAAAAGCAGCGGTCGTAAGAATATATTTTTATTTGTTTGTTTGTTTTTATTACTGCTTTTAAAATAGAAAACGGTGTACTAAATAAACAAAAATGAGCAATCTCGTGTATAGAAAATACTTCATCACAAATTACCGGAAATGTGCTAAGGCTTTTGACGCAAATTTTATTATAAGACGGTCGGCAATAATGGAAGCTATATTTCCACCTAAGGTACACAATAAGATAATTTTTATAGAAGCCAACACATTTTTCTTTTTCCGTAAAAATGAACGAGCACGATGTTGGGATCTATGATGTATGGTGTAACGAAATCGCTCCCACTTGCATTCGTCATACTCTCGACAGAACTGATTAAAAATGCAACAATGTATTCCATATGCTAACGTGTTTTTCGTTCAGGTTTCGTCCAAATAAAATGTTCAATTTGTATTTACAAAGGAAATAATGTATTATTAAAATAAGTTATTTTAATACGTGTCACAGAAATGGAAAATATCAATTTTTTAGGTTTCATGGAATTGCGCATCTTACAGCGCAGCGAAAAATGTCGATAGCCAGGATATAAGGGTCCTTCCTCTTATACAATGCGAAAAAATCAATAGCTATCTAGACAACGTTGGGCACGGTCCTAGCGGCCAGTTAGCAGTACAACATGATCGTCTTCACTTCATCGAGTATTTCTACAACGCTCCTCTGCAAAAATATTAATTCCTTGACCGATTGCTCCGTCTTATCCAATAATGACATTCAGCATCGCATTCATGCAACAGCGCTCCAATAGGGTAGATGGTCAAGATGAAAAGTAACAACAGAAAATAAGTTAGGGTTACAATAACGCACCTGGATTAAGTTTTCCCGAGGAGAGAGTAAAATGAAAAAAAGGAGGGAATTGTCTCTGTTTAATCGCCAGCTTTAGGCACCGGAGCGTCAATCCCGAGTGCGAGCGCTTTTGAAATGGCGGTCGGGTCGGAAACGGGCCCATCGCAGGCGGAACTGACCCGCCGACGCCCGACCCAGGACGTGAGTTCGCACCCGCGATAGATGCGGATTCGCCGAAGCATCTGCCCGGTCCGAACGCTAATTCGCACACGCCAGCTGGCGCGCGAAAAATTTCGCGACTAATCAGCGTTCGCGAAAGCGGTCACGAGGTACACCGCCACCCCGCCGCGACTGGCGGAACACGCCCACTCGCGAAAAAATTGCCCCACCCCCTCCCCTTGTGAAGTGAGAGGAGGGCGGTGGACAGCAAACGACGATTTTTACACACACGTCGCCAAAGCGAAAATAAATGAAAGATAAAAAGAAACAGGAAAATAGAAAAAAAAAATGCTTTGGAACACAATGAAGTGTTGTGGGTGATGGGTGGGTGTGCCATCGCCCCCGGGGCATACCACGCAAACGGACCGCTCGCCAGTGACGTTGATCATACGCGAAGACACTCGCGACCCGCACGATCGATTCGCGGAAAATCCTCCCGACGTCGATCCGACCCCTCCGCGAGGAATCGCGTCCCGGAGTAGGAAATACGGAAGGGCTGCCCCCGCAGGGGTGACTTCCGCCCTTACCTCTGGCTCGCCGTCACCTGCGCTCCGCACCCTCCTGCCCTGTCGCCGCTCCCCGCTCGACTGCCGAGCCGACTGGTCATCAACCTTGCAAGCTACCCCTCCCGCACGAGCCGCGCCGCGGACGTGCTGCCATCTTTGCGTCATCTCGCCAAGCACCATTTTCTCATTTCGGATACGCTTCGCACGAAGGGGCGGGTCTTTCGAACGCAACGCGGCGGGGGTGTGGGTGGGGTCGGGGGGCACCGGTCCCCTTTCTCCCCGTTCATCCCTTCATCCCTTCCGCCCCCGCGCCACCCACACCGGCCCCGCGGGGCCATTAAAATTACTTACCAAGAACCAGGCGGCTAGAAGCGAGCGTCGCGAGCAGTCGATAGAGTGTTTCCAGAGCACGATTTAATTCAGGACGTCTCGCGTCAATTATTTACCGCGTCCGACTGAGTCGTTCCGCGCTGCTTCGTGGCGCAACAGCCCTCGCGACGGCGGGGGTCAGAGGGGGGGGCACTGGGGGAGGGGGGGGGGCGAATGAAATTTTTCACGACACTCGACACGACACGGGGAGGTCCACTCCGCACCGTCGAGAAGGGCGGTGGAGGAGGAGGAGGGGAGCGGGTCGCGAGTCGCGAGCTACACAGCTCGTGAGCGAGCTAGCGGGCGGGCGAGCGAGCAAGCGGGCGAACTCTAGGCTCACGCGAACCGCTCCCGCACGCACGCCCCCGAATGTGTGGATCCTGACTTCCCGGAACCCTTTGCGGTTATCGACATTTTCCTCGCCACCGCCGCCGCCGCCGGCCGCCGTCGCACCGCGTGGCGAAAAAACGCAAACACGCGCCGCACACGCCAAAGGGTAACGGAAGGGCGCGACGCGACGCTCTGCTTCACTCTGGTCTGCTCGCGCGACGCGTGGGAGCAGCACCCACCCACGCGAAAAGGGCGGGCGAGGACGCGAGGACGGGCTCAAAACGTGCAGCTGGCGGCTTTCGTGTTTATGTAGTACGGTTCGCCAATCGCATGTTACGTTTTCTCGCAGTTCAAGTTAAAACTCACCCAGCGCAACACTCGTACATGAAAGAAACAACTGTTCAAGAAATGATCAAGCAAATAAAGTAACAAATAACTTATTGTTTGCTGGTGCGCTGTGTTACATACAGGCTTAAGTTGGAACGATGTCTACGTATACAAATATCCACATAAAAATGAAGTTAAAACCTTTTATTCACGTTGTAAGTTTGAATCTAAAATAAAAAATTTAGAGTGTAAATAGTATTGAGTTCTAATAACTGTGTGGATGTGACGTAAGCTTGAAGTTTCAGTTACAAGGGCACACACATGAGAAAACGAGTTTAAATCTCTCATGAGAACAGAAGCGCATTTCACAACGTCACGGAAAAGTCGAATATACGATAAAAGCATTGTTGCCGCGTTTTCTTTACGAAAGTTAAGATCGAATTTGGTCAAATCGAATTTGGCTACATGAAACACGTCTGTGAATTTCAACATTACAAACATTAATATTATTTGATACGTTAGTTTGTTATGTCGAAAACTAGCTAAGAAAAGAGCAAATGGTGGAAATCTGTCGATGCGTACAATTAAGTACATGATTCGCATGAACAAAAATTGAAATGATAGGAAAACACAGGTAGAAAATTGCTTCATTTGTATTCAATTTGTAGTAAATGTATAGAACGGAATTGTTCAAGGAAAGTTGATCATTACAAATTAATCATATAATGCGAAACTCGGGAAAAATAATTTAATTTTATTTGGTGACGAAACACTACCATGGACGTCAAGTGAAATTCATATTCACTTTTGCAAGCAAGCAGATGCATACAGTACCCTGCCAATGGAGACTCGAACAAGGAAAATTCGTCCTGACAAGTTAACGTGTTAACGAGAAACTTCGGGAAAATGTAATCACGTCGTGTGACGGAACCATAAGGTGAAAGGCGAGTGCAAGCAGGACGTCAGCTCCTCCTCCCCAACTCCGACCAGACGACGCAACTTTCGACAAATACTTCTGTGTTCACTTCTAGCGCAATTGAATTTGTCACCTATTCTTCGCGACACTAATAATCTGAAATCGACATAACATGAATAATAAAATCAAACTTGTTATATTTTTTCTTCTTCGATAAATAAAAAGCTGGTGTTATCGTGCTTTCAGCGCGTCGACGCAGATGTTTCGCACACATCTCAGTCCATCATATCCACACGCGAAAAACTTCCCACATGCGCAGGCAATCCACACATAGCCACAGGTGCAGTCACATTTCGTTTATAGCATTTCATTTCGTTTCAGTACATCGGGCCTTCCATTCATTTCGTACGGCGTGCTTGGCTTCTCATGGCGTTTCGTACTTTCGTTGACGTACGACGTCGATCTTTTATTAAACGCTTCCCAATTTATTGATGGGGAGTTATGTGCTTGATAGAAATGCAGCTGTACGTATCCTGTGGCACTGGTCTATCATTTGGTCAGGCACAAGTAGGGTAAATGCGCAACTACGTACTAACTCCTACGCAACTTTCGACAATAGAAATACACTACAAGCGCAAACGAACCACTCACCTCTTCACCACGTCACTAACGATTCCAAATCGAAACAGCACTAATTAAAAAGTCCAACTTTTCATTTTTTTTACTAAGTAAAAAGATTGTGCTTACCAGCAGGTATCGTCGTTTACTTCTCTTCACGTCACCAACAATCCGAAATCGAAAGAACACGATTCAAAAATACGAATGTTTCGAAATTCTTTTGTAGAAAAAAAATGGGCGCTTACCTGCTGGGTGTCTTCGGCGTGCCCTGCACAGCCGCCGTCGTCCTCCTCGTCGTGTTGTTGGTCGTCAGCGCCGTCCCGTGTCGCACTAGCGTCGGCGGTGGCGTGCGCTCCGTAGCTGTTGCGTCTCCGAAGGCGCGCTCTGCAGCATGGAGGGCGCGGCAAGGGCTGAGTGAGTGTGAGTGAGTGTGTGTGTGTGCGTGCGCGCGAGGTCGCAGGAGCTCTGCGGTGGAGGGTCGGTCCGCGACGTCTGCACCCGCGCGTGCGACTGACTGGCTGGCTGGTGGAGCCCTCGCCGCCCCGCCGCCGAAACCGCGCCGCGCCGCGCCCCCCTCCCCCCCCGCCCTCCCGCCGCTCGGCTCGCCCTCCCGCCCGTTCGCTCGCTCGCCCAGCGGCGGCCCGCGGAGGCGACGGCGCGCGCCGCACCAGGGAAGGGAAAGACGCGGAGGAGGAGGAGGAGGAAGAAGAAGAGGCAGAAGCGGACGCCGCAGGACGAGGACGAAGGGGCCGAAGTCACCCGCCCGCCGAGAGCTGCGTCGCCGCCACGCAACTCGCACGCACTGCACGCAGCCGCCCGCCCGCCCCCCTCGTCACCCGTCGCCGCCCCGCCGCCACCGCCGCCGTCGTCGTCTTGGTAGCCGTCGCCGCCCGTCTCCCCCGCTCTCCTTCCCCGCCTCCTCCCGCGTGCGTCTCGCTATATCGCCTCCGCAGCCGGCTGCCTTGCCGCTGGTTTAGGGCGTCGCCGCGGCGGCCGGGCCGAGCCAAGCCGAATCTGCCGGGCTGCCCCCAAAAAACCCTCGTGTGCAGGCCGACGGCGGCGGTGCGGGCGGGGGGCGAAGGCGAGGGTGCGGGCGGGGGTGGGACGGCGGGCCGTATCTCCGCGGGGGCGCGGCGCCGGCGGGAGAGGGGGTGCGGAGCGGGGGGAAGGGGGCAGGGGTTGATACGCAGGCCGGGGAGAGGGGGACGCGAGACAGCCTTGACGGCGGGGGCGGAGCGGGGTTGCCCGGCCACCCTAGTCCGCGTGCTATCGCGTCGACCTCGGCGGGCTCAGACGGTCGCGGCGGGAAGGGTGCGCCGGCGGGGGCGGCGGGGGCGGAGGAGGAAGCCCTGCGAGTGAGGGCGCCCGTCTGCGGCCCACGCGTGTCCGGTTGCCGCCCCCGCCCCTGCCGCCCTCCCCCGGGGGGTGGGGCAGGGCGACGAAAATTGCGAGACGCAGCGAAGTCCGGCCGATACGACTCGGCCGATGGAATCAATACGTGGTGGACGGAGCTAGCAGCGAAACGTTTCCGAATGTCAAGACGAATGTTTGCGCTTTAGTTTTCCTCATTGTTGAGTTTCGTTGTTGAGGATTCTATTCAATGGTCGCCTTCAAGTGCAGCATCGTGGACTAAATATATTTATTAAAATCTAATGTAACTTTTTTAATTCTCTTCATTAGCTACTTTACATTCCCATTGGAAAATTGGCATTATTTCCCATGGACTGTGCCATCAATGCTTTTCTTCACAGCGGTGGTGCTACACTAGGCTGCGGACAGATTTGCCGAGATTTAGGTTCGTGGCCAGGTCTTGGCATTAATCCTTTCAGATTACACTTCGTCCTGAATATTGTCGAAACAAACATGTTGCTTCCATGAATTAGCACATTTCCCCAGATGTAAGTACTATAAAATTCTTCTGAGACTTGAGTTTTATAACACTCAATGTTGAGCAATAAAATGCTTCTTCAAACTATACTTGAAAGTGGAATAAATTCTCAGAAATTAGGTCTTGATATTATATTTTAAAAGTAATAAATCTTAGAGTTCACAAAGTCGGAACTCCAAAAATTTCAATTATCCGATGTTGAAATTGGCAAAAAATGTTTTATAAAACATAACACCTTCATTTCTCCAAGTACTTCAATTTTCCTCCTAGCACTAAACGTTAGAGCTTTAAGTTTTTCAACATTCGAAAAATTCGAATTAAATATAATATTGTAATAGAGGTATGTGAATTTTGGGTGGAACATTTTTTTCTAAGCATTATCAAATAATTCAAATTATCCAAAATTGAATTAAACAGAACTCTCAGTAAAAAAATGGAAATAGTTTTTAAGACAACATCTGAAGTGTTACGTGAAAGTGAAAAATAAGGTTCAGATAATTTCAAAACACTTCAACTGATATTACAAGTTACTCAACTTTTTCACAAAATTCTCAGTACGTTTCCCTTTCTAATGCTCGTAAAATAAATACAGACGTTCTTCATGGTTCTTGTATTTCCTCACCACTTCATTTTCAGTCTGTTTCGCGGATTAGTCCCAATCGATCCTGCACCGAAACTGTCTTATATATTGACGACTATACACTTTTCACTCTTACTCAGATATTAATTACGCATTTGACAACATTCAGAATATCCTAGATAATTTCACAAAATTACTCGAAAATGACAGAATAAAAGTAAACTCTTCTAAAGCACTAGCTAAGCTGTTCACTCTCAGCAAACGTTTTCAACTCCCTCCCCCTATCCAAAACACAATGCATCAACAGAATCACGCGTAGCAACAGTTCGCAGCGCAGCTAAGTATTTGGGAGTTATCTTTACACACTAAACTACTCTGCAGAAAAGCTTTTAGAATAGGCAACTAAGCATACGCGAACACATCAAAATTATCGATATAACCAATAGTAAATACAACACACCCTCACAATTTCTCCCTGTCTCATATGGAAGTACGTAGCACGATCCAGACGAAATAAAATAGAAGACATCCAAAATAAAGTTCTCAAAAAGTTAACAAAGGTCCCTGGTTTACCGACCCAGGTAACTCAGGGCATCAATTGATGTTGAGTTCTAACGTTTGCGTTGGCAGAATTTTCAACACTAGCTGGGTCGAGTTCAGCCGCTGTATGGAGGAAAATTCTACCACCTGGTGGTTCTGATCGGTAATTTTCCGAGGTTTTTAGGCGAATGCCGGAGCATTACCCTAACAAACAGGCCATGGACCGCGCGCGATCCTTACCGCTTTCTTACTTACTATCTACACCCTTACATGCATTACGCTACGCACTGGTTGGGAGACTAGTCAAGCGCTTAGAGCAGTCGTGTGAAGGTCTTCTACTAGTGGCAGTGGCACGCGTTGTGGCTCCATAGCATGCCACGAGCTACTCCGCGCAACTAGCGTATGGAAAGGAAACTATTAGTAACCCCGCCGTTTTACAATAGGGTTGGAATTGTTTCTGGGGGCGGCGTAAGGAAAATAAAAAAAAATATTTCATGTCGTTTAGTATTAAGTCTCGAGGACTAATAAAATAAGGGAGGTTTACACATTCTGGAACAACGCAGAAACTATTCACTGTGAACTCAGAGTTTAACGCCTTTCTGAATATGTAAAGGAAAGTACTATATTCATCAAGATATACACATGTATGTTTTATGGTAATAAGGCAAAGTAATGATACTGTTCACTTTACCTTACAAACATGATGCACCACATAATAAACAACTGAAAGTTTTGTGAAAGAATATGTGTCAGACGATTGATAGACACTGCGTTTACAAACACTCACAAATCTTTGTATTTAAAAACACTCTTCGAACTTTAGAAAGCTCCCCATATTGGCTTCTCTAATAATAACCGTTTACTATTTTTTTTCGAGGAAATGTTAAAACCTTTGAAATTATTGATTAAATCTCTCATAATGAAATAATGGACAAATGACAGATAAGCGTTCATTGAATTAATTTTATAATTTTATTAAAATTTAGTGTTTGTACTACGAAGCCGATTAATAGTAAGCGATAAAACATCGGGAGTTCAATACCTTTAATTTAAATGAAAAATCACAAAATTTGGTTGAGTGGAAAGCTGAAACTTCTTCCTACACGAATACCCTTAGTGTTTTAAACACAAAGAGTTTTGCAATTTTCTAGATATTTGAGTTTTTAATGAAAGACAGTTATACCGTACTTATAAATTCGCTTTCTTCTATATGGCCAAACATTTAAGATATTTTTCAGAAAGTGAGAAAATGTCATAGGGGCTACATGTTAAGTTTCCCCACACAACTAGATTTTACGCCTGACATATTTGCCAAGATTTAGCTCAAAAGCTTCTAATTTAACAGAATTACGCGTGATCCATCCATCCAAATTTCGATCCATACAGACCTTTCGATTTTCGGGTACAAAATTGCCCGCATCTCTTCTCTGCTTCCACCGGTCTTAACTGTCTTCGGAACAGCGCTAATAGACCACAGTGTGTGCACTTACAACACAAATGAACCACACACACCGATTTTACCACCGAACTTTCGATATCGTATTATTGAGGTATACCATAGTATAAGGAGTAAAATAAAAAATAGTAACCCTTGTAGTGTCTAATTCATATCTCCTTTTTGTTTAAAAAATATTGTTAATTTACTGTAGAGAGAAGAAACAAGTAAAAATTGTTTTGTCTTTTTAGGCGATCAAACAACTCCAAATTGCGGTAGACCCATCGCATTGTTGTTGTTGTTCAGATAAAAAATGCATCCATTTGAAGTAATGTTTCAAACGCACAGTTTGAAGTTGTAATTCCGGCGACAAGTGTTCGAAAGACAATCCCCCACTTAGTTTTTTCACGCCTCCGTCAGATCATACAGTCAAAAGAAATCAATTATAGCACTCAACCTGATACGAAATCCAGCTTCAGGAGTAATTCCTTTTTCTATCATGTCTGTCCCTCTCTTTTACACGAAACATCACCATTCTAAATGGTCGCACATCTCATTATTGTTCAGATAAAAATCTCATTGTTGTCCAGAGAAAAAAAAACATCACGCATAATAAATAGCATTTCAAAGGCCAAGTAAATAACCATTATTCTCTATGGCAAGTGGACGAAGCACAATCCCCCAGTTTGCAAGCCTTTTCACCTCTCTATCCTCCGGGCAGAGACAGTGGCGAGGAATCAATAGGGGCGCAGGTATATAGGAGCAAGCTCCTAAAGAGGTTGGAGCACACAATTGCCTTTCGAGTGCAAGGTGTGTGTCTCGGGGCACGCGAGGGGGGTGGGGGCAGGGGTTGTGTTCTTTGGTTCGGCGCAACGCCGCGTCGGCGCGTGTGGCAAAGAGCTGGAAAAGGTGTTGGCGATGGTGTAGAGGGAGGAGGAATTTTAGCAATGAAGGTGGAGATGGAGGTGGTAGTGAAAGTGATGATGGATTGATTAGTGTTTTCGGGGCGTCAACTGCTAAGGTCATTAGTACCGTATAGTGCATTTTTTTTTCCTCGGGCGGTGGCTGTGATCTTTTCCTGCTGGATGGCGCAATCCGGCGAAGACCTACACGTTGCCTAGCGGGGTTTTCCACGGCTACGTATCTGCCCCGGCCAGGCACCGCCCTAGCCGGAACAAACTCTAAGCTCCCGACTGGTGTGTGGTAGTGTAGTGCGTGTAATTGTGTATGGAAGTAAGGGGAGGTGATAGGACAAGGAAGAGGAAGGAAAGATCGCGCGTGGTCCATGGGCCATTTGAAAGGGTACAGCTGTGCATTCGCCTGGTGTTGATCGGAGAAACCACGGAAAACTACCGATCAGAACAGACGGCCGCTGGAATTCTCTCCTCACAACGGTTGAATTTGACCTAGTATCGAAAATCCTGCCACAGTTGGGACTCGAACCTCGAACGATGATATCTAATATATTTTCATACATAAACAAGAAATAATTTAGAATATATTCGGCACAAAAGAACAGAATTATATCCACAAATTAACTTTTTTGTAAGCACTTGTCTCCTGCATCACCTCCTGAAGCAGTTTCTTAATCCGAGAGTAAGAGACGGAAAATTTTAATCGCAACCTCACATTTAATTTTTGTAGTCTTGCATTTAACAAATTAATTGACGATTTAAAATGTGGTGCATTCGCTCAAATCTAAATACGAGAAAGTATTTTGATTTTGCCTCAACTCATTCTTCACTCCCAACACGTGGCTAACGTTTTAAATTTAGCAACCTCTCACGCAATAAGCTTCTGCAACCTCTGGGGGAGGAAAACCCGGGCGAAGGGGACCCAAGAAATTGGCGGGGAAGGGTCAGGCAAAAATGAAAGGCGCCATGCGCGAAGTGTAAGTAAGCCAGTGTGAGAGTATCTAGGATTGAGCTACCTGAACTTGTTGCTTACATGCGGGTTAAATAAGAGGGTATTCTCTGGTGACGTGTAGAAACTTCACACAAATCATTTTATTCATCTAGTGAGATTTACTGTTTTACGTGTACTTTTTTGACCAAAGGTAGTAGGGGGAAGGTGTTGTACCTCGAACCCATTTTGACGTTTGTATCTTTAGTTTTGTTGTTTCTGGACAAAAATATAACGAAATATTTTTTCTGGACACTCTAGAGTTTTACAAACCACATATTTTTCCAAGCACATGTTCTTACAATATCATTGATTTATTTGCCAATTTTAAAAAAGTGTGATTACGACCGAGGTATAACACAGTTGTTGTACCTTGGTGACAGGTATATTGTACCTTAGACTGTAATTATGTTGGGAAAACGGCAACGTTATTGAAAGAACAAATTTATTAAATTTTAAATGAATATTAATATCTTACGACGAAATAAGGTATGATTAACAATTCCCAGTATTATTTCCCGGTGTCTCTACGAGACTGTGTACACCAGGAACTGTTAACCAGTCTCTACGAGACCGTATTAATTATTTGAAAAGAAGGTTTAACAAACACTGGATAAATCAATTTTAAATGTAAACTTTTGAACAATCGAACTGATATTCCAGTAGGAACTGGATATTGAAGCTTCTTTAAACCATTTTTGTCGATTGCAATTATGGTAGTATCTTCGAATATTTTGAGAATTGAGATCCGTTTTCATGTAATGCACCTTGTAAGTACGATAATCTAATAAATCGTGTAATCTAATAAATAGAATAATAAATAATATAATAAAAATAAATAATCCCACAAATTGTAATCTGTTTTTTCAGTACTATAGCTCTGGTTTTTTCAATGTTCTCCTTTTTACAGGTTTTCTGTTAACACTGGTCGTGGCTTTTTTTCTTTTTTTTGAAAGTAACATTTTGAAATCATCGATAACTCATGTTTAGTTGAAAACCTAAACGTAAATTGATTATATCAAATATAATAGTACTATAATTTGGGAAGTATTGTACCTCGCATCTGACCAAGGTACAACACTTGAGATATATCGAAGGTAGTACAACGCATCGTCATATTGAGGTACGTATCTTTTTCCCATTTTGATGTTAGGATGGGTTTCATTCAAACAAGTTGTTCTGCTCTTAAAACAATACGTAATCGGGAATTACTTTTATTTCAAAGGCGATCTTTCATATTTTTGATCTTTAAGATAAACTAATGAACAATACTTACTTTTGTCAGGTGATTTTACGTTTTTAAAAATTTCTGCTGCAGATGAATTCCAAATAAACAATTCAACTGTACAGAAACCACTATTGACAGTTTTATGAACTATATACAGTAGTATTCATGTAGCTCGCCAAGCAGAGCTAAAATTAGCCTAGGTCCAAGGTACAACACCTTCCCCTTCTCAAAATCGTGGTGCGCATTAGATTCGATGACGAATTAGATTCGAATGCAAATCCGCTCCGTAGCACTCCAGTAACCTCACTTTTATCGTTTATTACGTCACAATGGATTGCTGGAGTTTTTAAATTCAACTTCGTTTCATTTATCATTGGCCTATTATTGAAGATTTTTAGTTAGGATATGGAGGGCAAACAGAGAAGAACGCATTATGATGTTTCATTAACGCGTAAAGCAGTTACCAGTAAAGCAGTTAGAATGCTAATCACGTATTCGATAAATCTACTGTTATATTACATAAATTTAAATAAAATACTGCACCTATTATTTTGTCGTTGATGAGCATTACATTCGGTACAAAATCTTTTTTCATAATTTTATATTTCAAATATGGAGTGCGCATTAGATTCGCGTAAATACGGTATTTTTCAAAGGATTTTTACACATGATTCGTTGGATATTTTGCGTTTCTCTGACCCATGTTTGTTAATTGCGTGACCCCGAATGTTAATTGCGTAGGCCAAATGCCCGAGCCTCGTCAATAACTTGATCACGCGATCACTTGATCACTTGATCGATAACTTGATCACTTGATCGCGAGCAACAATCTTTGCGTTCTAAAGAAGTGGGTTTGAATCAGCGACGCAAAAGTAAGAAGAATTTTAGACGCATTAACTAATGGGACGAAGATTCATTGAATTACACCAGCCTTCCAATTGACTCTCCATCGTTGTCCAAGACTTACCCAACTCAATCGCAGCGCCCAAAGCGAAAATGCGAGAACTATCCTCAAAATGGTTGATGTGTAGATTGGAGATGACACACCTCGGATCTTGGGAGAAGGATACGGCGGGGAGGGGAGACGGGGGTGGGACGGCGCAGAGGCGGCGACGCCCTGCATCCCGTCGGTCGAAAGCGGCGCGGCGCACCTGTTTAGACGTGTCTATGTTGCCGCTGAGTTCCGACCATGGAGGATTTTTGACACTAGCTAGATATCTCGGTCGAATTCAGCAGCTGTCTAGAGGAACATTCTTGTAGTCGACATGTCGTGACAGCTCTATACATGGAGTTTTATTTCTTGGCGCGTGGGGGCGTGTCTTCAAGATGGAATATCGTCGCATGATTGCCAGCACTACTCGATACAGTCGCCAGTACCACTCGATCATGCGACTCCTAGCGGCACGACCGAGAACGACGCGAAGTACCGTGAGATATTACATCTTCAAGACACGCCCCCACGCGCCAAGAAATAAAAACTCAAGTATAATCGGTAATTTTCCGTAGTTTGTGGGTTCAATACTAGATGAAGCAGTACCAAGTGGGCCAAGGACCGCACGCGTTCTTTACTCCCTCATTCTTGTCCCGTCCTCTCCCCTTACACTCACATACAATGCACTCCCACTCGCAAAGACCAGACGAGAGCTTACAGCTTATCTTGGCAGGGGCGGTACCCCAGCTAAGGAGACTCCTGGATGAAGAAAACGCCGATGTGTAGTTCGGCGCCGTTCTAACGTTCCGGGGGTGGAGGTCACCTTGCGGCACCGTCACCTTGCGGCTCTAACATGTTCTACACCAACGGGACTAATGACCAAACTACTAGGAGGAGAGGTTGGTCAGAATAGCAACTGATGTCACTGCGTGCCTCTGACCGGGTGGTCCTAGGTTCGAGTTCCGATGGTGGTAGGATTTACGACTAATTACTGAGCTAGGTCGAAATTCAGTCGCAGTCTGGAAAATAATTCAGTCGCAGTCTGGAAAAGAATCCTAGTGGCCGGCTGCTCTGATCGGTAGTTTTCTGTGGTTTTGCCGATCAACATTAGGCGAACACTAGAGCAGTACCCTAGCAAATGGGTCACGGACCGCGCGCGATCTTTCCTCCTTTTCCCTTGGCCTATCCTCATCATTTACTTACACACATTTACATTAACACGCACCACACCACCACACATGCCACATGTCAGGAGGCCGGTCGGGAGCTTAGAGCTTGTTCCGGCTGGGGCTGTGCCCCGCTGGTGGGAGATACCTCGGTGGGGAAACCCCGCTAGCTTGTGGGCAGGTCGGCTGGATCTCACCATCCAGCGAGGGAAGATCATCACACCTCCCGAGAAAAACTTACGGGAGCACTACACTTACGGGAGCAATTACCCTATCGGTTGACGCGCTCTTGATACCTATCAATCATTCAATCAAAATCCAGCTCTAACATGTTCTACACTAGCGGGACTAATGACCAATGTAGATGACTCGCCCGCAAATACGAAGTAGTCAAATGGCTGCACGAGCGAGCCGGGGCCGGCAGCCAGGCAGACGGGGCCGAAGGAGCAGGCCGGTGACGCGGCGCGGCACGGAGGGGCGTTTTGCAATTCGCGCGAAAGGGAGAATGGTTTCCCCCTGAAGCAAACAGGCGCTGACGAAACGTCAAGGAGGCGGCGGCGGCGGCGGCGACGACGATTCCGACAGACGCACAATGACGGCAGCGCCGGTCGATTTTGTGCCGAGCGTGCACTTGCGATGGGAAGAACCTACCGGTCACATCCGAGGAAAAACCAGTTTGTTTTCTTTCTGGGGTTATTTTTTGTCACCTTTTGGGCATATTTTTTTGCCTTGGTTATAACAGTTTGTTTTTACAGAAATCCAATAATTGGACAGAACTAATTTTGGAAAAAAGAAACAGAAAATGCGTTATTTTAATGCAGTTACATTGGTATCATTGCTAAATAATAAACGCATATTGTAAGTTGTACTTTATTCATATTCATTGTATTTTGATGTTTTGTAGAGAATGTTAGACACAGTGTGTAAAATTGTTTGTTTTGTGTTATACTTCAATTTAAAAATATATTGTATTTTTCACGTAACAATCCAAATACTAATAACTTTTGTGTAAATACGATCTTTTAACAAAAATGATTAAATTCTGTTACTTCAAAAACTGGTTAATGTTGGTAGCTATAACCATCAGGATAAACTGTGAAAACGAAAATGGAATATCTTTATACCGGTAATTTTCATAATAACCGCCGTCCCTAGTATGCGCTCGGAGGCTCGGCTACCATTGTAGTTTCTGCCTCCAGCTACAGCAGGTGCTTAACGGGCACATTGCAGCAACCTGTGGCTCAGAGAATGATTCGACACCGAAATTTCTATCGCGCATTAATTTTTAGTGTCATGTTACGGTTTCTATTGTAATTCGCAGTCATTCCTTTCTTGAAATTAAAAGTAGACTTATTGAATATGAATTAGAGATGGTCATATTACGAAGAATATTAAGTTGCATTTTACAATTGTTTTAATATTGAATCAGGTATGAAATTAATATTCTATTGAGCACCTGCGTAATTCTAGGTTTCTCTTTCATATCGGCGTACATTCTTAACAACAGACACAAATTTATACTAAAAAATATTCCCAGGTTATTGTTTTAAAATATGACTGACACAGAACGTATTTAATATGAAATAGTACACTACAAATGACAAAACTGTCTTGGAGATGTACCAAAAATGTTCTTTTTCTACGATCGCATAAAAATGTATATAATTTGTATGGGCTGCTATGCGTGCGTAGTTAGTCTTGTCTTAAAACATCTGCAAAACGTTTTGTCGCCCTGCCACCATTTTTCACGGTAACGTCGCAATGCGAAAAAGACTTACGGACGGAAAGTAGCTTACAAGACAAGTAAGAAAGTAAAGTGCACATTAATTGCAAAACAATTTTAATTTCACTGTAATTAAACTCTTCCCAATAACTATTAACTTATAATTAACTAATATCATGTCGAGTAGAGATGAAACAAACTATGATTCGTAATAAAAACATTTTTATATGATTGTAGAAAAAAAACTACATTTCGTGAGTGAAATTATTGTGTTTTGTTCGATATCGATCGTGCAAAAAACACTAACTTCACATACTTAACACAAAAACAACTATTTACAGCTGTTACGAATCCACTGAGCTCAATGTTTCCGCAACAGCGTATGAGTGCCCACGATTGTTTGTACTGTAAATAATTACATCAGCCGCATTGCCACTCACTAAATGTCACTGCTTGTTGGCGTCTCTTTTGAGGTAATTTAAATAAAAACATTTCAATTTCAAACACAAAGCAAATATATTGTTCGTAAAATCTTTCAGAATCAATTGGCAAATGTTACCTTCTCCGCTTCCGCGGATATCGTGCTCCTTACTTTAGAAACACCGATTAACTTGCTGAAGCACCTTCCCCAAGGTTTTTTCAAACTTCCAATATCCTGAAGTCACTACTAATTGGGATTTAAAACCAAAATTTCACATTAATATTTCCGGTCTACATGCAGGCGTCCGTCCTTTCGCCAACTTTATCCAGTCTCTCTCAACAACCTTGCGTCCATGGTAATCGACGCTGCATCCCTGAATTGTACAAAATGTATATTTTCATATCGTAACAATAACAACAACCCGAAATGAGAAATGCTGAGCATTTGAATTTAGAGAACTGTGGACTTTCCCTCTTAACTTCACTTAATCACGAGTAATGAAATTGACATACGCAAGTAACTCTCTCAAACATGAATACTACATGGCGTCATTTTTTGGAATGAAAGCTAAATATTTTTGGGGCAAGTGTATTCCTTTTATTATTATATCAGTTTTTACTTCAATTACTATTATCTCTGAAACAGTTCTCTTTTACAAATAAACAAATAGCAAAATTCAACTTTGAAAAAGTACAAAAATTATAAACTGCAACACATATGAGAGATCACTAAGCTACGCCACCACACGTGGCTTAGGGCTTTTCCCGGGTGAGGGCTCTGCTCCAATTGAAGATGGCAGCTCGCAAACCGACGTCCGCCGGATTTCACAGTCCACCGGGGGGGGGGGGGGTCACTGCCATCGCCAGAGGTAGAATATGCACTTCACTTACGGCAATAATGACCTAAGTATGTGACGCACCCGGAATCAATAAAATACTTACTGCCTGACTTCCTGGCTGACTCACACGAAGTAATGTTAAATGGCAAGTACAGATTCCAACTTCAAGCAGTTGTGACATTTCAATAACAGGTGCGAACGTAAATGTAGGATAATATATCTATTTTCTTTATATTACGGCTTCTCTTTATACTGCTGTATGTTCAAACTACTGTATTTCATTTAAATGTATTCTCACCTAAAACACTCGTTTCTTTCCGATTATAAGAAGGCCGTATTTATTTCCCCCATACACAGGAAAATAAGAAACAAAAGACAGACACCCAGAATGCTTTCAGAGCGCCGTTAAGAACTCGGTAATTTTATGATAGTAACTTATGTAATAATTTAATAAATATTATATCATATTAAACTGAGAGCTTTTCATCGCTGTCAAAAAGATGATGTGCGTCAGATTTTCAATTATATGTAAGTTCATCAACAGAAAAATGCACATATGTTGATACATTTTCTATTCCAAACAGTCCATACTAGCTCATCAAATATTTATCGCTTGTCCTGAAATCCCCTTTTGTATTCCGCACGCAATAAGAAATTATTTAGCTCCTACAGTCACAAGGTAATCAACAAGAGACAAAGTCACTTAGGAAGTTTGCATTGCACCGTTAAGAACTTGGTTACTTCGAATTAGTTGACTTCAGAAACTTCTTAATGAGACATTTCTGTCAATTTACACTACCACAAAATGTTAGTTGTTAGTTCACTCAAACTAGTAGTAGAAACTTCTGAATCATAAAATAGTTGCCGTTTCTCCAAAAACACCCTTTTAGTCAAAATACAAGAAAAACAGAAATTATTTTGCTCCAGTGGTGATGGTATCATCACGCGGAGGTAGCGAGGTTGGCTTCTTCTACCGAAACGTTCGGTTCCAAACATCATCGACTGATGGACGATTTACGGCGCGTCGACAGCTAAGGTCATTAGACCTGTAAATGTAGCGCATTTTTTATCGCGGAAGGTTGCAGTGACCTTCCCCTCTGGCTAGCGAGATCCGACGACGGCCTACGTTGGCTTGCGAGGATTTTCCATTTCCAGGTATCTCCCACTAGTGTGACACCGCCCCAGCCGGAACAAGCTCTACGCTCCCGACTGGCCTCCAAACAAGTGTGGTAGTATAGTCTATGTGAGTGTAAGTGTATATAAGTAAGAGGTGAGGATAGGACAAGAATGAGAGATCGCGCGCGGTCCTTGGCCCATTTGTTACGGTACTGCTCCGGCATTCGCCTGGAAAACTGATCGGATAAATAACGGAAAACTACTGATCAGAGCAGCCGGTGGCTAGAATTCCCCTCCAGGCACCGATTGAATTCGACCTAGTTGAAAATCCTGCCCCCGTCGGGACTGGAAGCGTAGGACCTCTCGGTCAGAGGCACTGCAGTGTCATCAGTTGATGTCCTGAGCCACCTTTGTCGATCTATATTTCATCCTGTTCATAATTATTAATCTCCCATTACAGATACACACCAGGTTAATAAGTCAGGTCAGAAAGCCTCATTTGCTGCCAATGTCTTTTTTGCCAACGCTCAGTTCAGTATGGCAACCATTATGAACCAATAGCACACAAAAGTCGCCCATTAAAACATATTTGGGCTGTAATGGTTTAAATAAAGGTTTATGTATCCCAAGCTTTAAATTAGTTTATCCTTATAAAAGGATGTGACCATACAACTTCTGTACTGGAAATATTTCAAAATCATAAACACCACAGAAGAGAAGATTAAACTCCTTGCCAACGATGAACAAAATATACCGATTTATATGGCTTTGAAGTTAGATGTAATGTACAATGGCGGACTCATGAAGAAAAGATCCCAAGAAGCTAAAGTACATGCCAATAATACAAAAAAACATGTCCGATCCAATTGCGTTGAGTTGAGATCCATCGTGATGAACTGTAACTGTTATTAATATTTGTTCTGCAATTTTACAAATAAGGTATACTATAAAACATTAAAGAAGCAATATTAACGCGATATGCACAACAAAATGCGAAACACACATATTTCATTGTTCTAAAGATCACATAGGATTGTTTTACATTATAAAAGAGGCAGGAATCTATAGGATAAATCGGAACCGATAGTTAATTCAACTGGTTACGTTTTTCTTACCCATTATTTTCCATTGCATACCATCTAAGCTTAACCTCCCATTCTCTCTTCAAAATAACTACTTCCTTTTATTCCATTTGTATAATTATCTAAATTGCTGAAGCTCGCTTACTGACAATTATTAATATAAAACATCACTCTATAACAGGTTTTCGAGGAAACTGCAAACCAAGCACTGAGAAGTAATTAATCATTGTTCATTGTTCTAGTACACATTTCGTTCTATTGAGGGAAGTGCTGATGGTAAACTGCAATGACGGAGCAAAATACTACAATGTTGAGTAAGTCAGAAATGGGATGAACACCGCCAGCAGGAACAGAAAGGGCAAATATGGCCACTAGGTTCAACTACTGAATGTTTTCGTTTGATAAATCAAAAGTACTGCATGAAACTTGGTGTAATGGATTTTACTCCAATACAGTGCATGCAGTACAGTATATATTACATGAGCGAGAAAAGAACGAGTGATGTAAACTTCAAACTTTTGTATTACATACTCATCATTACGTATACGATATTCTCCTAAAAATACAATTTTGATGCACATTGTTTTACATGCATTGCCATCACATATAAACTTAAAACTTCCTTTCCTTTGTCAGAGAGCCTTACTCATTTCTGAGAGAATGCAAAAGGGGAGGCTTCTGCCTTTTTGTCCTTCCTTTTCCCTGTCAGGCAATCATAGTGATAGTTTGCCATTGCTTGCCAGATGGATGAGTTTGGGTGTAATTTTGATGAGTGAATAATATTCACATGTATTTAACATTTTAGAATCGGATTAATTCGACTTTTGCCAGCTAGCGGAGTTCCCAAGCTTGGGCTCTATTTTTATTTAATATCCCCATCTGGGGATAAGTGGCGAGCATGACATGTATAGCTTTCCTGGGCTGCCTGAGCTTTTCTTGTCACACAGCTATAGAAGCTGAGACAAATGTAATGGAAAACTACAGCCCCGACCGGGAATCAAACCGTGGATCGTACCTCAGAAGCTATCACGCTCTCCATGAGCCACCCGAGAGGCGAATAATAATAATAATAATAATAATAATAATAATACGATAATAATCGTAATAATAATAATAATAGAAATGATGGTGATTAAGACTGATACGCGGTAGTGATACGAGAAATCAAACTTGCTCAGTGGAGATAGAACACCTGTTTTACGCAGGATTCGAACCTGTAGCCTTACGCTCCGCGCATTTCAACGCAGTTCCCCGCCGACGCGCCTTTGCTCGCGGCACCCTTTGTATTCAGCAAGCAAAATTATTTAACCCCACGAGTAATCAACAGGGAGCGGAGTCTCCCAGGAAGTCCGCATTGCGCCGCAAAGGCCCTTGCCTTTTTAACATTTTCCTCGCGATCGTCGCAAGACGGATGTTTTCCCGCGCTACCCCTCCGCATTCCGCCCACCCGTCCGCCCGCCCGCCCCTTTGTTCGTCCGCCCGCTCGCTCGCCCACCCGATCGCATGCCCGCTCGCCCGCCCGCTCGCCCGCCCGCCCGCCGGCTCACCCGCTCTCCCGCCCGCTCACTTGCACGCCCTCCCGCCCGCTTGCCCACCCTCCCGCCCGTTTGCCCGTCCTCCCGCCCGCTTGCCCGCCCTCCCGCCCGCTTGCCTGCTCGCCCGCTCTCCCGCCCGCTTGCCCGCCCTCCCGCCAGCTCGCTCGCCCTCTCGCCCGTTTGCCCGCCCTCCCGCTCACTTGCACGCCCGCTCTCCCGCTCAACTTACACGCCGGCTTGCCTGCCCCTCCGCTCGCTTGCCAGCCCTCCCGCCCGCTTGCGCACTCTCCCTCCCGCCCGCTCGCCGCCCTCCCAACGCGTTTTGTTTTCCAGAGAAATCAGCTTCTGGCGCGCGCGTCCACAAAAGACGCCTAACGAAAAGCGCGCGACCCGAATGCGAATCCAGCGCCAACCACGGAAGCTCCGCCGCCGACCGCCCCCTTAGCTCGCACAAAGGGCCAGGGCGAGGTGGACTTTTCATTAACCCTTAAACGAGGGTGACTTCGGCGGTGAGAGCGTCTCGCGTTCCGGGCGAGAGGGGTGACGGGGGAAGGGGACGGTGGCAGGGCGGGATGACGGGCTCCGGAAACGGCGAAGTTTTACAGGACTCCCTTCCGCTGCTCGTAATTAAGGCGGGAGTGAAAAAAAATATACGAAGAGGGCGGTGGTGGGGGTTGGAGGGGGTTGGGCGGTCGTCGGGGGGGCAGAGGGGGAAGGGGGGCGTCTGCCAATTTAATTTCATAGGGGCCCGGAACAATTGACCTCGGGAAGAAAAACCGCCTCCCTGCGGCGGGGGGGGGCGAGCGCGGGGTGGGAGCGGCGTGGGCGCGGGGTGAGAGCCCGTATCGGAGACAAGCGAGGGCGGGGTGGCGCGCGGCGGATGTGCTGTTGTATCTGCGGTGATGGGTGATACGCTTCAGTTGTCGCTTCGGGGAGTTCCGGGGACTCGCCGAAACCATTTCCCTTTTGAGTGGGCGGTTAAGCTTTTATTTGCGAATGCTTTGAAACGTCGATAATTAAAAGTTATAAAGTTATAATTTTTTAATATTTCTATTTTTAAAATTTTATTCTCCATGTTCCTACTAGTGTAAAATTTATCTTGTATTTGCGCGTGATAGAAAATCTCGATAATTCGAACTTTTAAAACTCGTATTCTTTGTTATTTCGATTTTCATTTATTGTGCTTGCAGTCTCTCATGCTCACTTTGGTACTTCAATGTTCGTAATGTTGGAATATTACATATCAAGATTTTTTTATTTTTTTCTTCAAATATAAGATGCCGAAATACTACTGTGTTTAAGTTTTTGGACCTTTCATCTCCATAATTTGTAGATTGTTTGCGTTTCCTTTGAACCAGTAAAGATAGTGGGAGTGGTGAAATTATCAAATTTTATGTTAACATAATTAAAAATGATGGTGAGGAAGTAATGTAATGGAACAATTATAATGTTGGCCACTTCCGAATTATATTCACAAGCCACCACTGCACAGGTACAAATGACGAATTAGTATAGAAGTATTTAAAATTAGTACGTCTACATAAAAAAGTGTCCGAGACATGTACATTCCCAATAGTAGGACTAAATAACCCTCTACATTAAGGTTATACATATGGACTTGTCATTTCCATTTATGGAATGTAGATTAAGCGATATTTATTTTTTACGAAAAAGGCTAGGCGGAAATAAATACAAAAAACAACACAATAAAATTGGATATTCCTCAATCGATCTGCCTGATGTCGCGTCCCCTTGAATTTGAATCCTTGAGGAGAAGTATAACATAATAAACTATTACTCTAACTTGTCATGAATACTGAGACGTCCATAGAAATTGTTAATAAGACGTTTTACTTTGAACTTCATAGTCAACTATTGAAAATAATGTGCATTTAGCATTCAATAAGTAAATTGGTAATTTATCATTATCAATAATCAATGGACTTAATTTTTCCAACATTATTAGCATTATGCATACAGCTGTATTTTCACAAAGAGGGTTCATGATAAAAGGACGTTTTTAGAAATACTTCATTCTTCTGATGGCTGAAATTATTTATTTCGCTTGAAACATTCTGTTTCACAACCTCTGCAGTAAAAGAACCCATGTCCGCAATCTGTTATTTTCTGTTATGTAGTCTCCCATCCATGAATTCAAAATTAGTAAGAAACCAGGTGGAAAATGGAAAGAGCCCTCAAATTATTGGTTAAATAGAGAATGAATTTAAACGTCACCAGTTACTGTAGTGGATACAAACACCGCCTGACAAAAACTGTAATTTTCCGGAATCCTGTGTTCAGCGAATGGTTCCTTTTACTTAGATTCCTTGGCTTTAGAACGCAGTTCGAGTCTTGCCCTGTCATTCGCAAATTCCCAGAAATTTCGAAGTTTTCCTAGATAATGGAGAATAGAACGTAAGGGGATAGAGGTCTGGATATCGTCCATTCCTAGGAGAAGACGTAGAAAGTAGATGGGAACAGGAGTGAGCTCAGTCCCTGGCCCTTTGCTCCGGTAACCGGCTTACATTGAAGCGGCTTCCAGCATCTAGAATGAGGATCTTGGGATTAGGCAATGGTAACAAGCAAAACTGAGATATTTACTTTTTTTCTTTCGTAGGCTGGTATGCCACTGCCAAATTATTATATTATAACACAGAAATGTATGCAAAATAAGCTTTAAATTTTCGGCTGAGATGGCTCAAGGCATCACTGCAATGCCTCTGACCGGAAGTTCTAAAACGATTTTTGGCACATCATTAAACAATGAGCGATACGTCCGTTCCGTTTTCATTTGGGGCACTGGATAAAAATCGAGGAAAATATTTAATTCCAGAGAGAAAAAGAAATAAAGTTCATTCACGAAAACATTTTGACTCTAAACTGTTTCAGGGGAATATTTTCATGAGTGTTTACTATCAGTTTGATTTTTTGCTTTGTAATTAAAAAATGTTTTTGTTAATTCATTAAATAATTATTTCAAACATTTCCGGTACATAATTTTTACATTTTATAAAGTATTTAGTTTTTTCTACAGTATAAAGTGAAAGCTTTCATTTTAGTGTACTAATTTTTTACCTCAATTACCCACCAAAAATGACCCATTAAAAGAATCACAAATATGTCGTGTATTATTTTGCATAGAAGCGGAAGGCTATCTTGCACTCGCTCCGCGTGCCTGCTGAATTATTTTCCCTGAGAATCGATGTTCTGCGTCCACTTTGGTAGCTTTTAACGTCGCAACACGAAAAGCTTCAATTTCTCTTCTTTCGAAGTCAGTTTGGTTTTGATCGACAATGGAATTGTTCTTCGAGATATTTCCAGAAACTTCGTTGTTCTATGTCATTCTAGAGTTCTGGTTTATTTCGCCTGAGTCACGATAATTATTAAGCTGTAATATGTAGACATCGTTATAATGATAGCAAAGACGTTTTATGAATTTACGACCTGAAAGTTTTTGATGTAAAGTAGTTATAACAATATTGATAAGATGTCTTAATTCAAAATGTCAAATGGAGAACTTTTGAATGGCATATATTTCTATGCTGGAACTCAATGCTTCACAATTTGAAATGATGCTAATGATTGTGCAGGTGTGGCACCTGAATGGCTCAATATTTTTGGTACGACTGTATATCTGGACGTCAAGTTGTCGCCCTGACACATACCAGAGGGTACAACATTATTTTCAACAATAACCAAATAAATGTTCGTCTTACTCTTACTTTCCTTAGTCACATGGACAGAGTAACTATCTTCATTCTATTCAATACATTTCTTTCAGTTAACAAGAACAATTTTCATTCATAAACAAATCTATTGAAGTTCAGTATCCAACTTTCTCAATGGATTTCAGTATCCCATTTAATATACCACCATAACTCACAAACGCACGAGTTCAAAACTACTGATGCACATACTTAGTATCCAAATGGTTCCCACCGACAAACTAATTACTCGTACTTTTCTCAACTTATTCTGAAAATTTACGGCACCTAATCGTAACTCTCGTGTCGAGTCAATTCGGTACAGCTCATTAACAACGTTCAGCAGTTCTCCTCACTTCTAGCAACCGTGGAACTTTACAAACAAGGCAAATCATTCCCAAATTATCAAACAAGACACAAAATAAATATTTTACAACTAGCTACACA
Source organism: Acheta domesticus (assembly GCA_031308135.1). Lineage (NCBI taxonomy): Eukaryota > Metazoa > Arthropoda > Insecta > Orthoptera > Gryllidae > Acheta > Acheta domesticus. The sequence continues at coordinate 101,965,555 of JAHLJT010002406.1, read as the reverse complement.
ATTCTAAATCATCAAATTATTTTATTTTTGAAATTAAATTAAATTATTTTATTTAACTAAATCTACACAAAACTAATAATATATGAATACGAATGGTAACAATTTTATTTGTTTTCTAATTATTCAAATTACATTTTGAAAAATAGCAAAACCTTGCTATGAAATATTTACGGAATGTTTTCCAAGGTCGGTCTATCACTTTCCTCGAAAAGTATATAAATACAGTATTAATAGTATTGAACTCTGAATTCGGGAAGACATACTACGACATTGAATTGGCTTAGTGATTGAGTGCTCTTGGCTAAGTGATTTTTCTAAAATAATAATTGTTAAAAAATATTCTTTGCTAATTCGTTTTTGATAATGGGCGTATACATTATAGCTTTGTGAATAAACTTATTAAAAATTTTAACGATGAACATACTTGGAAGTTGGTAAACACAAAATAACCAGCCAAAATATTACTTGCGATAGTGCAGAAAAAAAAGAAAAGTCGGATTTTTTGGATTAGTTCAAGTTCGTCAATACCTCAGGTATTCCTCGTCTATTATATTCTAATGTACGTTTGATACAAATTCAGCTTAAGATTTTTGTAAAAAAATACGTAAATATTAAAAACAATAAACAAATTAATCCCAGAGAAGAAACTTTTATTAGCACTAATTACCCACAAATTATGTCACGCGATTTTTTAAAAAGTGATTTAAAGAGATTCCATCAATGTTAGTGATCATTAGACATTTATTTTATTTAACTACATATAAAAGGGAAATAATAAAAAGAATAGTAATGAATAGAATGTTTATCAGAAGAAATACAACACACCAATAATTAAAACCAGGTGAAGTTGCCCATGGGCATCAACTGATGTCACTGCAGTGCCTCTGACCGGAGGTCCTAGGTTCGAGTCCCGCAGGATCTTCGACACTCACTACATAGTCTCTTCATTGCTTGTCGAGTTCAGTCGCTGTCTGGAGGAAAATTCTAGCGGCCGGCTGGTCTGATCGGTAGTTTTCCGGTTTCTCCGATCAATACCAGGCGAATGCCGGAGTACACTAAAAAACGGGCCACGGACCACGCGCGATCTCTCCTTCCTTTTCCTTGTACTATACTCACCCCTTACTTACACACATGCACCATGCTACCGGGAGACAGGTTGAGGAAGATCACTGCCATCTCCCAAGGAAAACATGTTCTACATTTGCGGGACAAATGATCTTAGCCGTTGACGGGCCCGGAATAACTAATCAATCAATCAAAAACCAAGAAAATACCCTACATCTCTTAATAGGAGAAAAGGACAGTAGGTGGAAGCGAATATGGTAGAGGCAAACGGGAGTGGATGGGATAAAATGTGCGCCCTAAAACGGCGTTGGTTGGTGAAGCGGTGGCTGCAGGGGCTGCGAAGGCAAGGCAGCAGGAGTGGCAGATCGCAAGGGCGATCGGGCGATCAGTGGTGGTACTGATAGAGAGAGAGAGAGATTGATGCCTCCTCCGCCACAGGAGGGTCGGAGGTGGCGGAACCCCCGGGGCAGACACGTAGCAATGCTGCGGGGGCGTTGGGGTGGTTATACGGTGTAGCAGTCGGTGGCGAGGGTAGTGGAAGGAATAGCAGGGGCCACCGATGTATCGGGAAGCAAGCTTTGGAAGAGTGGAGTAGACGGAGATGGATATGGGTGGGAGTTACAGGGCGTGGGCGATGAAGGAGGAGGGGAAAGGCAAAGAAAGAAAGAGACAGCGGGAACTTCAACTTAGCACAACCCGCTGGGATGTCTTCGGGCAATAACTGTTGCCACTGCAATGTCCGTGAGAGGAAGGTCCTAGGGATCGCGTCTCGACGTTGGCGGATTTTCGGACTTACGGTCCGATTAAAATAAGACGGTGATTGAGAGTTGTGCTCTTGAAGCTGTAGCTTCATACAATCTTAGGATATGATTTTGGTTCCTTTAATATGCATTTATTTCAAGTGTTTACTTTCGTGACCCGGGAGCAGGTGTTCAGTGGTACGCAAACTGTCAACGTTGCTCCCTTCCATTCCCAAACGCCAATCACCAACTTATTTTAATCGGGCCATAGCTGTCGCTAGGTCAATGCGAGGTCCAATTCAGTCGTTATCAGAAGGAGAGGAGAGTTGTTCTGATAGGTAGTTCGCAGTGGTTTTTCCGATTGGCACCTGGGAATTAGCGAACAAGCACCTTACCACACCTGCCACGGACAGCGCGCAATCTTTCCCTCTACAAGCTTGTCCCCTCCCTTTACACACATTTCCATTTCCATGCACTGCACTATCACAAATGTTGGGTGTTTAGAGCCTTTCCCGGCGGGGGCGGCAGCCTGCAATGGAAACTCTCCAAAGCCGACGTGTAGGTTGGCGCCGCTTGTACACGTAGGCCGCCGTCGCAGGGGCAGGAACTCTGCCCCCCTCGGACTGAAATATGTACTTACGGGATTTAGCGCGCCCGGGAACCCAAAATAATTAATCACTCTATCAATCGTCAACATCGGGAATGGTGATCGTAGCACGGCCGGGCCCGACATGTTCAATCAGGCCGTTGGCCATCGGCGTGCCGGTTCTGGTTATAATCACTAATTATTAGTGAATCCGGGCATGTTAACTGCTGAGGTCATGGTTAAGTGTAATGCAAGTTATATCGCGGGAGGTGGAGGTGATTTTCTCCGCTGGATAGCGAGATCCGGTGCCGACGTACGTCGCTTTGTGAGAATTTGCCTCAACCAGCCTCATCTCCCACTTGCATGGCACCGCCCCATACGGGACAAGCTCTAAGCTCCCGACAAATGTGAGAGTGAAGTGCATCAGTGTGTGTAAGCAAGGGGTGTGGAAAGAAAGAGGAAGGAAAGATCGTGCGCGGCCCCTTTTGTTAGGTTGCTGCTCTAGCATTCGTCTGATGTTGATCGGAGAAATCGGAAAACTAGCGATCAGAACAGCCGGTCTCTAGAATTCGTCTCCAGCTAGCTGCTGAATCCGACCTAGCTGAGAAGCTAGTGTCGAAAATCCTGCCAGCATTGCGACTCGAACCCCATAACCTCCCGGTCAGAGGCACTGCAGTGACATCAGTCGATGCCCTGAGCCATCCTCTCCTGGTCCGACCGCTAGATTTCTCCTCCACACAGCGACTGAACTAGACTCAGCTGTACAGCCAGTGTAGAAAATCCTTCTTCCGCCGAACCCTAGGTCAGAGGCACTGCAGTGACATCAGTTTCGGCAAGCCGGACGCCGCACCGCAGCAAAGACTTTCCGCGAACTGTGGCGGGCGCGGGGGCGGGCGCGGGGGCGGGCGCGGGGGCGGGCGCGGGGGCGGGCGCGGGGGCGGGCGTGGGGGCGGGCGCGGGGGCGGGCGCGGGGGCGGGCGCGGGGGCGGGCGCGGGGGCGGGCGCGGGGGCGGGCGCGGGGGCGGGCGCGGGGGCGGGCGCGGGGGCGGGCGCGGGGGCGGGCGCGGGGGCGGGCGCGGGGGCGGGCGCGGGGGCGGGCGCGGGGGCAGGCGGGCGCGGGGGTGGGGGCGGTGCCGGAATCCGCGTGCAGAGGCCCTCACGCCCCGCCCTCGCCCTGCGCCCGTCGGTTGGCCGTCGCCGCGCCTCGTCGCATTCCGCCCTTATCTGTGCGAGGGCCCGGAGCGCGGCCAAACTGCTTCCATGCTGCACAGCGCCGGTTTCTTCGCTCACCCTATTTTAAGATTGCTTTTCAATGTCCCGTGGGTTGTTTCAAATAAAACATTGCACAATGAATTCATTGTATCCAAGAAGTCCAATTCTTCTTCTTCTTCTTCTTCTTTTCTTCTACTTCTTCTAAGTTTCTACGATCTTCAAATGCACATCTTAAGACTTCTCCACTATGCTTTTAAGAAGTCCATTTCAGTTGCCAAAAATATTACAAACGCCTAGAAAATCACCCAAATTACCTAGCATTCAAACTTACTAGACAACATCCAGTACTTCAAAAAATTATTCAGGTTTCATCCTCTGATTCTCTTAAATAGGTTCGATCATGAAATAATCATTTTTGTCTTGTGATGTTACATTCATAGTATTATAATAATTTGTGTTTGTATACTACAGAAAATGAAACCATGAAGGACTGTGAATGCCTACTTCCTTCACTGTAAAACATTGTCAAACATTTGCATAGTGTTCGGATGTAACAGATTGAAATTAAAAATATTTAAAATAAAATAAAAGCAGTCTATTGAATGTTTTGAAACTTTATGTAAGAAAACAATAACTTCATTAATATTTTTTTGTAATCAATAGGATCTTGATTACACAGATCATTTGTCGGTGTTTATTTGGCTATCGACCCCCAATCGATCCCTAGATCATCATTGACCCTCTTTAAAATTCCATCAACTACGGGTCGATACCGATCCCGTTGGGGAACACTAACTTGGACTACACGAAGCGTGGCGGTCAGAATGCTCAGCAAGGGAGCCGAGATTCGATCACCAGCCCAACGAAGTACATTTTTTTTTGTTTCATAGTCTTCATTCATTCGTCTGTATAATTCAAAGTAGTTTCCATGAGGACTTTCTATTTATTGGACATTTCCTGTGAACAAATTCTCCTGAAATGGCTTCAATAGATCCTTCGGTTTATCCCAGCTGCAAGATTGCATGAATTGTATAATTAAGTAGTCAACCCTCTCTTCTAAATCAGTTCCATTCCATACAGTTACGTCTTCACGGTTCATTCCAAAGCCTCTGTTTGGCATCCCACCATGGTCATCTATTATCTTCAACCATATCGTAATCATCAACTTTGCCCTTCAGAGTTGAAAGGAAGGATTGTCTTGAGAGGCGTCTTGAGTTCTGTCTGTCGTGACTGGTCAAGCCTGAAGGGGAGAATACTATGGAAGAAAGAATTGGACGGAGAAGAAGGAATACAGAGGAGGGAAGAGATAAAACTGGTGGCAGAGTGGAGACAAAAAGAGGGGAAATTTTATAAAGTAAAGATATGTAATTGGACCAAAGGGAAAGAGTTGTAGGAGAGTTGTTGGAGACCAAATGGAAAGATTTGGAGGTATTGAGAGTAAGATGTAAGATATGACATGAGACGTAAAAGACGTACTAAGATGTAAGAACGTGAAATGTCATTGGTGTAGAATTGCCATTAGATGTTATTTGAAAGACCAGACACACTGACAAGTATTATCTTCACATGATCAGTAGACCGATGTTTAATGACCTTACATATAAAATATTTATAACCGGCCAAAACTTGTATTATTTTTATTTCTCTTCAACCACATGGTCAACATGATCTATATCCTTGGTACCTTTGCAATTATTTCTACAATACGCCGTTATTTAATAACACATTTCCTCTGAGGCGTCGGACATCAGTGTCTATTGGAGTATACTGATACTCTATATGTCTACGAGTATAGTAATTCATCTGTTTTGTTTTATTCCTGTGGAAGGTTTTCTAAAAATACGTAGTGTTGACCACGAATGTTACAAATGACATATAGCTAGCTACATAGTTAGACCGAATTCAGAAGCTGTCTGATAAAGAATTAAAGCGGCAGCTCTGATTAGTAATTTCTCCGATGAATATCAGTCAAATCCAGAGCAGAACCGTATCAAGATGACCATGGACCACCGCGATCTTTCCTTTCTCTCCTTGTCCTATCCTCTCCCTTACTCACATCCTCTTACACTTACATGCACATCACTACCACACATGTCGCGAGACAAGTCGGGATCTTAGAGCTTGTCCCCACTAGGACGGTGTCCCCACTGGGACGGTGTCCCACTGGGACAAATTCTTGGAGAAGAAAATATTATGTGTCGGTGCTCCCCATCCAGCTGGGAAGAAGCACCATGACCACTCAGGATAGTACATTTACTACACTAATGGATCTGATGCCCATAGTCTTTATTCATTCCATATGATTCAACACACTTTCCATTAGGAACTTTCTGTTTATTGGACATTTTCGTGTAAACCAATTGTCCTGAAATGGCTTCAATAGATCCTTCGGTTAATTCCAGCTGCAAGATTGCATGAGTTGCGTAAGTAAGTAGTCAATCCCTCTCTTCTAAATCCGTTCCTATTTCTCTTCTGTATTGCAATCAGAATTCTAGACGTTTACACTTTCTGAAAAACTTGTGATTTTGAAGAGCGGCGTAATGTCCTGTTTTATCTTCTGGAATATTGCTGGTCTCTCGTTGCACCTTCGGTTGGTAACTGTGGAACATAACGGTTTGCCTGAGAGTCTCATCCGATTGTGATAGGCTGTAATACATAAGGCTTCGTCTCAGGATAACCAACTAGAACTAATGACGCTAAAGTTTCTTGAACAAATTTAAAAGTGTGATAATATTTCACAAGTAGACTTCATGGATTGGAATTTAATACAATTTGTAGGAACTGCTTGACTTCGACTAAGCATACGAAACAAACATGCTGTATCCTAGCAGGCCCATGGCCATGTCATTTATCTTGGAAATGATATTTTGTAAATAAATATCAAGTCCTGAAGGGAAGTTGATTTTTGAAATCCTTCTTCCACAAATGTAACTGACCCGCAGTAAACATTTTTGGTGCTAGTAAGGTAAATACATCGAATGATATATTTTTGTTGAAGGATATTCTGAAAAATGATTTACCAACGTTTTACGTGTAATTGATTTGCTGTGAACGGTATAATATCTAACAATTAATTAGTCACATTTTGATCACATGTACAGTGATTTGAACGTAATAATCATATTCTAGGATTATTAAAACATTGCATCATATAGTGGTGAACCATCCTTTGAGAAAAGTTACAGCAGAGTTACAGCAGTTACCACGTAATGTTGACATTACGAAACCAAAGGAGAAAATATAAAGTTCAAATTATCGAAAATTAGGACAGTACCTAGTATCGAGACACGAATATGACAGGATAATGAAATATCGAGATATAGACAAATTCAAGTAATTGAGATGCGGGTCCTCGAACATTTAAAACTTAATATTTTACGATAATTGTGCTACTTATATACATTTGTTACATACAGTTACAAAATATAAATAAAAACATCGACAGCAAAACAAACAGTGGAGAAAACTTATCCCGTTACAAACGCGGGCCACATACGTTAAAGATATCGCACTCAAGTACAGCAAATAACATGTCATCCATAAGTGACACACACCAGTCCTTTCTTACGAGGCTCGCAACCCTTGAACGTCATAACAATCACAAAGTAGGGGACATTTCAATCTTGCGCGCACTTTACCTTCGCTCATTTCCCCGCTCGCCCGGCGGGAAGGAGGTGGGGGAAGGGGACAGAGGAAGAGGGGGTGGTGCGGGGCGAAAACGCAATCGAGGTCCCCGCGCGAAGCCACCGAAGCGTCGATATTTCAATAAAGAGCACACGCGGCTTGCAGATGGCGGGGACGGTGACGGTGAGGCAGCCGAGGGGAATTGCGATGAAGGAGACGGACACTTCGACTACGGGCGGTAATGCAAGAACGGCGACGATAAGATAATGATGAAGAATTACGATGAATATTACATTTTCGACCGGAAACTATGTTCATTCATACATTGGTTTATTCGTTCGTTCGGTAAATCTCCACATCAATCACATCAATTTATTTATTCATCATTCCATTCCTCAGGCCACTTATTCATACTTCACTTATTCATTCGGTCATCATTCAACTCATTATTTTATCGATCATTCCTTCTTTCTTTATTAATTCTTTCATAATTCATTCATTCAGAAATTCATTAACTTATCCACTCATTCATTCATTTACGAGTATTTACTCATTTATGCCGTTTCTCATTCATCATTTAGGACTTAACTTTCAGTCCACCCAGGAATAATGGAACCCTTAAGGACAAGTCCTTGTTTAAAATAAGTAGTAACTTATAGAGACATATTTCATAGACGTTCCTTACAAATGCGAAATGAAAAGTAATCGAAAACGTGTCATTTCTATCAGCCATTTCATAATTGTATCGCCACAGAGCGAAAACAGACAATTTCGTACAAATAGCGACTAATTGGATGTGCAGGTTTTCAAAATGGTCCATTTTTGTACACAAACAGTTGGTAATTCATATTTAAGATGGACCTTTTTTGGAAGACGAATGAGTGTTTTGCATTGAATTCAAAATAACTGAAATCATTGACATCGTTTTCCATAGTAGTAGGGATGCCACGTACGAATATACCTTACAATGGTGAAGAGGCCGAATATTATACATTTCAGGGAGCAGCTACCTCCCTTTAAGGAATTGATGGTTCCTAATTACTCACTCATTTAAAAACAAGAACTGTTCGTGAACAAAAATCGATTCTTCGAACACTCAATTCGTATTCACTGAGAATTCGGCCCTCGATCAATGTAGTCATTCACTTACTCACTCATTTGCCAATTCGCTCAATCGCTTACTCATTCATTCCTTCATTTATAAATTGTTTAACATCAAACTGCGGTACAAGTCGCGTGAGGCGAAGCCGGTAGCGGAAACGGTGGTAGTAATGTCGAATAAAGGACGGAAAACAATACAGGTGTTGAAAAAATGATAATGAAGAAAGTAAAACCAGTGGGAATGAGTATCGATGTGCGGCATCGATAGTGAAGGTGACACGAGAGGCTACAATTCAGAAGTATTGATGATAAAAACCGTAACCGACATATGACGACCTTCAAAGAGAGTATAGGGAGGGGTTTAGTGAGCAAAGCAAAAGCAGGCAACGAAAATACAAGGAATCGAACTGAATCCGAAAGCATCGACGGAACGGATAAGGTGGTATCAAACACCACCAAAGGCCATAAAACAGATTGTACAACTACTCGTAATGATATAATCCTTTCACCTGATACCCCTTGATTGATGTGATTGTGTTGATTAGTGATATAATCCTTCCACCTGATCTCTCCATGAAGTTGTCCTTTATCGATCTCTCACTACTTTATTTTTCGTGTTTCATTCGCAATCACTGGGATTTCCTGACTTAAATTTTGCATTACATTTCGAACCTTCAAAAATTAATTTGACCAGTACTTTCTAGTTCTACTCTCGACTACAAGGATCTACAGCTTGACTTCCACCTCTCCTCCCACGGATTTACCACCGCCACCTCAATATTCTCTTTTGTTCGCGGGCCGATAATGAGCCATTATACTTTGCCCTCTCTCATTTCCGATATTGCCTGAACTCCCACGACACGAGTGTCGGTTTGATCCGTAGGTCTCCCTGTCGCCGTTAACACCCTCTCTATTGCTTTCTCAGTGGCCACCGGTTCGCCGTTCGCGTCGTGGCTGAAACGGAGTTCGTTGCTGTTGGGCGGGTGGGGGAGAGTGGGTTGGATGGAGAGGGGGGAGAGGGGGCAGGGGACTTCGGCGAAGGCAAAACGAAGTGAGGGTGGCGACGGGGGCGGTGGCTCGATATCCCTCACGGTCACGCGGACCGATTGCTTGAAACTCTATTCTGCGCAGGATACAAAGACCAGAGAGCATTCTAATACGGTGGGCGAATGTTCATAATGCAAAGAGTAGAAGGCAGCTCTTCTACAGTGGGCAATTCAAAGACCAGGAGGTGTTCTAATAAGTGATTTATTTGGAAGTGGAGTGTTATTGTTCACATAAGAAGCAATGAAATATGTAATAGCGATTTAATTCACAGCGTTTACTCCTAATAACCAATGTTTTAATATGCATAATGTCAGTCTTTGATGTAACAATTAGAGTGTAAATGAAGACTCATCTCTCTAATAATTCTACTTCACGTGCCGAAAGCGGCTCAACAGGAGGGACATGGCCCGCGCGTTTGAAAATTCAGAAAATCCTCGTATAGCATTCGAGAAGCAAGAGGTGGATGATACCATCATCATGATCAGTTGATATAACATTGTTCAGTGCTCGATTGCTTTTGCTGGTGTTTCTTATCCCCACATCCGTTCCCACGATGATTCCGGACTTAGTTCAATGCCATTCTTGAATTTTTACACTGCTGTTGCCTTTATCAACTGTCTACAACCGTAGCCGTCTACCACAAATCTTACCATGAATGTTTACGTGTTCTTTGACTTTTAAAGCAGCATTGTTTCTCCAATGTACTCGCTTTACACTTCTGCTGATAGACTAAATGAACTTGTGAAACAGGCACAAAAGAAAGTGCATTTACTCAGAGACAGCAAAACTTCAAATAGAGAGTAAGTGTGAGTGTAAGTAAGGGGTGAGGATAGGACAAGGAAGAGGAAGGAAAGATCGCGCGCGGTTTGTCAGGGTACTTCTCCGACATTCTTCTGGTGTTGATC
>JAHLJT010002406.1:101939017-101954275 GCA_031308135.1 Acheta domesticus | reverse complement strand
TTGTAATTTTTAACAATGTAATATTTTGCCGCTTAGTAATTGCCCAATAGCATTAAACCTCGTTGTTACATAGAAGAAGTAATTATTATATTAATATTACTATTTTTATTAAGAGTGATCTACAGCCAATCTTTTCATCACATCCTGTTAATGTATACGTTTATCCAATCGACACACATTTTAAAAATGCAATACTTTAATCGTATTTTAAACACTATTTCTTAAGCATTTCTTTGCATTTGAAATAAGGAATTAAACCGAGTTTTATTAACTCGAGAGGTTAATTCACTCACACTAATGCACTCAGTAATTGACTTTTATTTATTGCTGGTGAAATTATATTTTAATCCCCTGTGTACGTATAAAGGTTAGAACAGTCTAGTTGATTCTTTGACAGTGTTGTTCAAAACAACTGACACTTATGGACTACTTTTCAGTTCGCAAATGAAATTCCTCGAACTAGTGACTGACAAAAGAACGCGAGGAATCAGAGCCTCAGTAGCCGTGACGTGCGGCCTCAAAGGAATGCACATTGAGGCCTCGTGACGCCATAAAATGTATCATATTCGCGGAATCGAATTTATTAGGAGTTTGATTCAGTGACAAAAAGATGATACAACGGTATCGTATAAAGTATGAGAGACTCTGTTACGAAACTGAGATTTTAATACCGAGAATTCTTAGTATATCATGGATGCCAGTAAAATATATCTATCGTCTTCACGCTAACGTCTTAAAGAGTAGAACCTGGAACCTTAGGAGTGAATCACTTAGATAGTTGAAATTTAGAAAATACAGGATTTGAAGAATTTGTTAGCCTTCGAAGTAATTGAATGACGAACCCGCCGGCGCTAAAACTGGTATAGAGTTTCTCGTACTCTATGACGTAAAATACAATTATTGTAAGGCAATTTAAATAGTACTATGACAATTTACATTATTATGATAAATTCTCTTCACCAAAAGGCTTGAAATACAGCATATAATTATGTAAATTTCAATTTGAAAATAATGTTTTTGCGGTTTAGGAGCAAATATTGTTCACAGCCAGGCGGACGGACGGAATGACAAAAAAATACACTTCTTCGGTGTTAGGGAATCTCCCAAAACATGCATTTCCATTGAAATCTCGATTTTTTTTCAGCAACTTAAAACTTTCTCTGTTGTGCGTAAAGTAGAAAATAACATTTTGGCTGTGGGTTTATTTTTTGAATACCGTATACAAAGTTCGTTTGATACTAAAATACTAATATCTCATTTCAAAATGCTGATTTTTTAGAATACTATTTCTCTGACCGCCTTAGAATATTTCAGAGGAATTTAATTTTCCGAAAATGTTTTAAAGTTCAATTTTTCTTTTGAACGTACTGCAAACCAGTACTTTAGTCGTTTTTTATGAAGTACAACGGCTTAACAGTTTCAGAACTGCAAAGTAGAGAATATCTAAAATCCAGATATTCTAATTCAGATTAACTTATAATAAAGCTAAGTTTGTCAAAACTATCTTGTCATGATATTATCTTCCATTTTTCAGTAAAATAAGTATTTCAATTTGAAAGGGGCCCCCTCCCCCGTGCTAGCTTGTGTTACCATAGTGGTTACTGCCTTGCCAAAGAGCAGCCCTCAGTGTATTTTCAATTTAAAAACGCTATTAATTAGAGACTGCTGCCTTTTACGATGACTGTAATTTTGAAGTATTGTACTGGCAATTATCCCCGCCAACGCATAGTTTTGTGGTAAACTAAAAACCGCTGATTGTTCAAGCATCCCAATCGGGTCGAAAGTCTAGGCTCCGCTCCTATGGATTGCTTCCGCTTCAGCCGAGTTTACTTTGCTGAGTCTTTCTTCCCATCGGCTTGCTTTCAGATAAACAGCGGACCTTTGTGACTGATCTGTCCCATACAGCGTCGAAGGTAGGCGGAGGAGTGAAGATGGAGGAGGGAGCGGTTGCGGTGGTGGAATCGATGGAGGAGAAGGAAAAGGGGGGATATACAGGCGAAGGCGATGTCTGGGCAAAGGCGGGTTGGCAAGCGAGGGAGGAGATGAAGGAATACTCGAAAGGTGTGGCAGAGGACTGGTGGAGATGGAGCCGAAAGTGGGGTTAGGCGTGGAGGAGGGGGCGGCAACAAAGATTAAAATGAGGAGGTGGAAGAGGGAGTGGTGGTGGAGGTGGGTGCAAAAGCGTGGGCGGAAGGTTGGTCGTGGGGGCGGAGACCGCGACGGCGTATTAGGTGGGGAGGGACAGTCAGGAGGCTGTGGGAACTTCCCGGTCCGTCCGGGCGCGAGGCACGTTAACTGCCTCGGGGGCGAAACCATTTTTTCGCCATTCCCGATATTAAAGCCGCTATAAAAGGAATTCGGACGGGGGTGGCTTGGAGGGGCGGCCGGGCCACGGCGGCGGCGGCGCAGGTAGGAGCAGGACCTGTCCTTTATGTCGTCCGGGGGGCGGGGGCGAGGGCGGGGGCGGGGGCGGGGGCGGCGGACGCGGCTGCAGGTGGCGGATCGGAGAATTCGGGATTCGGGGGAGGCAGGGCCGACTTTCTACGCAGGGGGAGGCCGCGCGGGGCACAACAGGTCCGCAACCCTTCCCGCTCGCCCGCCCGCCCATCCATCCATCCGCGTTTTTTGTGTGCGTCCTCCCCTCCCCTCTCCCCCGCACCGCCCTCGAGCGCCGGGCGGGCCGGCGGGCGGGCGGGCGGGGGGAGCGCAACCCTTTTTTATGGGCCGCCGTTAGGTGCAGAAAGCGAGGTGGAGGCGCTGGTGGCGCTGCGGGCGGTGGGGCGGCGGCGCAGGGGTGGCGAAGCTGCTAGCTGCGGGGGTGCACGCCGCGAGAGCGGCGGCGCGGCGCCGGAGAAGACTGCACGATGTGTTTGGGAGCACAGTGGAGCGCCGATTATCCCAAACACTTGGGGATGGAGAACCGATCGTTGTCGGAAAAAGGGTTTTTTAAAATTTTATTTCTTCTTGCTCGGCATTTCTGCCGTTCAAGGGCGTTTACATACGATTTCAATAACGTTTTAGAATGAACCATCCTCAGGTCTGTCAATACACTTGCTGTATCTTTGTTAGATAAGAAAAAATGAGTTTGTTAATCAATCGTTGGTATTGTTGTGTGTGTGTGAGAGAGAGCGTAATACAGAGAGAGAGAGAGCAAGAGCAAGAGATTATATTTTTAGATAGTTACGGAGACTTGAAAATGTCTTTAGGGTAGCCTGAGTGAATTCTCTGTGGTTGGCTGTAATTTTTACCCTGATGATAAGTTGATGTGGCTGGGGATTCTGCTAGTAACTCATAGACGTTTTTGAAATTTTGATAATATAGTCTTGAATAGATTCTATTTTTAATTCTCTATGTAGTTGTTCGTTACTTATAAACCACGGAGCTCTGGTTATTTTTCTGAGCCACTTATTTTGTATAACTTGGATTTTGGAAAAAATGATATAACGCTTTGTGCTAGGAACAACAAGAAACCAATCAAATTTATTTTTACAAGTGTGTTTTTACGTGTTTATTTTCATTCAAATTAGGCACACGACATCACACGCTTAGGCGACGTTCCTAATGGTGTGTATGAAACGAAAGTTCACATGGCATTGTATACTTGAAATGTAATACATGTACACTGCCACTGCACATGAGACGACAATATTATTACGTCAAAATAAGCGAATATCAATAAGCAATGAAATTTCTGCTGGAATGCTTTTGGTTAACCGATGTTCGAAAGACAGCCATTCGAACAATCGACGGTCTATTGCAGTAATTATGGTCTCCTTGTCACTTTATTGTTATTAACATTATAATCTCTGGTGGTATTTCATGTATTCCAGCTCTTACGATGATTTGTTCTTCTCTGAATTCCAATCCTGCCCTTAGACGTAAGAATTTTAGAACTATCTAGTCAGGACCTAAGCGACGCGCAACAGTGCGGTTCTTTTTAGTTGATACGATACACTTTCCACAAGGTCTAGTGTTCTGTGTTTCGTTACGTGCCTAGATATGACCTCTATTATTTTATTTACTTCTGAGTCAACTGTGAAGTTCCATTTCCGGTCTACTCTGTTAGCAAATCGCTATATTTAGATCATTAGATATTTCTATTTCTTTTAGATAATGTGATTCACACTAGATTTATTATTTGTATTGTTATTGATAATCGTCTCATATATTATTTCAGTAGTATACCTTCCCTTTGCGGCTCTCACACGCAACCAATCTTTGCAAACAAGGTCTCTAAAGAAAGAGAACTTTACGGAGATGTGACGAATTGAACTTTGACTTTAAAATTATGAAGGATTTGTTTAAAAACGCATCTAAATATTCATGTAAAATGCAACGCGCAGCGCACGTTAGGATTTTTGAATCTATATCGTTAAATAGCGTTGTAGGGTCTTAAAAACTAAAATATTGTGGCCAAAGGCCCCGATTTTCTTAATTTTTTGCTGTTTTGACGCTTCTCGATTCTACCTCACCTGTTCAGAGTCTGTAGAATTTGAAACTGTATGTGATATTACTAATTACTTGATATTCTATGCAATTGAATTACAAGAGTACACCTCTTTTCTCGATAATAAAGTTAAATAACAATTGTTTGTATTGACAAGGGTGTATTATATTTTTATCAATTACAAGGTGACATATAGAACAAGCGACGGAGGATAAGAAAGCCTTGAAGAAAAATATATATTACAGGCTTAGTATGTAAATGGGAAAATAAGAAAGAGGATTTGGTATAGCATGCAAGAGTTCTCGCACGGGTACGTCAGTAATATTATTATTGTATTCTAGAATGAACTAGTAAATATAGTGCAGCCTCAAAATTTCCAGACAAAAAGGAAGGTTGAGAAAAAGAAGAAAATGTGACGTTTCAAGATATTTGAGTTATCACTGTGCATTCAAACATAATCCTACTATAAAACTACTGAAAATATTAAAATTTCTTGGAAGATGTATTCCTTATAAAAAGCATCAAATTATAAAATTGTGAAATGCCTCCACATGGATGTATTTTTTTTATATCCATTGGTTACAAATTGTGCACCTTGTTTAAAGACTCAACTTTAGTTCTAGTTTTGAGGCATTCCTCTAAACCGCCGTGTAATTTTGCGTGAGATAAGTGAGAGGGGCAACGATTGGATGTTTAGCTATGGGGAAAATAGTGATTGTACAGGGTGAGATGTGTTTGCTACAACGTGGGCATTGCTAAGGATCAAAGCTCCTGACTGCGACGGCTAGCTTGTCAAATCGACCAGTCAAATCAAACCGACCAATATCGTTTAAAAAATTGGAAGGAGGGATTTTTGGATTGTGTCCAAAGAAAAAGTTTATGAGATCTCAGTGTTATGTGATAGGTGATATATTTAACTTAATTACGCGAAATGAATTAAGCAAATTTTGATCTATCATGCATGGGTTCAGCGAGACTGACGTGAGGCTGTGAAACCAAGACCAAGCTTAGGCAGAACAGCAAGGATCAGGACCGTCTTAGCGATGACATGGAGATGGCATAATAGAAGAAGCTACGACTAAGGAGGTAGCTAGGGCTCTGGTAAGAGTGATGAACACATGCTAGACTACAGAAGCTATAAGAACGAGGCGGGGGCTGCAACAATAGTAAAAAGAAGAAAGCTCATCGCGCTGCGAAATTGGAATGATAAGAGACATCCTATTAAAATTTTATAGAAGAAGCAAAAACAAGATATAGTATTGTCGCTATCACACGAAATTAAAATAAACTGGTTAATAAAATAGTTACTGCCAATACTGCCAACGCCAATTACAATAACATTACTTTACGTGTTACAATAAAAAAATACTGCCAATCTTGTGTTTTTGCACCTTCTCATATTTTATTCATTTCTCACAGAAGACGTTTGTCAACTTTTAATTTTAAGGTGGGATTGGTAGTTGGAGAGAATATAGAGCAATCAGTTGGAGAGAGAGTGAGTGAGTGAGAGAGAGAGAGAGAGAGAGAGAGAGAAGGGAAGGGAAGAGATGAAGGAAGAAGGACGCAGTTGAAGTGACGACTGTAGTGCAGTTACTGCAGGCGAAGGTACAGCGATTCCAGACGGACGCCCGTGGATCCAACGACAGGGTTGTAATGGCGATGACCTTGGATTAAGCGCGGGATGGGGGAGACAGAACCGGCGGGAGAGGAGCAGAGATGGCGGTTAACGCAGGGGTGGCACAGACTCTGCATCTCGGGATGGATGTGACCTGGGTCGGGAGAGGCGGCGAAGGAAGCGACCAGCGACGGAAGACGGACAATTCAGATCCGCCGCTGGCGATTGATCGTGTAAGAGGCTACAGAGCGGGAGATTGATCAAGGACAAGAGCGGGAGATTGATGGTCTAAGAGGCTACGGAGTTGCCTATTGCCGGCAGTCTTACTGTGTGTAGAGCACGTTTACGGATGTTGCAAATACTTGAAATATGCATTGTGAAGTGAGACGTCCAGTGAGAGAAGGAGCTAACTCACAAGGGTATGGAAATGAGATAAAATGAGTTTTGCGGTTGGGTTGTTTTATCAATTATTTTTATAATAAAGGGGATTTTTTCTTGTTATTTTCTAAATAGCAATATTGTTTATTTGGGAAAATATCATTTAGCAATTCTGAAAGTATTTTACATATGTTACACAACCGTAAAAGTAAGATTTTTTCAACAACCTATTGAGTGATTATTTTTGTGATTACCCCAACATTCTTTAAGTTCGCTTGTATATTTTGTAGTGACAACACTAAGATGATTTTGTATGTGCAAAGTCCTTGACTTTGAAACATTAAAATATTGTTGATTCTTATGTTCAATTATTATGTTTATTTTATGTTCCGTCTAACCTGTACATTAATTCAATCTCTCCAGGGAAAAACAACATTCTATAACGGAAAAAATTATTCCGCCCCTGAGCTTCCTTGTAGAGTATCTGTTTTAAATTTTATTTTTGATCTTATTCTGAGTACCAATATTGTAAATCAATTATAATGTAGTCTTAGGTTAAAACAGTAAAACACATGTTCAAAAGGAGACACCAAATGTGATTACAGAAAAATCAATAGGTTTGTAACAAGTATAGGTTTAAAAACGTAAAACACTGGAATTTTTTGCAGAGCTGACATACTTTTTAATTCCCTTCCTCCCCCATCAAACAATTATCCCTCATAACTGGGTGATTAACATATTGTCCATGTTTTGACTTATACTCATTTAACCTAACACTTTAATACGATAGCATTATCAAAACTGAAGGTAGGTGTCTATGTTAGAGTGTAGCACCATCTCGTGCCGCATCTTACATAGCCAATTAAAACCTAAAAATGAAATCCTGTATCCTACCAATTGATTTTAGAAGTATTCATTTTTGAGATCGTAAATGTTAAAACTGCATTCTGTTTTAGCGATCTCGGCCACCCGGAACCGGCAGCGTCTTTAAACACATCTAGCACTATTTTTCAAAAGACAATTATGCGATCCCAATATGGTTTCTGCAAAACTCTAAGAAGAAATGTGAACTTATTCACGCAGATGATCATTGAAATTAATAAACAATCATCGAACTCGAAGGGAATCTTGTCAAACGAATGTTGGGCCCTGTAGCACAATCACGAAAACTGAAGATCGCTGAGTGTGAAACTAGCCCCCTCAACTATTGTGGGATGTAAGGAATCGCCAGAGCCTCAGGCGAGAGATGCGAAGGGCGTCGGAGCCGGCGAATGGAGACGGGGCCGGGGGATGGGGGAGAGGGGGCGGGGGCGGGCGCGGCGGCGCGAACAGCGGGAGCGATGGTGGCGGCGGAGGGCGCGCCGCGGGCCGGTCTCGGGCCCCAGAGCAATAAAGCAGCGCGGACCCTCTTGGCCCGCATCCCCCGCACCCGCCCTCGCCCTGCCGCCTCCGCCCTCGCCGTCCACGCCCTCGCCGCCCTCGCCGCCCTCGCCGCCCTCGCTGCCCTTGCCGCTCTCGCCGCCACCGAGGCCCACGCCGCCTTCGCCGCCTTCGTCCTCGCCGCCCTCGTCCTCGCCGCCCTCGTCTTCGCCGCCCTCGTCCTCGCCGCCCACCTCGCCGCTCTCGTCTTCGCCATTCTCGCAGCCCTCGCCCTCACCGCCCTCGCCGCCTTCGTCGCTCTTGCTGCCCTCACCGCCCTCGCCCTCATCTCCATCACCGCCTTCACCGCCGTCGCCGCACTCGCTGCACTTGCTGCATTCGTCGCCGTCGCCGCCCTTCCCGCCAATTCTCCCGCCTTCTCCCGTCAGGCGTCCGCCAATGTCTTCCATGCTTATCCCTACCACCTTAGCCTCGCTATCGCCGCCTCCACCGACATCGTCGCTGCTTCCGCAATGTTTGCTACCGCGCCGCCCCATAAACCCTCTGCGCTCCCAACGGCCCTGCAAGTGCGGCCACCTCAGCCGACGCCCTCGCCTCTCTACACTCACCGTCTGTGACTCCGCCTCCGTATCGTCTCCACCTCAATCTCTTCTCCGTCTCTGCCTTCGTCTTGTATTTTCTCTGATTTCCTCTTCCCCTGTCTCTGATTCCTTCTTCTTGTATTTTCTCTGATTTCCTCTTCCCCTGTCTCTGATTCCTTCTTCTCCCTCTCCGTCTCCCTTTCCGTCTCCCTCTCCGTCTCCCTCTCCATCTCCCTCTCCGTCTCCCTCTCCGTCTCCCTCTCCGTCTCCCTCTCCGTCTCCCTCTCCGTCTTCCTCTCCGTCTTCCTCTCCGTCTCCCTCTCTGTCTCCCGTTGTATTTTCTCCATTCCCTTCCTTCTCCCTCTGCGTCTCCATCTCCCTCTCTCTTCCCGTCTCCACCTACTCCCCTCCCTCTCCTCCCTCCTTCTCCACTCTTACCACCTGCGTCTCCATTTCCGCCTCCGCTTCCATCTCCTGTCTCCATCTGTAGCTCCTCTTCCGGGGTGTCCGCCGGCGTCTTCTGACCGGCCACCGACTGCGCCCCACAGCCGCCCCGGGCGGGGGCGGGGGCGGCGGCGCGGGCGCGGGCGCCTTCCTCGCCCAAAGGCAGGCCGGTCGCCCGCGCCCTGGCCCGCGCAATCGATAGGGCCCCTGCCGTCGCCGGAGAGGCCACGCGGCCGCCGCAACCTGTCGCGGAGCTTCTCCGAGGCGACCCTCCCCTCCCCCTTCCCCTCCAGGAGGAGCTGCTCCCTCGGCCGCGCGCCGCCGCTGGATTCAGCGGATCAACCTCCGGCAGCGGCTCCCTTCGCGCCTCCGCCGCCTGCCCGCGCGGCTCTGCTCATGCCAGGTTAACCACTCCATCGATAGATATTTGTTATTTCCGCAGGTAGGTTTATGCAACCTGGTGGCAGAACATTAAACATTGCATATTATAATTAGGAATTAAATGCAGTGTAACTTAAAATTATTTGAAGACAATAATAATATAACGATGATAACAATAAAAGCATTAAAACAATAACCGCATTATTTGTACATTTCATGGCGTCCTGTACAGATATTTTGGACTAATAAATACACTACTTTTTATTACACTGCACTCCACTTCACTTCACAACACGTCACCACACTTGAATACGAATTCTTCTTAAAATATAATTATGTATTTAACAAAGCAATGCAATTTAATAATTATTACAATATTAATAATGGTAACAATAATTAATAATAATAAAATAACTGTGTTAATAAACCTAACTTACTTACTAATAAACTCTACAAATATCGTTGGGTAATTAACTTTTAAATCTTTGAACACCTAGAGGAAAGAGTTTCAGGGCAACGACAGGCAACTTATTTCAGTCCTTTATTGTTCTATTTGTAAAGGAAAATTTTGCAACATCTGTTCTCTGTGGGGATGAATTTAAGGTGGTATGTTCGTGCCAGTCGCTAGTCAAACACTTGACCATTTATTATACACGCATTTTAATAATAGCTGCTTGTAAACGTGAATGGAACATTTAAATAATTATTTGTAAATAGTTAAAAGAGAAGTATTGAATAGTTGCTCTAGAAAAACAAAGTTTACTAATAAATTTAGTCTCTCGCATATTTTTTTTTATTTTCACAAGTTGGGAATACCTAATATACATTAGACTGACTTTAGAGCCCGTATTTCTGTTTCTTTCTGCGTTGAATATTAGTCCACATTGCTTACATTGAAAGTAAATTATCGTCAAATAGTTTATGGTTGTGTGTGGTTTTATAGGTTTAGTATGGTTGTGTGTGGTTAGTTATGGTGGTTTTATCTCGTATCCCAAGAGAAACAATGGTGACAATAACATTATTACCAAACCTCCTAGCATGACTGCAGAACTCCTAGGCCGAGAGTGGCCGAGAGCGGACGAAAGCCAGTACTTCCGGTTGCGATGAATTTCAAAGCATTTTTTTGTCAATTACTCCACAGAATGCCCGGTGATGTACATTACATTTAATACCACCTAATTCCTAAAAAATACTACATATTGCCTATAAAAAAAGTATTTTTACCTTATAATTTCTTCAACAACTTTAAAAGCATGTTTCCGCAAAAGTTTTTCCGTAAGAATCTGTACTAATTTCAACTTATTTTATTCAAAAATTAGACCGGTAAAGTCCCATTGTTTCTTACCATCTTGAAAAACAGAGATTTTGCTTTGATTTAAAGTACTTTTGGGGGTACTTCACCGTCGTCAATCTAACGAACTTATTACTTTAAGCCCTAGGGTGGCTCATGAGCAGCGCACTAGCTTACAACGGTGCGATCCCCGGTTCGATTCTCAGTTGGGGTGAAATTAGAGTTGTAGAGTTCCTTAGAAATGGTCTCAGTTTCTGTAGCTGTGTGACGAAGAAAAGCTCAGGCGGGCGGAGGTTGCTAGTTACGGTCAAGGGAAAACGTCATGTTCGCCACATGTCTTTCTTACCCCTCCAAAATGGGA
This sequence comes from Acheta domesticus, assembly GCA_031308135.1. Taxonomy (NCBI): domain Eukaryota; kingdom Metazoa; phylum Arthropoda; class Insecta; order Orthoptera; family Gryllidae; genus Acheta; species Acheta domesticus. The sequence goes on along the minus strand of JAHLJT010002406.1, from coordinate 101,943,397 downwards.
ATTAAATTAGGCCCAGGCATGGGGAGCTCTGTCGGCAAAGTCGGACAATTGACCCAAAATGCCAAATACGTGCAGTAAATTTAAAAAGCATGCAGGACATAATTAGCATATTGTGCGACCAGTTTGTCTTATATGATAAAATTCGTAAACTCGCTCCTGACTCCGTCAATTTGCAAATTTTTAGGAGTGAAATAAAGCAACATAAATGAGTGGATACTATTCTTTTTGAATATTTAAATGATATATTATGAAATTTTAAAATAGTGTTAAAAATATAAGTTAATGTTGGGGGCTAAGATCAAAGTTGAAACTGTGAAATTTCTTAATTGATGAATCCTGTGATCTCTAGGGTGGAATGTAATTTTTTAAACGTGTGAATATAATTGCGATAATATGCGAAGCTTTCATACTTGCCGTCTATCGGGGCTAGTTGATCTTCTAATTAATGAGGACGTTATTTGTGAAGAAGAGTTTTAACAATAAGATATTGATATTATTTTACTTGTCTCTTGTCATAATAGAAGAAGTGCAAACTCTTATTTACATGCTACATGTGTACGCGTATGTACAGCCTTCATGTGTACAATCGCAGATCAGCTTTATGTCAGACATGGCGCCTACATCGTAAATGGATTAGGAAAGTCGTTATGAATTGTGAATTAAACTTGCGTTAACTAATTGTGGCTTAAAGTGAGGTAATTGCTTTATATAAAAAAATATTCTCACGATATCAAGTGTAACTTGAAGCTTAAACCCCCATTAAGAGATTTTATTGTACGTCAAATCTAATAAATAAATTATAATAAAAAAATGATAGTAGAAATTGCGGGCTACATCTTGCTAAATGCGCAAGCGGCCTATCATTAAATAGTGAAGAAGATTTTTTATTGCATTTAAAAGGAGAAATTAAAATACATTAGTTTTCATAGTTACTCTCAAAAACAAAATTGAAGTTTTCATTACTTGAGTTAATCTTGGCATGAATGATTATTCATAAAATATTTAATAGGTTATTTAATAACACAGGCTGCTGTAGACAACTGCAACGTTCAGCTGCACACCATTGAATTGATATTTCTGAGGTTTTCTCACTTGACGGTAGAATAATTGTGTCGCATGATACGGTTGTCGACGATGTTTAACAGTTTTATAACCTGTCATAATAATCGATGACTGCCTTGAACCCAGAATAAAAGAAATGTTTATGAAGTAATATTGTTAATAAATCGCTTTCGATTGTATTTAGGACGTTTCGAATACATTTATCTCCTATTTTATCTGTATCTTTAATTAACAGGATAACTTTATAGTACTAAATGATTAAATTTTTCAGTGAAATGATTGTAGTGTCTTCATTCATAAAAAAAACAGGGAAGTATAATTTTCGTTAAGAGCGTCACCTCAATTTTACTACACCCAGGTATTCTCTACTGAATCAGACATCCGTAAAGTGTTTTCATTAATGTCTGGTATCCCCGTTTACGATCTCAGTCTAAAAATCCAAATCATCTCTCTCTGAGCACTTTCCATTCGTCGTGCCGTCTCCTTTCATTCACTGCAGTTGCCTTGTTGCAAAACGTCTTTGGAAAGAGCTTTCTTCCTTCCTGCACCTTGGCCTTCCTCTACCTCTACGTCGCGTGGAAAAGACATTTGTGCGCACAAAGCGATCGCCCCCACCCCCGCCCCGCTGGCTCTGTAATAACGTCTCCAGCTCTTTGCCTTATGAGCGACTTCGCCCATTTATTCCGTCTCGACACGACCCCACTCCCATCGCGCTGCCGCCTCGGACACGTGTAATGTATCGTGGTGTGCTCACCGCATTACTTCGTGAAAAGGCTCGAGTTTCATTCGCTCGCGCCACCGCCGTCGCGGATCGAAGACTCAATCGACTGCGGCCGGCGGCGGCGTTGCGGGCGGTGCGGGGGCGGTGGGGGGCGGCGGCGGTCGTCGTGGTCGTGCGAATGTCCGCGGACGCCTCGCCCCCGCGGCCGCCCCCGCCCTCCGCCGTACTGCCGCCACGATGTCTCGTGGCTTACAGGGCTGATCGATGACGCGCCCGCCGGCGGGACGGTCGCGGGGCGGAGGAGGGGTCGGCGCGGGGAGAGCGAGACGGGGGAGGACGGGGAGGGGAGGGGAGGGGCGAGCCGCGTGGACACGCGGGTGTTCGCCAGCCGCCCACGCCTCCCATGCCGACCATTCGGCCTTCCGCTCGACGGCCCTCCTCTTTGATTCCCCGTCCACGGCTCCCCGCTTTCTACTTCGCCTTCCTCCTCACCATCTCCCCGTCTCTATGCCTCCCGTGTCCTCGTGCCCCGTCTCCTCGTCTCGTTTCCCCGCCCCCCTTTCCCCCATCACCTCGCCTCCCGAAAAACCTGCCTCCCCGCGTCCCGTCGACAATTGCCCATCTCGCCTCCTTCTCTCCGCCTTCCCGTCTCCCGCCTCCCAGCTTTCGGCTTTCCCGTCTCCCCGCTTCCCCTCTCCTAGCCTTCCGTACCTCCTCTCATATCCTCATCTCCCCGCCTCCCGAAACCGCGCCTACTCGCGATCCGTCTCCCGTCTCACACTGTCCGTATCCCGCCTCCCGTATCTCCGCCTCCCCTATCACCTCCTCTCCTCCTCCCATCTCCTCGCCTCCCCTCTCCTCGCGTTCGTCTCTCGTGTTCCACTGCCCATCTCCTCGCGTCCAGCTTCCTCTTCTTTCGTCTCCATGCCTCCCGTCTCTTCGCTTTCCGTCTCCCCAATTCCACGCTATCCGTCTTTCTGCTCGAACGCCTCCCCGCTATCTATCCCACCTCTTTCATTGCTCCGCCGCCCCGCGTCCCCGTGTCTTGTTGGTATCGGAGACCAAATTATTCAGAAAGTCACAAGTTGTGATATTTTCGATGCAATGTCATTTCCTTTTTCGATATTCACAATATTGGGTCGATACTGCACAATGAAAATTTCACACTGACACCAAAATTTAGGATCAAAAAGAAAAACAGGATTTCTGGGATCTAAATAATATATTGCATTCGCTTAACATTTAAAAAATGTTCTATTTCCTTTTGCTGACACTTCATTGAACATTTCCGACATTGTAGCTAAGAAATGATTCAGTACTTCTCACGCAAAAACCTCACTTCAAACACTTGAGTCATTCTCTCTGTTCTCGCACCCGTACCTGCAGTGCCCTTCACCGGTTCTAACCCTTTCTCCAGCCTCGACGATTCGTCTCCGCCGAAGTGCACACTGTGGTTCACCACATCGCGGTTCCAAACCCTCCCGTTGCTTACCTTCTTCCTCCAGAATCTCCCCACCTCTGCTGGCCAACCTCCTGGCATCACCAACTTCTGGTCTAAACTCTCAATGCCAGCATCACGTGCAAGTGCAGTCCCGCGTCTGCTGAGTCAGGGTACTCGTTCATGCCTCCTCCCGCCAAGGTGCAAGATGGCTCGAAGCATCATTTGGTGTTACTACAGTGCCTTTGGCTGGGAGATCCAAGGCAATGCAGTTCGAGTCCCCACGGTGACAGTATTTTCGTCACTAGTTTGTCAAATAGGTCGAATTCAGCCACATTCTCGCGGAGGAGCTTCTAGCAGCGGCTGCTCAGATGGGTAGTTTTCGTGGTTTCTCCGATCAACACCAAAAGAATGTCGGAGAAGTGCCATGACAAACCGCGCGTGATCATCCTTCCTCTTCCTTGTCCTATCCTCACCCCTTACTTTACACACACTGACACTTACTTTATTTGAGGTTTGCTGTCACTGAGTAAATGCACTTTCTTTTGTGCCTGTTTCATAAGTTCATTTAGTGTATCAGCAGAAGTGTAAAGCGAGTACATTGATGAAGCAATGCTGTTTTTAAAACTCAAAGAACACGTAAACATTCATGGAAAGAGATGTGGTAGACGGCTGCTGTTGAAGAAAGTTGATAAAGGCAACAGCAGTATTAAAAATTCAAGAATGGCATTGGAACTAAGTCCGGAATCATCGTGGGAACGGATGTGGGATAAGAAACATCCAAACAAAAGCAATCAAGCACTGAACAATGTACAATAACTGATCATGATGGACGGTATCATCCACCTCTTGCTTCTCGAATGCTATACGAGGATTTTCCTGAATTTTCAAACGCGTGGGCCATGTCCCTCCTTTTGAGCCGCTTTGGCACGTGAAGGAATTATTAGAGAGATGGTCTTCATTTACACTCTAATTGTTACATCAAGTACTGACATTATGCATAATAAAACATTGGTTATTAGGAGTAAACGCTGTGAATTAAATCGCTATTACATATTTCATTGCTTCTTATGTGAACAATAACACTCCACTCCAAATAAATCACTTATTAGAACACCTCCGGTCTTTGAATTACCCACTGTTGAAGAGCTGCCTTCTA
>JAHLJT010002406.1:101924459-101938017 GCA_031308135.1 Acheta domesticus | reverse complement strand
AATTCATGCTATCAAATAATACTACCAGCACCACTGGTATTGATACAGCAGCATTAGTTCATAATTCCACAATCTGGAAACTACACTAAAGTAGCCTATAACCACCCCCAATATAAAATCCAAATACCAATCTCAGCCAGCGGTATTATTAATCAACACACTCCAAACCTAATCTTAGGAGATCTTAAGGGAAACACATACAGTGGTGAGTAAAAGTAATAATTCAGCTGGGACACAATTCTACCATTAATAAACTATACCACAAACTTAATATAATAGCACCCATGAACCAACTCTCTACCCATTGATCACTCTAGGACCCAGATATATGAGACATAGGTATAACAAATATACAACAAACATTTTTCTCTACAGTACAACCATGAATGGACTCAGGACCATCTACCAGTAATAAAACAACACAACATCACTCCCCACACACGCGCCCATTCCTCAGATCAACACACGCCTAATCAATTGCACAAATTTAAAAATAATGGTAAAAACATCCATCCCAACATTTAAAATATTAATACCCCTCCAGAAATAGACCAAGCAATAACAATACTCAATATATTATATTAGTGAACTACAGAATTAAATCAAACAAATCACTTATAAACACACACACTAAAAAAAATGAACTACCCAAAAGCATAAAAAATCTAATCTCACAAAGAATAAAACAAGAAGATTATGGAATCACACTAGAAACCCTGAAGTCAAAAAGGAACTAAATCTATTAACCTATATTACCAAAAAAACACTTTTCACTCACAAACAGCAACAATATAACAACATGATCCAAACATTAAGCTCAAGTAACCATACATGTGGCATTTCAAAAATAAATACTTAACAAAAAGAATACCATTCCTCCACTTAAAACTAGCACAGGCAAAAAATTCTCACCTTTTGAAAAAGCTGAAACCCTAGCAAACATTTTGAAGATACATTCAAACCCAATGATTCCCATCCACACACCCTACATCAAACAATCACACAGATAGCAACATCTCCTATTATGATGTACCCTCCAAATCAGATTCACATCTCCTCAGGAAATAACAAATATAATAAAGCACTCCCCAATAAAAGGCCCCAGGACATGACAGAATAAACACAATAAATACTCAAAAATCTACCAACCAAGCCATAGCATTCCTAAATAATATTTATAACTCTTCATTAAGAACAGGATATTTTCCACTTTTATGGAAACCTCTATAGTAATACCTATTACCAAAACCAACAAAAATCCATCAAATGTAGAAAATTAATAGACCAATAAGCTTTTTAGCCCTCTTTATCAACAATTCTAGAGAAATCATTCAGAAAAGACTCAACATTACCTCAACAAAATGGTATCATCCCCAGACATCATTTTGGATTCACAGAAAGCTATCAACCACTCATCATTATTAAGAATCACTGAACATATTCATACAGCATTCCAGAGAAAATGACACACCATATCAACCTTTCTAGACATTTCCCAAGCATATGACAGAGTATGGCATGAAGGTCTCATGTACAAACTTTAAAATTAATGGTACACCCAAGTACTTAACCACATCATCAATAGCTTCATAAGCAATAGAACCTTTGCAGTTTCAATAGATTAACATCTCTCAAACCCCAAACCAATTTGGCTGGACTTCCTCAGGGCTCCCCATTGTCACCTATTTATTTAATATTTACACTGCTGATATCCCTACATCCAACACAATCAATATAGCACAATTGCAGATGATACAGCATTGTATTGTTCTAGCACATCACTTGATATATTAAGAAACACAATACAACATATCTAAACCAAATCAGTGCTTGGTCAACAAATGGAAAATTAAATTAAATCCATCCAAATCAACAGCAAAAATCTTTTCATTAAAAACATTTCAACACCACCACCTCTCACACTGAACAATAACATTATTCCTTGGACTCCACAAAACAAACAGTGAGATATCTAGGACTACATTTAGACACTAGACTTAACTGGAAAGAACATATAAACATTAAACACAACAAACAAAGTCAAACTAATCCAATTAAAACCATTAATAAACAACCACAGTAAAATAACAATAGAAAATGCTAAGCTCATATATACAACAGTAATAAGACCCCTAATGCTCTATGCCTGTCCTGTCTGGATTAATGCAGCAAAAACAAATATCCATAAATTACAGGTCATACAGAATAAATTCCTGCGAACAATAACCAATGCACCCTGGTTCATCACAAACAAACAACTTCATAAAGAAATTCAAATAAAGCCTATCATACATCACATCACCAAGTTATCCCATAATTTTTATAACAATTTACCATCATTACACAACTATCCCAATATAACCTAGGCAAAGCACCCAGAAACGCAACCAGAATAAAAAATAGATTTCCCAAGCATGTTTTTATATACAATTTGCCAATTTGGATGATTCCTTGTGAGGTGCGCAGTGGGTTTCTCTCCCTAATAATAGTTTGTAAAGAAGTAATAGTTTAGTTTTTTTAACGTAGATAATAAGCAGCAAAAAATGTGAGAAAGTTTGTATTGCTTAAACTGAGCTGTATAATCTTCAAAATAATAAAAATTATTAAAAAAAAAAAGGGTGCCTGAAAGTGAATTCTCTGTGGTTGGCTGTAATTTTTAACCCTGATGATAAGTGATGTGCTGGGGATTCTGCTAGTAACTCATAGACGTTTTTGAAATTTTGATAATATAGTCTTGAATAGATTCTATTTTTAATTCTCTATGTAGTTGTTCGTTACTTATAAACCACGGAGCTCTGGTTATTTTTCTGAGCCACTTATTTTGATATAACTTGGATTTTGAAAAAATGATATAACGCTTTGTGCTAGGAACAACAGAAACCAATCAACTTTATTTTTGCAAGTGTGTTTACGTGTTTATGTTTCATTCAAATAGGCACACGACATCACACGCTTAGGCGACGTTCCTAATGGTGTGTATGAAACGAAAGTTCACATGGCATTGTATACTGAAATGTAATACATGTACACTGCCACTGCACATGAGACGACAATATTATACGTCAAAATAGCGAATATCAATAAGCAATGAAATTTTCTGCTGAATGCTTTTGGTTAACCGATGTTCGAAAGACAGCATTCGAACAATCGACGGTCTATTGCAGTAATTATGGTCTCCTTGTCACTTTATTGTTATTAACATTATAATCTCTGGTGGTATTTCATGTATTCCAGCTCTTACGATGATTTGTTCTTCTCTGAATTCCAATCCTGCCCTTAGACGTAGAATTTTAGAACTATCTAGTCAGGACCTAAGCGACGCGCAACAGTGCGGTTCTTTTTAGTTTATACGATACACTTTCCACAAGGTCTAGTGTTCTGTTTTCGTTACGTGCCTAGATATGACCTCTATTTTTTTCTTTACTTCTGAGTCACTGTGAAGTTCCATTTCCGTCTACTCTGTTAGCAAATCGCTATATTTGATCATTAGATATTTCTATTCTTTTAGATAATGTGATTCACACTAGATTTATTATTGTATTGTTTATTGATAATCGTCTCATAATTATTCATAGTATACCTTCCCTTTGCGGCTCTCCACACGCAACCAATCTTTGCAAACAATGTCTCTAAAGAAAGAGAACTTTACGGAGATGTGACGATTGAACTTTTACTTTAAATTATGAGGATTTGTTTAAAAACGCATCTAAATATTCATGTAAATGCAACGCGCAGCGCACGTTAGGATTTTTGAATCGTATCGGTAAATATAGCGTTGTAGGGTCTTAAAACTAAAATATTGTGGCCAAAAGGCCCCGATTTCTTAATTTTTTGCTGTTTTGACGCTTCTCGATTCTACCTCACCTGTTCAAGTCGTAGAATTTGAAACTGTATGTGATATTACTAATTACTTGATATTCTATGCAATTGAATTACAAGAGTACACCTCTTTCTCGATAATAAGTTAAATAATTGTTTGTATTGACAAGGGTGTATTATATTTTTATCAATTACAAGGTGACATATAGAACAAGCGACGGAGGATAAGAAAGCCTTGAAGAAAATATATATTTACAGGCTAGTATGTAAATGAAAATAAGAAAGAGGATTTGGTATAGCATGCAAGAGTTCTCGCACGTACGTCAGTAATATATATTCTGTATTCTAGAATGAACTAGTAAATATAGTGCAGCCCTCAAAATTTCCAGACAAAAAGGAAGGTTGAGAAAAAGAAGAAAATGTGACGTTTCAAGATATTTGAGTTATCACTGTGCATTCAAACATAATCTATTCCTACTATAAAACTACTGAAAATATTAAAATTTCTTGGAAGATGTATTCCTTATAAAAAGCATCAAATTATAAAATTGTGAAATGCCTCCACATGGATGTATTTTTTTATATCCATTGTTACAAATTGTGCACCTTGTTTAAAGACTCAACTTTAGTTTAGTTTTGAGGCATTCCTCTAAAACGCCGTGTAATTTGCGTGAAGATAAGTGAGAGGGGCAACGATTTGGATGTTTAGCTATGGGGAAAATAGTGATTGTACAGGGTGAGATGTGTTTGCTACAACGTGGGCATTGCTAAGGATCAAAGCTCCTGACTGCGACGGCTAGCTTGTCAAATCGACCAGTCAAATCAACCGACCATATCGTTTAAAAAATTGGAAGGAGGGATTTTGGATTGTGTCCAAAGAAAAAGTTTATGAGATCTCAGTGTTACGTGATAGGTGATATATTTAACTTAATTACGCGAAATGAATTAAGCAAATTTTGATCTATCATGCATGGGTTCAGCGAGACTGACGTGAGGCTGTGAAACCAAGACCAAGCATAGGCAGAACAGCAAGGATCAGGACCGTCTTAGCGATGACATGGAGATGGCATAATAGAAGAAGCTACGACTAAGGAGGTAGCTAGGGCTCTGGTAAGAGTGATGAACACATGCTAGACTACAGAAGCTATAAGAACGAGGCGGGGGCTGCAACAATAGTAAAAAGAAGAAAGCTCATCGTGCTGCGAAATTGGAATGATAAGAGACATCCTATTAAAATTTTATAGAAGAAGCAAAAACAAGATATAGTATTGTCGCTATCACACGAAATTAAAATAAACTGGTTAATAAAATAGTTACTGCCAACGCCAATTACAATAACATTACTTTTACATATTACAATAACAAAAATACTGCCAATTTTGTGTTTTTGCACCTTTTCATATTTTATTCATTTCTCACAGAAGACTTTTGTCAACTTTTAATTTTAAGATGGGCTTGGTAGTTGGAGAGAATATAGAGCAATCAGTTGGAGAGAGAGAGAGTGAGTGAGAGAGAGAGAGAGAAGGGAAGGGAAGAGATGAAGGAAGAAGGACGCAGTTGAAGTGACGACTGTAGTGCAGTTACTGCAGGCGAAGGTACAGCGATTCCAGACGGACGCCCGTGGATCCAACGACAGGGTTGTAATGGCGATGACCTTGGATTAAGCGCGGGATGGGGAAGACAGAACCGGCGGGAGAGGAGCAGAGATGGCGGTTAAGGCAGGGGTGGCACAGGCTCTGCATCTCGGGATAGATGTGACCTGGGTCGGGAGAGGCGGCGAAGGAAGCGACCAGCGACGGAAAACGGACAATTCAGATCCGCCGCTGGCGATTGATCGTGTAAGAGGCTACAGAGCGGGAGATTGATCAAGGACAAGAGCGGGAGATTGATGGTCTAAGAGGCTACGGAGTTGCCCATTGCCGGCAGTCTTACTGTGTGTAGAGCACGTTTACGGATGTTGCAAATACTTGAAATATACATTGTGAAGTGAGACGTCCAGTGAGAGAGGGAGCTAACTCACAAGGGTATGGAAATGAGATAAAACGAGTTTTGCGGTTGGGTTGTTTTATCAATTATTTGTATAATAAAGGGGATTTTTTCTTGTTATTTTCTAAATAGCAATATTGTTTATTTGGGAAAATATCACTTAGCAATTCTAAAATTATTTTACATATGTTACACAACCGTAAAAGTAAGATTTTTTTCAACAATCTATGTTCAATTATTAAATTTATTTTATGTTCCGTCTAACCTGTGCATTAATTCAATCTCTCCAGGGAAAAGCAACATTCTATATCAGAAAAAAAATATTCCGCTCCTGAGCTTCGTTGTAGTGTACCTGTTTTAAATTTTATTTTTGATCTTATTCTGAGTACCAATATTGTAAATCAATTATAATGTAGTGTTAGGTTAAAACAGTAAAACACATGTTCAAAAGGAGACACCAAATGTGATTACAGAAAAATCAATAGGTTTGTAACAAGTATAGGTCTAAAAACGTAAAACAGTGGAATTTTTTGCAGAGCTGACATACTTTTTAATTCCCTTCCTCCCCCATCAAAAAATTATCCCTCATAACTGGGTGATTAACATATTGTCCATGTTTTGACTTATACTCATTTAACCTAACACTTTAATACGATAGCATTATCAAACTGAAGGTAGGTGTCTATGTTAGAGTGTAGCACCATCTCGTGCCGGATCTTACATAGCCAATTAAAACCTAAAAATTAAATCCTGTATGCTACCAATTGATTTTAGAAATATTCATTCTTGAGATCGTAAATGTTGAAACTGCATTCTGTTTTAGCGATCTCGGCCACCCGGAACCGGCAGCGTCTTTAAACACATCTAGCACTATTTTTCAAAAGACAATTATGCGATCCTAATATGGTTTCTGCAAAACTCTAGGAAGAAATGTGAACTTATTCTTGCAGATGATCATTGAAACTAATAAAAAATCATCGAGCTCGAAGGGAATCTTGTCAAACGAATGTTGGGCCCTGTAGCACAATCACGAAAACTGAAGATCGCTGAGTGTGAAACTAGCCCCCTCAACTATTGTGGGATGTAAGGAATCGCCAGAGCCCCAGGCGAGAGATGCGAAGGGCGTCGGAGCCGGCGAATGGGCCGGGGCCGGGGATGGGGAAGGGGGGGCGGGGGCGGGCGCGGTGGCGCGAACAGCGGGAGCGATGGTGACGGCGGAGGGCGCGCCGCGGGCCGGTCTCGGGCCCCAGGGCAATAAAGCAGCGCGGACCCTCTTGGCCCGCATCCCCCGCACCCGCCCTCGCCCTGCCGCCTCCGCCCTCGCCGTCCACGCCCTCGCCGCCCTCGCCGCCCTCGCCGCCCTCGCCGCCCTCGCCGCCCTCGCCGCCCTCGCTGCCCTGGCCGCTCTCGCCGCCACCGACGCCCACACCGCCTTCGCCGCCCTCGTCCTCGCCGCCCTCGTCCTCGCCATTCTCGCAGCCCCTCGCCCTCACCCCCCTCGCCCTCACCGCTCTCGCCGCCTTCGTCGCTCTTGCCACCATCACCGCCCTCGCCCTCACCTCCATCACCGCCTTCACCGCCCTCGTCGCATTCGCTGCACTTGCTGCATTCGCCGCCGTCGCCACCTTCGCTGCCCTTTAAGCCATCACCGCCCTCGCCGCCCTCCCCGCCACTTCTCCCGCCTTCTCCCGTCCGCGTCCGTCAATGTCTTCCATGCTTATCCCTACCACCTTAGCCTCGCTATCGCCGCCTCCACCGACATCGTCGCTGCTTCCGCAATGTTTGCTACCGAGCCGCCCCACAAACCCTCTGCGCTCCCAACGGCCCTGCAAGTGCGGCCACCTCAGCCGACGCCCTCGCCTCTCCACACTCACCGTCTGTGACTCCGCCTCCGTATCGTCTCCACCTCAATCTCTTCTCCGTCTCTGCCTTCGTCTTGTATTTTCTCTGATTTCCTCTTCCCTGTCTCTGATTCCTTCTTCTCCCTCTCCGTCTTCCTTTCCGTCTCTCTCTCCGTCTCCCTCTTCGTTTCCCCCTCCGTCTCCCTCTCCGTCTCCCTCTCCGTCTCCCTCTCCGTCTCTTCTCCGTTTCCCTCTCCGTCTCCCTCTCCGTCTCCCTCTCCGTCTCCCTCTCCGTCTCCCTCTCCGTCTCCCTCTCCGTCTCCCTCTCCGTCTCCCTCTCCGTCTCCCTCTCCGTCTCCCTCTCCGTCTCCCTCTCCGTCTCCCTCTCCGTCTCCCGTTGTATTTTCTCCATTCCCTTCCTTCTCCCTCTGCGTCTCCATCTCCTTCTCTCTTCCATCTCCGGTCTCCATCTGTAGCTCCGCTTCCGCGGTGTCCGCCGGCGTTATCTGACCGGCCACCGACTGCGCCCCACAGCCGCCCCGGGCGGGGGGCGGCGGCGCGGGCGCGGGCGCCTTCCTCGCCCAAAGGCAGGCCGGTCGCCCGCGCCCTGGCCCACGCAATCGATAGGGCCCCTGCCGTCGCCGGAGAGGCCACGCGGCCGCCGCAACCTGTCGCGGAGCTTCTCCGAGGCGACCCTCCCCTCCCCCTTCCCCCTCCAGGAGGAGCTGCTCCCTCGGCCGCGCGCCGCCGCTGGATTCAGCGGATCAACCTCCGGCAGCGGCTCCCTTCGCGCCTCCGCCGCCTGCCCGCGCGGCTCTGCTCATGCTCGCCAGGTTAACCACTCCATCGATAGATATTTGTTATTTCCGCAGGTAGGTTTATGCAACCTGGTGGCAGAACATTAAACATTACATATTATATTTAGGAATTAAATGCAGTGTAACTTAAAATTATTTGAAGACAATAATAATATAACGATGATAACAATAAAAGCATTAAAACAATAACAGCATTATTTGTACATTTCATGGCGTCCTGTACAGATATTTTGGACTAATAAATACACGACTTTTTATTACACTGCACTCCACTTCACTTCACAACACGTCACCACACTTGAATACGAATTCTTCTTAAAATATAATTATGTATTTAACAAAGCAATGCAATTTAATAATTATTACAATATTAATAATGGTAACAATAATCTTATATATTATTTCTCAAAGGGATGTTTGGTCTTTTCAATAAATTGGGCGACATACGAAACCGATCTATATAAAGAAGCAATGGATTGAAAAATCGTGTTTCTTTTCACCTGCACATGTGACATTCGTATTGAAAAAGGGCGTTAAAAATACCTAAATATTAAAAAAAGTAGTAATTCGGGATCTGTAATATCTGATTGCCGCGCGATCTATCGGAAGAAAATTACACTCGGACGGTGGCGGGAAATGCAATCTCAAGCATTTTTGTTTGTTTCAATTTAGTGTAGGTTGTGTAAGCACGTAAACGTGATTTTCTACATTGAATAGAAATCTTGAAATATGAGAGGTTAGTGATCTTAGTGAGGTTAGGCCGTTTATAATGCTGGAATACAAAAAAAGAATTTAAGCAGAAAACAGTTTGGTTATTTGACTAACCGTGCGATTTAATCGCACGGGATCTCACTAGTTAATAATAATAAAATAACTGTGTTAATAAACCTAACTTACTTACTAATAAACTCTACAAATATCGTTGGGTAATTAACTTTTAAATCTTTGAACACCTAGAGGAAAGGGTTTCAGGGCAACGACAGGCAACTTATTTCAGTCCTTTATTGTTCTATTTGTAAAGGAAAATTTTGCAACATCTGTTCTCTGTGGGGATGAATTTAAGGTGGTATGTTCGTGCCAGTCGCTAGTCAAACACTTGACCATTTATTATACACGCATTTTAATAATAGCTGCTTGTAAACGTGAATGGAACATTTAAATAATTATTTGTAAATAGTTAAAAGAGAAGTATTGAATAGTTGCTCTAGAAAAACAAAGTTTACTAATAAATTTAGTCTCTCGCATATTTTTTTTTATTTTCACAAGTTGGGAATACCTAATATAGATTAGACTGACTTTAGAGCCCGTATTTCTGTTTCTTTCTGCGTTGAATATTAGTCCACATTGCTTACATTGAAAGTAAATTATCGTCAAATAGTTTATGGTTGTGTGTGGTTTTATAGGTTTAGTATGGTTGTGTGTGGTTAGTTATGGTGGTTTTATCTCGTATCCCAAGAGAAACAATGGTGACAATAACATTATTACCAAACCTCCTATCATGACTGCAGAACTCCTAGGCCGAGAGTGGCCGAGAGCGGCCGAAAGCCAGTACTTCCTGTTGCGATGAATTTCAAAGCATTTTTTTGTCATTACTCCACAGAATGCCCGGTGATGTACATTACATTTAATACCACCTAATTCCTAAAAAAAATACTACATATTGCCTATAAAAAAAAGTATTTTTACCTTATAATTTCTTCAACAACTTTAAAAGCATGTTTCCGCAAAAGTTTTTCCGTAAGAATCTGTATTAATTTAAACTTATTTTATTCAAATGAAATTTTTAAAATAGTGTTAAAAATATAAGTTAATGTTGGGGCTAAGATCAAAGTTGAAACCGTGAAATTTCTTAATTGATGAATCCTGTGATCTCTAGGGTGGAAATGTAATTTTTTTAAACGTGTGAATATAATTGCGAATAATATGCGAAGCTTTCATACTTGCCGTCTATCGGGGCTAGTTGATCTTCTAATTAATGAGGACGTTATTTGTGAAGAAGAGTTTTAACAATAAGATATTGATATTATTTTACTTGTCTCTTGTCATAATAGAAGAAGTGCAAACTCTTATTTACATGCTACGTGTGTACGCGTATGTACAGCCTTCATGTGTACAATCGCAGATCAGCTTTATGTCAGACATGGCGCCTACATCGTAAATGGATTAGGAAAGTCGTTATGAATTGTGAATTAACCTTGCGTTAACTAATTGTGGCTTAAAGTGAGGTAATTGCTTTATATAAAAAAAATATTCTCGCGATATCAAGTGTAACTTGAAGCTTAAACCCCCATTAAGAGATTTTATTGTACGTCAAATCTAATAAATAAATTATAATAAAAAAATGATAGTAGAAATTGCGGGCTACATCTTGCTAAATGCGCAAGCGGCCTATCATTAAATAGTGAAGAAGATTTTTATTGCATTTAAAAGGAGAAATTAAAATACATTAGTTTTCAATAGTTACTCTCAAAAACAAAATTGAAGTTTTTCATTACTTGAGTTAATCTTGGCATGAATGATATTCATAAAATATTTAATAGGTTATTTTAATAACACGGGCTGCTGTAGACAACTGCAACGTTCAGCTGCACCCATTGAATTGATATTTCTGAGGTTTTCTCACTTGACGGTAGAATAATTGTGTCGCATGATACGGTTGTCGACGATGTTTAACAGTTTTATAACCTGTCATAATAATCGATGACTGCCTTGAACCCAGAATAAAAGAAATGTTTATGAAGTATATTGTTAATAAATCACTTTCGATTGTATTTAGGACGTTTCGAATATATTTATCTCCTATTTTATCTGTATGTTTAATTAACAGGATAACTTTATAGTACTAAATGATTAAATTTTTCAGTGGAAATGATTGTAGTGTCTTCATTCATAAAAAAACAGGGAAGTATAATTTCGTTAAGAGCGTCTCCTCAATTTTACTACACCCAGGTATTCTCTACTGAATCAGACATCCGTAAAGTGTTTTCATTAATGTCTGGTATCCCCGTTTACGATCTCCGTCTAAAAATCCAAATCATCTCTCTCTGAGCACTTTCCATTCGTCGTGCCGTCTCCTTTCATTCACTGCAGTTGCCTTGTTGCAAAACGTCTTTGGAAAGAGCTTTCTTCCTTCCTGCACCTTGGCCTTCCTCTACCTCTACGTCGCGTGGAAAAGACATTTGTGCGCACAAAGCGATCGCCCCCACCCCCGCCCCGCTGGCTCTGTAATAACGTCTCCAGCTCTTTGCCTTATGAGCGACTTCGCCATTTATTCCGTCTCGACACGACCCCACTCCCATCGCGCTGCCGCCTCGGACACGTGTAATGTATCGTGTGTGCTCACCGCATTACTTCGTGAAAAGGCTCGAGTTTCATTCGCTCGCGCCACCGCCGTCGCGGATCGAAGACTCAATCGACTGCGGCCGGCGGCGGCGTTGCGGGGCGGCGCGGGGGCGGTGGGGGCGGCGGCGGTCGTCGTGGTCGTGCGAATGTCCGCGGACGCCTCGCCCCCGCGGCCGCCCCCGCCCTCCGCCGTACTGCCGCCACGATGTCTCGTGGCTTACAGGGCTGATCGATGACGCGCCCGCCGGCGAGACGGTCGCGGAGCGGGGGAGGGGGCGGCGCGGGGAGAGCGAGACGGGGAGGACAGGGGGGGATGGGGGGCGAGCCGCGTGGACACGCGGGTGTTCGCCAGCCGCCCACGCATCCCATGCCGACCATTCGGCCTTCCGCTCGACGGCCCTCCTCTTTGATTCCCCGTCCACGGTTCCCCGCTTTCTACCCTCGCCTTCCTTCTCACCATCTCCCCGTCTCCACACTTCCCGTGTCCTCGCCCCCAGTCTCCTCGCCTCGTATCCTCGCATCCCTTTTCCCCATCTCGCCGCCTCCCGAAGGTAATTGCCCTTCTCACCTCCCTTCTTTCCGCTTTCCCATCTCCCCACTTCCCCTCTCCTAGCCTTCCGTACCCTCCTCTCATATCCTCATCTCCCCGCCTCCCGAAACCGCGCCTACTCGCGATCCGTCTCCCGTCTCACACTGTCCGTATCCCCGCCTCCCGTATCTCCGCCTCCCCTATCACCTCCTCTCCTCCTCCCATCTCCTCGCCTCCCCTCTCCTCGCGTTCGTCTCCCGTGTCCCACTGCCCATCTCCTCGCGTCCAGCTTCCTCTTCTTTCGTCTCCATGCCTCCGGTCTCTTCGCTTTCCGTCTCCCCAATTCCACGCTATCCGTCTTTCTGCTCGAACGCCTCCCCGCTATCTATCCCACCTCTTCATTGCTCCGCCGCCCCGCGTCCCCGTGTCTTGTTGGTATCGGAGACCAAATTATTCAGAAAGTCACAAGTTGTGATATTTTCGATGCAATGTCATTTCCTTTTTCGATATTCACAATATTGGGTCGATACTGCACAATGAAAATTTCACACTGACACCAAAATTTTAGGATCAAAAGAAAAACAGGATTTCTGGGATCTAAATAATATATTGCATTCGCTTTAACATTTAAAAAATGTTCTATTTCCTTTTGATGACACTTCATTGAACATTTCCGGACATTGTAGCTAAGAAATGATTCAGTACTTCTCACGCAAAACCTCACTTCAAACACTTGAGTCATTCTCTCTGTTCTCGCACCCGTACCTGCAGTGCCCTTCACCGGTTCTAACCCTTTCTCCAGCCTCGACGATTCGTCTCCGCCGAAGTGCACACTGTGGTTCGCCACATCGCGGTTCCAAACCCTCCCGTTGCTTACCTTCTTCCTCCAGAATCCCCACCTTTGCTGGCCAACCTCCTGTGCATCACCAACTTCTGGTCTAAACTCTCAATGCCAGCATCACGTGCAAGTGCAGGCCCGCGTCTGCTGAGTCAGGCGTACTCGTTCATGCCTCCTTCCCGCCAAGGTGGCAAGGTGGCTAGAAGTATCATTTGGTGTTACTGCAGTGCCTTTGGCTGGGAGATCCAAGGCAATGCAGTTCGAGTCCCCACGGTGACAGTATTTTCGTCACTAGTTTGTCAAATAGGTCGAATTCAGCCACATTCTGGCGGAGGAGCATTCTAGCAGCCGGCTGCTCAGATGGGTAGTTTTCCGTGGTTTCTCC
>JAHLJT010002406.1:100581386-100651790 GCA_031308135.1 Acheta domesticus | reverse complement strand
AAAAAAAGTCTTCACATTTTTTGATTATAATTTTGTTGTTGAATAGTGCGAAGGACGTTTAAGAAACATTTTTAATGCAAGTATCATTTTCGTTGAAATCCCCGATTTTTTCGAATATTGAAATTTTTCGAAATATTTTTTGAAAAACAATTTCAAAACTACAAAATTGAAAATAGATTTTTGCCTCTGACAAAGTCTGTTGTGCAAATTAGCTCTTTAAATAAGGTCTTATACAATATTTTAAAAAAAAACAGTAGTTTTTGCGTAATTTGCGGTTGGAATGTTCGAAAATTTTGTTTCTCAAAAACCGCTCCAATTTTTTCTTTAAAATTTGTCCACTAATGTAATAACAGACGTTAAAAATATGATGCTACTCCCATTATTAGGTATTGCTCGTTTTTTTCGAAAATTGCAAAAAAAAAAAAATCGAAACTACTAATTTGAAGATGGAGATTTTGCCTTAGACAACGTCTGTTGTACAAAAATAGCTCTTTAGAAAAGGTTATGTTCAATTTTTTGTAAACATTAGTAGTTTCTTGTAAATTCGGTTTGAAGTTAATAAACATATGCGAGCATCCCGTCGTACATAACGATATCATTGTAATATTGCGAGAAAGTATGTGCTGTTGTAGCGCCACTAGTTTTACTTATGAAATCCAAAGAGGTTAAAAAACTAAGACTTTCATTGACTAGATTTATAGTTTGATAAGCATTAATTTCTAAGAACCACACAATGTATTCAATTTTGTGCTTATCGATTTTCGGCCCTTTAAAATGTATGCGAATTATTAATTAGAAAATTAAATTTAGCAATTCCCAACTAAATTAAATTTAGCAATTCCCAATTATTCCCAACTAAATGTGTGTGTGTAGATAATGATAAAAAGTATTGTCCCCTGCGAGAGTAATTTAACTAGTTCCTTATCACGTCCATGTTCTGAGCTGATCACCTAGCCGGGCAAGCTAGTGTGTGCCGGCGGTGACCGGTTACTAATTACAGTATCATTTGAAGTAGTTTATGCAACTGACTTCTTTGTCTTCCTGCTGTTAGGAAACGTGAACGAACCGCCATTGCAATGGCGCTACTGTTGATGGGTAAATTTAGTTACCCACAAAAAGTATGGGTAAATTTAGTGACCCACAAAAAAAGTTAAACGTGGAACGTTAATTCCATTCAAAAAAGAGCTAAATTACGAGTTATACTCATTCACCACATTTTACGTTTTTTTAGAACCTGATAAGCTACTCACATTGAAAATATGGAAAAATGTGTGTGTGTGTGTG
The DNA here is from genome assembly GCA_031308135.1 of Acheta domesticus. NCBI lineage: Eukaryota > Metazoa > Arthropoda > Insecta > Orthoptera > Gryllidae > Acheta > Acheta domesticus. The sequence goes on along the minus strand of JAHLJT010002406.1, from coordinate 100,650,506 downwards.
TGTGTGTGAGTGTGTGTGTGAATTTGTGTATATGTGTCTGTCTGGATGTGTGTTTCATAGGCAATACTTGGAAATATTTTCAGAGCTTCGATTCACTATAAGCACAGCTTTTTCTGGTTGCAGAATAAGAGAAATCGTAAAAAAAAACTGCTGTGCAGAAACAAAGCATTTATTAGAAAACAAATAGACCATTTGTTCATCTAATTGAGGAAACGACAGTGGTGAATTGTTTTTCACCCGAAATGACTCACTATTATTTATGTGTGGACGTTGTGTATGAATGTGAATGTATTTCAATAAAATTAGTTTTTTACCTCGGAATCAATGCAAAGTTGACAAGGAGAACTTTATACCAATCTCCGGAGGATAAGACGGATTGGGCAATTTCGTAGTCATGAACAATCTAAATTGGTGGCTGTAAGGAACTGTATTGTCCCCTATTTTAATCATATCAGTTCCCCCTTGGCGATATATTTGACGAAGCAAAATGGGATCCAGGAGAGGATCCAATTCCTTTCCAACGTTTTCTATGAGACACATTTTGCCAAAGCGCACTGCACCTTCCAGAGAGCGCTGGAGATCCTTGTCTGTTAGTTTTGCTACTATCATTCCACTCTCCTTCCCCTAAAAAGAAATAAAACAAGGTAAATGCGATCATCATCATCATCAAGCATTAAACTGTGAGCCTGTTCGAGGATATCTGACGATACACTTGTTATATTAATATGTATTAGATATTGCGTGTCAGGAAGCATAAGGATAATAACGATTGAATGTTAAAAATGATTACAATTTATACCAGTAGTATCGTCATTTCCACCCTCGAAAAGGAGTGGGGAAGAGGGAGATATATCCAGAAGGATTTTTAAAGCCATATTCCATCTGAATAGGAAAAAACAATAAATGGGAAAGGCTTGGAACGTGCGATTATTGAATCGAGTAGCTTGAAGCTGGGTTGCGTCGTCGGGTCGGGTCGGGAGGGGACAGGACGGGTCGGGTCGGGAGGGGACGAGTCGGGAGGGGACGAGTCGGGAGGGGACGAGTCGGGAGGGGACGAGTCGGGAGGGGACGAGTCGGGACGGGTCGGGAGGGGACGGTCGGGACGGGTCGGACGGGTCGGGACGGGTCGGGACGGGTCGGGACGGGTCGGGACGGGTCGGGACGGGTCGGGACGGGTCGGGACGGGTCGGGACGGGTCGGGACGGGTCGGGACGGGTCGGGACGGGTCGGGACGGTCGGACGGGTCGGGACGGGTCGGGACGGGTCGGGACGGGTCGGGACGGGTCGGGACGGGGACGGGTCGGGACGGGTCGGGACGGGTCGGGACGGGTCGGGACGGGTCGGGACGGGTCGGGACGGGTCGGGACGGGTCGGGACGGGTCGGGACGGGTCGGGACGGGTCGGGACGGGTCGGGACGGGTCGGGACGGGTCGGGACGGGTCGGGACGGGTCGGGGACGGGTCGGGACGGGTCGGGACGGGTCGGGACGGGTCGGGACGGGTCGGGACGGGTCGGGACGGGTCGGGACGGGTCGGGACGGGTCGGGACGGGTCGGGACGGGTCGGACGGGTCGGGTCGGGACGGGTCGGGACGGGTCGGGACGGGTCGGGACGGGTCGGGTCGGGACGGGTCGGGACGGGTCGGGACGGGTCGGGACGGGTCGGGACGGGTCGGGACGGGTCGGGACGGGTCGGGTCGGGAGGGACGGGTCGGGACGGGTCGGGACGGGTCGGGACGGGTCGGTTCGGTCGGGACGGTCGGGACGGGTCGGTTCGGGTCGGGTCGGGTCGAGTCGGTTCGGGTTGGGACAACGGGTTGGGTTGCACTTGCCATGTTACGAATCCAGCGGTTGGCCTGGCCCTGCGGGTCGACGAAGAGTGGCCAGCGCTGCGAACCGAAGACGAGCACGGCATTCTCGGTGGAGAGATTGTCGCGGGGCAGGCCGCACAGCTGCCAGTTGCGGATGGCCACGGGGTCACCCATGATGTCGACGGGCGACGCGGCCAGGCTGTGCGGCACGCCCACCTTCACCATAAGGTCCAGCCACTCACGCAGCAGCCGGCGGCGGTACTGGTCCGTGAAGGGTGTCAGGTAGGCAATCGCCCCTAAATGGACAAGGCCCTTCAATAAACAACCAACTCCAGGCCTGGATTTATACATGGCCGTTTCTCAGGGTGACGCATTTCAGGGCGGAGTAAGGACGCAACCATGAAAGAATTGTGGTTGAAATCATCGTTATGTACTCCTTTCTGTGCCCTACAATTCTCTGCGAGTTATGGCGTGATACTGTAAACACGCAATGTTGTTAGTGGGGAGGATAGGGAGTCAGCCCTATTCTCGGCCCAGAGGGTGGGAAAGGAATGGTCGCGCACAGCTTGTTTCCGCGGGCTAGAGGATATGTATTCGGTCTCCCGCGCGCCGCTTGGCCCGGCCCGGTCGCGCCCTTCTCCATCTATGTCAGGACCCTTTGTTAAGGGTGCCTTCCCGCCACCCGACGCTGACCCGGCCCCCTTTTGCGGCGCACTCTCCTATCTCTGCCATTCGCGTTCGTTACGCCGTCATTGCAATTTGTCGGCGCGCAGTGCAAGTTTCTAACTTCATTATTGCGGTTCCTAGGAAGAGTAGCCACCCATATTTAGGTTGCCCATTACACCCTCGACCGCCCGGCTGCATTCCGTCGCCTCGCGCTGCTCCTCCCTCTGGCACAGAGGATTCGGAAAACAGTCCCACGGGGCCTCATTCCCCCTCCGTCGGAACCACCCATCTCCTAGCACTTCATCGGTCGCCACGCCACCGGGAGAGATGGTTCAGGGCATCAACGGATGTTACTGCTGTGTCTCTGATCGGGAGGCCTTAGGTTCGAGCCCCGACAGTGGTAGGATTTTCGACACTAGCTTGTAGATAGGTCCAATTCAGCCGATGTCTGGAGGAGAATCCTAGCGGCCGGCTGCTCTGATCGGTAGTTTTCCATGGTTTCTCCAATCAACATCAGGACAATACCGGAGTACCCTAACAAACGGGCCACGGACCGCACGCGATCTTCCCTTTCCCTTTCTTGTCTTATCCCCACCTCTTACTTACACACACACAAATATGCATTACATTACCACAAATGCCGGGAGACCGGTCGGGAGCTTAGAGCTTGTCCCGGCTGGGGCGGACTGGAGACACACCTAGTTGGGAAAACCCCGTCAGCCGACGGTAGATCGGCGTCGGATCTCGCCATCCAGCGGGGGAAGATCACCGCCACCTCACGAGGAAAAATCATGCTATACACGTAAAGGGCTAATGACCTTAGCGGTTAACGCGCCCGGAATCACTAACAACCAATCAATCATGTCGCCACGCCATCGCGGCGCTGAAGGGAGCGGGTATCTGCTTATATCTCGAAAAATTACCGCGCCCACGCCTATTAAAAGTCTTCATCTAGTTTTCACATCTTTCTTCACGGTCTTTGTTCATGTTCAGTTTGGTCAATCATCATGGACTCTGACTTGTGTTATACGCTCGCAGTCGTCACTTGCGTGGTGCTCTGTTACTTCATCACGGCGCTATGACATTAACTATATTAACTAATTAGGGATGCAGGCTACCCATAAACGTACGCTATACAGGTACGTTGTAATATCATCACTCGCGCACTGCTAGCAATTTAGGGAGCTAACCTTGCCCAACACGCTGTAAATGCCGCGAATTTGTCTCTCGCGGTGCGATAGTGAGACTTAGATCACGGCGGAATACACGCTGATCGTATCCGGAGCCTCTTTGGACATTCGTTCAGTTGGTGCCATATTGTGTGTCAGTGATCATCGCGTCCGCGGGCGCAGCAATAAGTGCGTGTGTCGTCCATCCTACGTCGCCACAAGTCTCCAGTGTCCAACGGTATTGATACAACCGTTTGGGAACTTCAACGCCTCCTTATTCCAGGTATCTTTTTCTGTCTCCGAGGGTACCGAGGTAAAAAGATATTCAGCCTGAAGTGTATTATTGATTCATTAGTAATTGCATAAACTGTTAGTTTTAGACACTTTTGCTTCTCGTATTAATTTTATAAACTGCCGTTTTGTTTTCCTTGGTACATTACTAATTTTACTAAATAGTCTTAGGACAGTTTTCATTATTCATAAACCGCTCGGGCGCAGCGCAACAATGTAAATAGAATATAGTAGGAATTTAATTGTTAGTTTATTTTATTTTGTTTACATTATAAGTAGTGTTTTATACGCCTTAATGATTGCTACGCTTTAATGATTGAAAAGTAAGGCATTTACTTTCAATCATTAAATTAATAGTAAATCATGTAAAATAATTTCGGTTATCTCCCGGCTGATCTAATTTCTATCATTACCTCGATCTTTCAATAAATAGCTCCCGTAAGTTACACCGCTGAGCTACCAAATGAAAAAAGTGTGTGTTTGTGTGTGCTGTGAGTGTGAAGCCGGCCGTCAGTCCGCGGTGACTTCATGTCCTCCTGCGTCGAGGTGGGGCCGGCTAGTACCGCATCTGCACGCGCCACGTACACACGTATGGTGCTTAGTTCTTTGTTTGAGACTTACATTCGCCAGTAATCGACCGCAGGAGACCTCGCAAAACAAGCGATCTCAGTAGTCGGCCTCTAGGATTCTCATACAGGCTAGGGCTTCGTGAGACACGAACTTGAGGCAGGTGAGTCCAAAGTACATGGACACTAAGAATGTGGCCGGTAAAGGTGGCTCCGAGCATCAACTGATCTATCTGCAATGCCTCTGACCGGGATGTTCTAGATTTCGAGTCCCGACGATGGCAGGATTTTCGATTCTAGCTGGACAGCTAGGTCGAATTCAGTCGCTGTCTGGAGGAGAATTCTAGCGGCCGGCTGCTGTGATCGGTAGTTTTCTGTGTTTTCCTCCGATCAACACCGGGCGAATGCCGGGACAGTACCCTGACAAAGGGCCACGGACTGCGGAGGATCTTACCTCCTTCCTTGTTCTATCCTCACCCATTACTTACACCACACCCCACACACACTCAAACACTCATATGCACTCCACTATCACTCTTGTCGGGAGATCAGTCGGGACCTTAGAGCTTGGGCCGGCTGGGGCGTTGCGCCGCTGCTGAGAAGTACCTGGTTGGAGAAATCCCCGCTAGTCGACGTAGGTCGACGTCGGATCTAGCCAGCCAGTGGGGGAAGATCACCACCACTTCCCGTGATAAAATCATGCACCACACTTACGGAACGAATTATCTTAGCAGTTGGCGCGCCCGGAATCTCTAATCAATCAATCAACTAACACTGTGCGTTCGAAACCCGCGCAAAGAATTAACATTTTAAGTTGCGTCGGTGACGGGTGTGTGTTCGAGTTTCTCGGGAACTCGCTTTACATCTTATCCTAATTCTTTCATAATATCTTGGCCTGATAACCAGTTGTTTGCAGATTGGGTGTGTATTCAGGAAATTGATCCCTACATCCAGAACAATAGTATAAGCATAGAGATGTGGCCAAGGTTTAACGTGGGCAAATATATAAATATATAAGACAGATAGGTCTGTACGATGTTCAGGTAGCGCAAACTGCTGTTTACTGGGAATGTCTCCAGAGAAGCGGTAGATTCTACGAGAGTCCCTGATAGGCAGCTGCGAAGAGTGTGAGGCAAAACCGAAAAGTTGCTTGCGACACCTGGGAATACGGAAGTAACTAGTCCGAGAAAGTCAGTGTATTCTGCAGCAGCACCGATTTACATGTGCTCTTACTAATTAAACCACTTTTTTCTGGTTTTAAACATTTTAACTCCGAGAGAACTATTTGCACATTACCAGTTGCAACAACTCCAGCCTTGGAGTTAACTTCACATTTGATTTTGTCTCGCTGCGCGTCGGGGGTATTAACCATGACTGATTGAAGCCCTTAACAATGCAATAGAAAGGAACGCAAAGGTCACTGGTCCCGGCGCGCCCCATACTTTAAATCTGGGCCTGATTAAGATCTCGTTTACACGACGTCAGACGAGAGTGACAGCGACAGCGGCTGTCGGGCTAGAGGCTTCCAGGAACTTTCAATGCGTAAACCCGCTGCGACGCTATCGTGATGCTAATGTGTGTGATCAAGGCATATTTGATAGACGATATTTTGCGACAACACTAAATTCATAGGCAATTTTTGAAATTCTAGAGGTATAAGGATAAGGATTGTTGTAAGATACCAGTACATGTAGCTAAACGACTCTCGATTTATACATTTTGAATTGTTTATTAAACAGTACATTATTATTATTATTCCTCCATTTCACGACTAAAGATGTTACGAAATGGTTGAACACAAAATCAATTCCAGGTTGCAACCAGCTTCCTAAGAAGCAGATCTACGGACTGTCGATGCCTCTACTTTGTGCAAAATGCGGACTGTTTCCAATAAAGCAATATCTTCTCAGTCTTTTGACCTGGGAGTTTAGCCAGGTTCTTACACAAATTTTTCGGAACAAATCCCAGAGCTCCTATAACTAACGGGATGACCAGTGCTCTTACGCCCACATTCGGCTGATCTCGATTTTCAAATTCTTATTTATTTAAATTCGTATTTAAGAAATTATTATTATTATTATTATAAATATAATTAATTTATTTTTCAGTCAAACTGGGCGTAAGGAATCTATCTTTGGTGTCTTAGATCCATATTCTGCTCTTATGAAAAGGGAATTCACCCTATCCCACTTGAGCTCACTGTAAAAACCTTCGAACAATGTGACAAGTCTAAAGTAAGATTGCCATTTGTCCAACAGTTTGCAATTTTTTGGTAGTTCCAAATTTATCAAATCCTTTTTAAATGTTTTCGACATCACTCCTTCCGAAGAGATCACCAAGGCATATATAACAAATTTCTCCAACCGCCAGATGTTTCATTTACATTGCAAGCTCCTCATACTTCCTGATCCTCTATAACTCAGTTTTCTGATTTTATGGGACAGGGGAACTGCAATATCAATTATAGTGGCTATTTTATTGGTTTTATGAATGAGGAGGATATCAGGCCAGTAATAATCCAATGTTTTGTCCGTGATAAATCTGTCCCAGTACATGCTTCTTTGTTTCCAATACAAGGGCTGGACAAAATTTGTAACATGATATACAAGAGTCAAGCAGATCATGTTTAACAGCAAGTTCTTGATGTATTAATTCTGCGAGGTGGTTGTGTCTTCCAAGATAGGCGTTACCTGATAATGCCGGCAGCCCACCCTAATGTGTTCAATTGATTCGCCATGTTTCTCATTTTCTGCATTTGTCTATCACATCCATCTTCATTACATTTTTTTCGTAGTGTTTAGTTCGCAAAAGCCTATCTTGGATAACCATTACAAACCCTTCAGTCTCTGGGTCCACCTATTAGCCAATGCAGAGACGCAGCTTTACCAATACTTCCAGCTGATTGGGGAATTTTCCGCGTAGGATTTTCCCCTTCTTGGATGTTGATTGATTTTTATAATAATAATAATAATTTTTATTATTTAAAAGGTGTGAAAATTAAAAGTACAAAACGAGTAAGTGGTAATGAAGAGAAAACCAAAGAGCGAAAAGGAAACGTCGCAATACGAATACAGCAGTTGCACTCGAGTCGCGGCTAGCGACGTAGTTGCTCGTTTTTAAGGAGCTACGGACGCCGGCGACATAGGCTTGTTTTGTGAGTGTGCTCCGGAGTGTCGGTAGTTATATGAAGTTATTCTATCTACGCCGACTGTGTCTGCTACAGGATATCTACTTGGACTTTGGTGCCCTAGGCTACAAACTGGTAAATTTCCTGGTAACGACAGTGCTTTTGGTACATCTCCTAATTATATTGTTAAAATGCATTGTACATAATATTGTAAAAGGCATTATATTGTTAAAAGACAACGATTTGGAACTTTGTAATGGTATAAGTTGCTCAATAAATATTGTTAACTATTTATTTCTTATGTATTTTTGGACCTAACGCAATGGAAACACACAATGGTATGGCAAGGAACGATTAGATGGTGAAGTTTGAAAATATTTCTCTGAAGATTCATTTAAACATAAGATCCTTTTCCAAATGCTTCAAATCTACCACATGGAACAACCGTCTTTACTTCCCTCCCGAAGAAGTAGTACCAAAGAGCTTTTAGAACGTTGTTAATTGATTATCTTCGATATAATTGAAGACGGGAATATCAACAGCGAGATGGATAAGTTTGGAAGACAGAGAGAAAGACTCCAATCTTCAAATAGGCAATGACAGAATTATGAAAGATGATGACTGGTAAATTGAATTAAGTCAGAAGTTTGGATGCGAGAGATGCCTGATTGTGTAGCTTTACTCGCAAATGAATTATTAGAAGGACTCAACATGTTGAGAAGCAATCTTGCGTATTGAAACATGGTTAAATTCAGTTTGAAATAAGTTTTTAGGTAATAAAAATACAGGCGAGTCATTTCGAATGTAAAAAATAAACCTGGGTGTTCTTCTTAATAATATTTAAATTCTATAGCGTTTTGTTCTTGTTGGTTTTTCGCTTTTCTACGAAAAAATCGCTTGTTTTTGCTGCAGCATTACATAACTTTCTCTATTCTAAGCAGGTAGTACAGGAGAAAATAAACTTTGCCGTGCTCCGGTTCGATTCGTGATTGCCATATTTCACTCCCTGTTCCAATAATTCACAAATAAATAAATAGTTCTGAATAAGAAGATCATCTTTATCGTATATTATACACACTGCTTACAAATTTGACTCACGAGAAGATCATGTTTCTGGACATTGTGAAACAACAGTATGTATGAATGTATGTATGTATGCTACTATAGCGCAGTGGTACGAAACTGGGCCTACCAACGCGTCCCGGCCCTTGCAACCATGGGTTTAAGGGATACGTGTGGTTGGCACACAGACATACCTACACCGTAATTCTGGTCTTCTCACCTGAGAAGTAAGCTTTCTCATTGTCACACAGCAACATATACTGGGACATTGCAAGGAAAGCGTAAAAATCTTTCCCGACCGGGAATCGAACCCGGAGTCACGTCATGGAAAGCGAGCACGCTGAACAATGAGCTACCCGAAAGGGCTCTGAAACAAGTCAGTAATTTCCGATAAACTGCTGTGCAGTAAAAAGCGTTCTCAGCAAAATGACACAAGAAACATTTGTTTGTTCATCTCATTTTCAGAATACGCATTACTTCTATTTACATACGAGACGACTCACTGTGTAATAAACAAAACTACAAACGTACATAATGTTTAAACAATGCTGAATTTCCTGGTGACTGAATTTGTAGCGAGAGATGCGCACGTTCATTCGTCTCGTTTGGGAGATTCCGACTTTTATTTTTGTTTTTCTTTTGGTAACTCCACTGAGGGCACGCATAGGACCATTTACAAATCCGACGTTTTGCGCTGTGTTAGAAGACAGCAGAAATGAAAGCAGAGGTGGAAGGGTAATTTAAATACCATCCAGCGTTACAGTCCCAGTTACGTTAATTTGCCACCGTATGAGGGGAGTAAAGTCGTTTGCCATGTGCAGGAGTAAAGTCGCGGGTCAAAGGGCTTGAAGCAGAAGAGCGCAACCTTTTGAAAAAAAAAGGGTCACTGAGAATTCTGTAGCAGTGTGAAGAGGGGCCCATCCACACAAGCTATGCTTTCTTTGCTTGGATTTTACTTAAATTGCTTTCTTTGAAAAGAAAAAGTGAGATGTGTTTATTTTTACCTTTTCGTATACGTACGTATATGGGGATCTATCCATAATACAGAGAAAGCTTTGTAATGGACAGGAAATAGATTTTGAGATTTCAACGAAAAAACCTTTATTTATAATTTATTGCATATGCTGTGGGTTTGTCACATATCAACGTTAATTAAAATGAATTTATTTCGAAGAAACTTCCCCTCCTTACTGTAGACTTGAACTGTTTCTTAGAACGGCAGAACACTTTCTTTTGAATCATTATGATTTATACAAAACGAGCTCATAATGTTGATAAAACATAAAAAAAATATTTACACGGAGGGAGACTTCCTCCCTAATATACCGCTGTAAGGGCGGTAGACAAGCGGCATTTTATTTCGTTTATACCAAGGATTCCTCTTACGAATTATTAAGAGGGCGTAATGAGGAACGTTTAAAGATTATCATACTATAGTGCACCTATTGTATAACTTCAGATCGCTCGGGAATTGATGGTGATTGGGGACTTATTGCAATCGAAATCAAGACGCTGTGGTCAATAGAATCGTAGAAGAATGTAGGTGGTATTCCCCACCGTTATTCATGATTGTATAATGTATGTGTACAAATTATATTCACGTTATAATAGATGGTGGCACTGCTCCATTGGCTATAATGCATATTCTAATTCTTTCACGTTTGTCAATTAAATTCCGTTTTGGATATGAGTTTCTTAGAAACGTGTGTAAATATCTGCCGGCGCTTTCTCGCCGATTTGCACTTTACTTATGAGTCATACAGGAACACTTTCTGATTGAGAATCTACTGAGAAAGAATCATCCCAAACCGACTACTCAGAAACAATGGAAAATATCCTGGAGCAGCACCGGGGCTTGAAACTCTCCAGTCTGGATCGCTTCCAAAGGAACTAACTGCCATTTCCTCAGTGAGGAGCGGTGATTCGCCGACCAACATTTGTCCCGGCACACTACAACAATCGCTCTGTACGTACGCACCGGCGCTGATAATGATGTCGCCGATGATGTTGACGATGGAGACGCCGATGTTCTCGACGTTGACGACCCAGCGCTCGCGCTCGTCCGCCAGCCCGCCGACGAGGCGCACGGCGCGGTCCATGCGGTCTTGGCACGTCTGCATCGTCTCCTCCAGCTGCGCCTTGCGCGCCTCCGTCGCCTTCAGCTCCTGCTCCAGCAGCGCCAGCCCGTCCAGCACCTGCACGAGAGCGGACCACATCAAGCACAAGTAGAAGGGACAGCATTGATACATCGTCTGGCTCTTCAGCTTCAGCTCCTGCTCCAGCAGCGCCAGCTCATCCAGCACCTGCACGAGAGCGGACCACATCAAGCACAAGTAGAAGGAACAGCACTGATGCATCGTCTGCCTCTGTCAGCTTTAGCTCCTGCTCCAGCAGCGCCAGCCCGTCCAGCACCTGCACGAGAGCGGACAACATCAAGCACAAGTAGAAGGAACAGCACTGATGCATCGTCTGGCTTTTCAGCTCCTGCTCCAGCAGCGCCAGCCCGTCCAGCAACTGCACGAGAGCGGACCACATCAAGCACAAGTAGAAGGAGCAGCACTGATGCATCGTCTGCCTCTGTCAGCTTTAGCTCTTGCTCCAGCAGCGCCAGCTCGTCCAGCACCTGCACGAGAGCGGACCACATCAAGCACAAGTAGAAGGAACAGCACTGATGCATCGTCTGGCTTTTCAGCTCCTGCTCCAGCAGCGCCAGCCCGTCCAGTACCTGCACGAGAGCGGACCACATCAAGCACAAGTAGAAGGAGCAGCACTGATGCATCGTCTGCCTCTGTCAGCTTTAGCTCTTGCTCCAGCAGCGCCAGCTCGTCCAGCACCTGCACGAGAGCGGACCACATCAAGCACAAGTAGAAGGAACAGCACTGATGCATCGTCTGGCTTTTCAGCTCCTGCTCCAGCAGCGCCAGCTCATCCAGCACCTGCACGAGAGCGGACCACATCAAGCACAAGTAGAAGGAACAGCACTGATGCATCGTCTGCCTCTGTCAGCTTTAGCTCCTGCTCCAGCAGCGCCAGCCCGTCCAGCACCTGCACGAGAGCGGACCACATCAAGCACAAGTAGAAGGAACAGCACTGATGCATCGTCTGGCTTTTCAGCTCCTGCTCCAGCAGCGCCAGCCCGTCCAGCAACTGCACGAGAGCGGACCACATCAAGCACAAGTAGAAGGAGCAGCACTGATGCATCGTCTGCCTCTGTCAGCTTTAGCTCTTGCTCCAGCAGCGCCAGCTCGTCCAGCACCTGCACGAGAGCGGACCACATCAAGCACAAGTAGAAGGAACAGCACTGATGCATCGTCTGGCTTTTCAGCTCCTGCTCCAGCAGCGCCAGCCCGTCCAGCACCTGCACGAGAGCGGACCACATCAAGCACAAGTAGAAGGAGCAGCACTGATGCATCGTCTGCCTCTGTCAGCTTTAGCTCTTGCTCCAGCAGCGCCAGCTCGTCCAGCACCTGCACGAGAGCGGACCACATCAAGCACAAGTAGAAGGGGCAGCATTGATGCATTGTCTGCCTCTTCAGCTTCAGCTCCTGCTCCAGCAGCGCCAGCCCTTCCAGCACCTGCACGAGAGCGGACCACATCAAGCACAAGTAGAAGGGGCAGCATTGATGCATCGCCTGCCTCTTCAGCTTCAGCTCCTGCTCCAGCAGTGCCAGCCCGTAGAGCTCCTGCATTCCAGTGAATCTCATCACACGCAAAGAGAAGGATCAGCATAACACACATCAGTGCTAGTGCTAGCACCAAAAGAAGGCACACACTACTGTATCGTCTGCCTCCGTTGCCTCAGCTCCCGTAGCAATTATGTCGTTCGAGGCGGCGAATATGTTTCACAGAATTACGTAAAAAAATTCTAACCTCATATGGTGCCGAATAAAAATAACGAGTTGCAAAGCCGATGTCAGGTTTCGGCGAAAGGATTCGCCTCTAAGATCCCTGGAATTTCATGAATTATATAGTAAAGTTGGTTTGTGTGCATTGGGGTTGCATGATGTGGTTAGGATAAATTTGATGGGATGGAGGATTAGTACATTCCAAACTTAGTCCTCAGGGGCCTTAAGGCGTGCCCGTCATTTGTAAGATGCGCAGCAGATTGAGTGGTTTGTTGTGTGTGTGAGAGAGAGAGTCGTACCCTCTGCATGTTATCCTTAGCAGCTTTGAGCATCGCCAGTGTCTTCTCCAGGTCCGACTTCGCCTGCGCCAGTGCCGCCTTCTTCGGCGCCACCGCCTTGTTCACGAAGTAGTACTTGTAAATGGCGTGCACCCACATGCACAATGACGTGCACGCCTTCGACACCTGTCAACCGACATAAATGCACCGTCAGGCTACTGCACAGAGTTAGGTAGAGAACGCTGCTCTATTATGTGGTTCGGCTCACCCCCCAGTTCAATCTACGTCCTACGTTCTTATTTCTAACCTCTTTATGAAGCAGTACAACACTGGTCACCGTATTATTTGGTTTTCATAGTGACATGTATATCATAATGATTATACTGTTAAATTACCAAAACTCAACAAAACATGATTGAAAAGATAACTTTAACGAGCGGCGGCCTTGATCTAGTATACTGCCCGCTGGCCGTTAAGAACAATGGAATCGAATAAGTAGTAGGTACCAAAAGGTGTGGAATGAGTCCTATTAAAGCAAAGGAATATTTTTTAAACACGAATTTTGCTTCTAAGCAGGTAGTATTACGAAAAGTACTTTCCGACACAGCCAAAAACATATTCAACGGACTCTTGGTTATAAAACTGGGTTTATAAATCTAATTTTATTAATTGCTCTAATTTGGCCACATAACGTTAATAACTAGTGTAAAGTGGTTTTAAATACGTTCGTTGGAAGCATGTTATTTAGATATATTTGTTGGAAGACTGTTATTGTCATCATATTATTTCAGAGATACAACAATCACTGTTAAAACCTGAAGCAAATTGATAAATATGGATACGCCTTTCAGTAAATAACAGATTTATTCATAGCGGACCGAGATTGGCCACAATACAAGGAATAAATACAGAAATTGCCGAGTTGCCGAAGTGCCAGAAGAAAATGTCATAATCCTTGCAAGTCGCGGATGTACCATAAACTTGCTTGGTCGTAGAGCCGCCAGGAGGAAAGTCCGAAGTCTGGATTGCGCACAAACTCACTATCGAGGCACTGGCTACTGCTCACAGTTGCACATTGCAGTAGTCCGGCCGGGTGCTTACTGTGGCGATTGCGCGCACTGGTCCTTTTGGAACTCCCCCATTGACTGAATCGCTGAGGCGCGACGGAAGAGCAGGGCACCTATTATCCGAATAATATTTCTGTCTACTTGAGAGCTAGCGGCTGACTGGAGGAGGGCGTTCCTTTATCCAATCAGAGGCTTCAAATTGTGATGATGTCATTGCAGAGTTGCCGCTGCTTATTTTAAAACATAAAATCTTACAGCGCGAAGTTGCTGAAAACTGAAGAGCGGCATTACTTGTTTGGTTATGCGTTTTCATTTTAAAATGCATTTCATTTTATCAATTTTCTTAAAAACTAGTGGCGCTATAACAGCACTTACTTTCCCGTATTAGAGGAAACGGCTATATAGTACTGAAATATTGCACTTTGTGCGCTACTAACATCTTAGCTTACAACTCACTGTTTCCATCGCAGTGTTGTCAGAACTGTGTGAATTCTACAACTGCACAAAATTTAATACAAACGTTTTGTAAACCTATATTGGAAAAAGAAGCCTGAAAACCTGGACAATATAGAAATGCATTCCATAGGGCCATCATTAGAGAAGAGTATTTTAAAACCATGCAACAAATTCTCTACTCACTACAAATGCTACAGCATTTGGTGCGAAAACTGAATATTTTCATGCAAATATCAACATAAATTAGACAATTATAACTCCTTTTCATACAGCTCCTTCAGGTCACAACAATGATACGTAATTCACAGAAATTCGCGAGCGCAAAGAGAATTCCATTGTTGCAGACCCTGCATTGTCGATATTCTGAGAGCTATTAATTCTTTTTACTTAATTCAAATATTTCAAAATAAACTATTTATAAAATATTAATGTGTAAGTGTATAACAAAAGTTCTAATGTAAGAAACGAAGAAAGAAATAATATACAAAATTGCCCATTCTAATTTACGACGCACCCAGCTGTCCGAAGCGCTGTAAATTTACAGCGGGCTACTATGTTTGTCACAAAATTATAGAAAAGCTACTCGTATTTTGAAAAAAATAAGCATGACCTTATTTGAAGATGTGGTTTTGATAAATACATGTAATTCAGAAACAAATGTATTTTTAAAATTTTAGTTGTGAGAATACGACGAAAGCGAAGCGCAGTCAATTCCGAGCGGACTTTCGTTTGTCAGGAAATTATAGAAAAAACAACTCATGTTTTCAAAAAATTCAACACGACCTTATTTGAATGGCACAGACTTTCCTGTATTAGTTTTCTATTTTCCTGGGTCTTCGCTAGCTATTCGGAAATGCCACATACTCTTTCTTGCCAACTACCCTCTATCATCGCCAAAAGTACATTTTTTTGTCATTTTCTTAATTTTTTTGGTTTCCTATTGGTAGAACAGAAACATTAATTTTAGAATATTAAAGAACACAAAACCTAGCCGTAAATGGCAATTTTCTTTTAAAAATTATGTGCCGTTTAAGAGAAAATGGCATTTTAGCACTACTAAAAATGCGAAATTTGAAGCTCATTTTCACAGAAAATACTTTATTTGAAGTTATTTGAAGCACTTACACTCATAAATATAATCATCTTTACAAATTGCGGATAATGTGCATATTAAAGATGTGAGAGATCTTTCAAAAAATTTACATTTATTTAATTTTTGAAAAATACAAAAAAAACAACTCAAAATAAACTTCACGCTATACTAATGAGTGTAATTAGCACTATCCGTTACAAAAGGTTCAAGAAAAAAATTGCAGCCATATACGAGAAAATGACGTTTTTAGCATTTCTGAAAATGCCGAAATTTGAGCTACTTTTCACAGAAAACGATAGTGTTTTCGAGAAACTTTACTTGACATTATTTAAAGCATATATACTCGTAAATATAATAATGTAAAAAAATCGCCCGATAATGTAAATATTAACGACGTGAGAGACAAGTAAAAAAAATTACATTTTTGTAATTTTTGAAAAAACCAACCAATAGACCAAATGGCTTTTATGTCATTGATAGAGTATATTTACCAGTATCCTTACCAAGAGTTTAAAGAAAAAATTTTGAGCCGTTTTTTGAGAAAATTTTATTTTTGTAATTTTTTAAAATTGCACATATTGCACGCAACATTGCACGAAAACTACCAAAATTGTGAAAAACATTTACATGACCTTTATTAAAGAACTCAATATGCAGAACAAATTTTAGTTGAAGAAAAAATCTCTATCTTCAATTTTGTAGTTGGAGAAAGACGCCGAAAAAATTCAAACTTTCACAATTTTCGAAAATTCAGAGCTGTACGTGAAAATCGGACCTATGCCATGTTAAAAAGTGTATTTTCCTCTATTCATACAAGAACTTTAAAGAAAAAATTTGGAGCCGTTTTTGAGAAAATGTTGAAAATCCCCGGGGGGCTTCATATAAAGTACCCCCAAATTTTAAAGAATCTTTTTCAAAATCACAAAGCTTCGACTAGAATCAGATCGACTGGGGAATATCAATTTTGAAGAAAATCGACCGAACGGTTTAGGCGCTAGCGTTGACCACAGACGGACAGACGGACGGAATGCCGTCAATCGATTTTTAAGTATAAAGAAGCAACAAATCATGGATTTTGACCACACCACGTGTTAGGGGATTTTTTTCTTAATTTAGCAACTGGTTTTATCCACTTATTCGTTTTCACGGCCCGGCAATCAATTTTTTTCCGCCGAAAATTGGCCATTTTTTCGCGCAGCATTACATAACTTTCCCTATACTACGTATATCACTCCGTGTATACGTACGTATACGGGAAAGTAATATACTACGTATATCACTCCGTGTATACGTACGTATACGGGAAAGTAAAAAACGCGTCTCGTTGTACTTACTTCTCAGTTGCTTTGCGCATGTTGTGAAAAAATTTCGTTATTCCTTTCATTTAATCCTTCAGTCCCTTTCGGGATTAGTATAAAGGACTGCGGTAATGCACTTCATGAAACAAACAAGCGCAATTATTACTATTCATTATTCTAATATTAATTCAATAAATTGGACGTGCATGCCTCCAACCTATTGTGATACAAGAAATACCAAACGACCACGTGGTGTAGCCCCAGTAAGTGGGAACATCGCTCTATCCCTTCCCCAGCTGTGAAATAGAAAGAAATATTATTCGGATAATATAGTCAGCCGTGGCTGCGCTCGCCGGGAACGATTCGTGGTGCCTGACGGAGACAGTGCCTTCTTGTGCTTGCGGGCAGCGGCTCTGGTTGGTGATTTCGCTCATGATGGAAAGACATGGGTGAGCTATTGCGCATCGTATTCGACTTCTAGCAATGAACTTCTTGCACCAGTTTGCGTCCCAATATTATCGGGAATTTTAAATGCAGCCAGATATCAAAATTATCATCTTATTACAAGACATTTAAACAGATGTATAAAACAGTTTTAAAAATATTGCATATTTTATTTTAATTAACCTTCATCGTGTTATTTGTCGTTGAATATTGTCACTTGATGCAACTTTCAAAAGGTTGCTCAACACTTTTCGTTCTCAATGCAATATGACGGCCAACGTCCTCTAGCTTTTCAAACGAAGTGCCGTCTTGGTCACGTGGTTCGTAAACTGGTGCAGCGCAGAACGAGCAAAAATAGGCGCGCCGGACTAACTCACCTATATCTTTCCATCATGATACCGCAGTCTGGACGCGATGTCGCCTGGCTGCCGGCACGGCAGTTTAAATGCGCCGGGGGGGGGGGGGGACGGCGGCCAGCGCGATAGCTTAGCACATGCATTTGAAGAGAGTACCGAACAACGCGATCGTCTGAATAAGATGTCTAAATTCGTTACACCAAAATCGCACAAGCCTCTATTTCTTGAGCTTGGCATTTTAACACAGCCTTGCCAATTAAACTGTAAATGAGTGTTTTTTGCGAAAATTAAGTTAAAAATAGGCATCTTATTTTCTAAATATATTTATAATCATATCACGTAGCACACGAGTCATTAATCTCGTGTCAGTATCCATAGCCCTCTACATATATTAGTTCAGTATTTTACCATTTATAAACAGCAGGTATTAAACAATTCAAATCGGTACATCAGTTCAAATGTGCAGATGAAAACTATTCTGAAACATATATTTTTCCATACAATTACATAGTAACAAAAACAAAAATATTTAATTCATTATAATTCGTGATGTAGAAGTTAATTTACTTTCTCTATATACGGAGTAATTTACTAAAACTACTTCTTTCATTCAAATATTAACAATATTTACTTTATACTTCATTCAACACTGATACGGCGGGCAGTAGAAATATTTATTCTCGTGGATGCGTATGATGTTGCCCGTCTATAAGAAGTCTCGAGTAATTTAGCGAATTAGGAAACAGGAAAAAGAAATATTGCAAAGGTCTAGAACGCATAGGCAAATAACAATACAGCCATAGTTTTAAAATTGCAAAGACAAAACGATCCATATGCGTTTAATAAAAAAATATTTTCAATATCAAATGATATCCTTTCAAGGAAAACATTAATTAACACATCAATTAACCACTTAAAATTTTGATAATATTTTGCTAATGATTTTAATTCTTCCCTTTCAACTATTTTTCCCTATTTAATTAAAATATTGAAAGAAATGACACTTTTTCCATCCGCCATGCGCCATAAGGCGCTTCTTATGACAATATTGTTAGTATGCGAAGAGTATTATTGTTTTTTCGAAGCATAACTTATTTAATACGTCCCTTATTATATTTTTATCACTGTCTAATCTCCTTCTCTCCATGAAGATCATGAACACGGATTCTGTCGCAATTCTTTGTTTTCAATAATGTTAACAATCGAAAACAATGACGTGCCTCAGTGGCAACGGCAAATAAACCTAACATATTACGTAACCTTAAATTAAGCGAATGAAAACATTATTTTACTTTCAGGTGAAAGATGAGGTTATTTTTTTGAAAGATCTGTAACACCGTTAATACGCACGTTTCTCACAATTTGTAAAGTGAGTATTGTATTTGTGAGTTAATGTGCTTTAAATGACTTCAAATAAAGTTTTTCGAAAACTCACAAGATTCCTGTGAAAAAGAGCTTCGAATTTCCCATTTAAAGTAGCGCTCAAACGCCATTTTCCTAAAAACGCCTCCACATTTTTAAAAGAAAATTGCCTTGTTGGACAAGGTTTCAATGTTCTTTAATATTCTTAAAACAATACTTCGGCTCTACTATTAAGAAACCGAAAAATTAAGAAAATGTTTAAAAAAGTAATTTGGGCGGCGATAGATGGCAGTTGGCAAGAGTATAAGGCAAGTCCGAATAGTTAGGCGAGACCAAAGGGAATAGAAAATTAATACGGAAAAGTCTGTGCCATTCTGTAGCACCAATAGTTGTATTTGCAAAGTAAAAGGATTCAATGCTAAGAACAGACAAGGAATGGTTTCTCCTTTATCCACTTCAATTAGTCTGCTGAAAGGTCTGCTGGCACTGCCGTTCCTAAACCAGAACCTCCTTCGAACCTCCAAGTACTGCATTCTGATTCAAACTAACGCCAGGCGAGTTAGTTGAAGAATCTGATTGGACAGGCACCGAACACAAACCCAAACCTTTAACACAACAGAACTGAACGATTTGGTCATAGATTTAAATCTTTCAAAGGATGTTTCGAAAGTTTTAGCTTCACGTCTGAAAGAAAACGATCTTCTAGCTCCAGGAACATATGTTACTATTTACAGACATCGAGAGAAAAATTTAGAAAAATTACGAAACGAAACGTTTTTCAATTACGAAAACTCCTTAGTACATTGCACTCACATTATAAACCTCATAAATAATTTAGGAGGAAGAGTATAAAATGGATAAATGGAGGCTTTGCATTGATTCAAGGAAAAGAAGTTTAAATAGTTTTGTTGCGACACATTGGTAACACTTTAGCATCTGTACCAATCGCACTTTCCGTCGATCTTAAGGAGACATATGACAATCTTAAATTGCTACGCGAAAAGGTAAATTATGAGGAACATAAATAAATGATCTGTGGTGATTCAAAGGTTTTGTGCATGTTGTTAGGACAACAACAGGGTTACACCAAGTTCCCACGTCACATTGTGAACGAGATAGAATCAGTCATTGGACAACTCGAGAATGACTTAGAAGAAAAACACTGATTCCAAGTTCCAAGAACATTATAAAAAAGCTTAGTAGATCCTGAGCAAAATACTGTTACCTCCCTTACACATTAAATTGGGGCTAATGAAGAAATTTACTAAGGCACTGGATAAGAAAGGAAGTTGTTTTACGTACCTAAACAACAAATTTACCACCCTCTCCGAAGGAAAGATCACAGAAGGTATCTTTGTAGGACCGCAGATTAGAGAATTAGATACAGACGAACATTTTAAAGCGTGTGTGACACCTCCGGAAAGGGAAGCTTAGATTGGCTTTAAATAAGTAGTTCATAAGTTCTTGGAAAATTATAAAGATCCAAACTGTGGGTATTATGTAAATAATATACTGAAAAAATATGAAGCCTTAGGATATAACATGAGTCTGAAATTCCTTTCAATTTCTTTTCCTTTCCACTTTCATTTCCTTCACTCTCATTGAGACTGCTTTCCAGGAAACGAGGGAGCAGTGAGAGAAGGAACAGGGTGAGAGGTTTCACAAAGATATTAAAGACATTGAAAGGGACTACCAAGGGCGATGGAATACATCAATGATGGCAGACTACTGTTGGTTACTGTAACGAGATGATCCCGCTAGAGTGCACAAGAGAACATGTGGAACAAGAAGCTTTTTGTCTAAGCGACAAAGGTTCTGTTGACTGCTCATACGCGTGAAAACAGTGATTTTAACAGTTACGTGTAACGGGAACAGTATAGTAATGACATAGTATAGTAATGTGTTTTATTTTCATTTTCTTAACTCTGCTATACAAAAGTAATATGAAGTAAACTGTATTTCAGTTCTTAATTTTGTGTTGATCAAACAATGTTTTCAAATTTTCAAGTTAAAAATATTATAAATATTTTTAAATGTAATTTTTTAAAAACTTGATGGAATACGGGAAAATGGAATTTATTTCTGTTAATACTAGCACTAAAAAAAGTGACTTTTTTTGTAGGCCTGTGTTATTTTTGGTCAACGAGAAAAGAATTTGAATGTAGAACAATCTATTTTTATTTACGATAAAATATTTGGCGAGTTAACGGCAAAGGGCCGTAATATAGGATGATATATTGAAATAAAAATAGAGAAGAAATATAGAATTACATAGTAATAAGTAATAAGAAATCTTATAACTATGTAATTATCATTAATTTTGGTTCAATTTATAGTAGAACATCAGGTCTGAATTAATATTTGCTCATTTTTCTGTAGGAAAGGGAAATCGAAAGAGGTTTGTGGGCTGTAAATAAAAACGCAATTCCAATTGTAATTAGAATGCTCAACAAATGTTTTATTGGAGAAGAACGAGAATCTTGAAGTGACTTTGAATAGAAGAGGAAGCTAACATTTAAAAAACCCTCTGATGGTCCTTCGCAACGGATCGTGTTTCTCAAAGCGGGGGCGGCAGACAGTAGGTCGAAAGCTCACGTTCACAAGCTCATGTTTTGTGAATACCAACATGCTGTATAGTGGACGTTAAAAACCTACAGCCCAATTCAATTAAAATGTAAAAAAACAAAACAACAAGAACGAATGTCTGTTTTTTAATTAACATCTTCGAAGGCCTCCGTTTATATTTTCTGAATATTTTTGTTGTGAGCTTCCAGAATGATGCATTTAAATAAATGTGTAGGCGATCTCCAAATTCAGTATTTTCCTCCGTGTATATTTTGTACACACTTTTTGACAAGTTTCCAGAAAGAGTTTCATTTAAATAAATTTAATAGCGAATTCCAAGTTTAATATTTTCCTATTTTACATACAGAATAAAATATTTCGCAAAATGCTTAATTATGAAGAGGGTGTCCCCCTTTTATGAATTTTCATGCATCAGGTAACTAATCATTGACGCGAACGTCGGTGTGTCCGTATAATAATTTTGTTACCTCCGAAGATCTGCCCTTAAGAAGTTTCATGCTTTATCATCCATAATTAAGAGCTCCTTCGCAGGATTAATTATTTTACTATTTAATGATTCCAGTTTCTTCTTACTATGCAAATATCATTCAGGCATTCGCTTTAGCAGAATGAAGCAGTCAAAGCTAAAAATACGAATGAAAATAATCATTGAGAAAAGAGTGCATATGAAAGAACAAAAATTCAGTATACTAAGTCGCAATTTCAAAATGGATATATTAATATTTCGAACCAGTAGTTTTAGAAAATGTTACAATAATATAATCTTTTTACGGTAAAGATATTTAGTAATTTGCTTGAATGTAGAAGAGTCGACTTCTGGTGAGTTCTTTGCCACCCAGATAATATTTGAACCAATCACTATATTTTAGTGATCGTATCAATTGATCGATGGATCAGTTTTATCTTGTGACTGGTACCGGCTGTACACCGTTTACGTAAATATCAATAAGAAGGACATAAAGATAATATACGCAGTTCAATGTTAATTGACTAAATTAAAATCACTATTTATCGTAAACACTATTGATTGTGCATAAGACAGAAAGATATTGCTTATGATCACTCTACTTCTAATGTTACTTTCTTTATTTTTGTACCTTCTTGAATACGTTGTATACAAGAAGATATGTAATGCAAAATGTCGATGTCATGATTTTGATGTTTGATATTTGAATTACATGTGTAGGGGGTCTCGGATAGCGATAAAGTGTTTTCTTAAACATCTGTTAGCCCATCATTTCATCATCAACTTTTCATCGCACACAGGATTCCCAACAAAACTGACCGTCCCCGTTCGAACTGGCTGATGTTGCGACCAGTTGAATTTGAAATTTATGTTTTAGTTTTGGGGGGTACCTACTTTACATGACTCTCCAAAGTCACTTTTAAATTTTCTTAAAAAATACTCCAATTTTTTTTCTATTAAATTTGTTCCTCAAAGAGAGAAAAGTATGCGTATAAGAATGACGTAGAATCGATTTTCAGTAAAACTTCTAAATTTTCAAAACATTGCTTTTGAACCCTGCGAGGATTGGATCCACTGCGCGCGGAGGGCGACGGAGGCGAGCGTTGAAGCGCCGCGAAGATCATTAGATGCGAGTGCAGATAAAGCGCCGCTTCGGATGGAGCCATTGCGAGGGCCTAACGACCGCGCGGACGTCTCGCGCTCCTCCCTCCCTCTTTCTCTCTCTGACTTTTAATCACGCGGCGCGGCGGCGGCGGTGGCGAGGTGGTGACAGGGTCAGCGAGGGGGAGGTGGGGAGAGCCGGGGTTAAATGGGGTTAGCTGGGGTGGGAAGCGGCGGAATGGTGTGAGACGGAGCGGAGACGAGTGAGTTGGGGCGGGTGAAATGGATGATGTGTGCGGGGGTGAGGGAAGGGTGCAAAGGATTGGGAGCGAGGGTTGGTCGCTTGAGGCGAGTTTGAGCGAGTCGGTACGACACCGTTGGGGGTGGGTGGTCTGAATTGGGTGATCTGGAATAGTGTGAAGTGGGATGGAGTGGGTGGGAATTGCAGGAGTCGGATGGAAGGGATTTGTGCGAGGTGAGGACGGGGGTGGTGCGCGACGGGATGGGGTTGGCAAAACCGGTGTAGGGAAGCAGCCGAACGAGAAAGGTTAGGGGTGAGGTGGGGGGTGTACTGGTATTGTTGAGGTGGGATGGGTTGTGCCGGCCAATTTCAGGTGGGGTGAGGTTAGGTGGGGTGAGGTTGAGTGGGGGTGATGTTGAGTGGGGTGTTATTGAGTGGGGTGAGGTTGTGTGGGGTGAGGTTGAGTGAGTGAGGTGAGGTGACCTGGGGACGGAGTGACGACAGCTGGGATAAGGTGAGATGTAGTTGAAGTGAGACGAAGTAGGGTGTTGTGGGTGAGTAGGATGAGGTTGGGTGTAGTTGAGATGAGGTAGGGTGAGGCAAAGTTAGGTTAAATTAGGTGGGATAAAGGGGGTTAGATTGCTTGGCTGAGGTAGGGGGTTGGAGTGACTAGGGCGGACTGGGCTAGTGAGGCGGTGTTGAGGTAAGGTGGTATGAGGACGGGTGGGGAGGGGTGAAGTGGGACCACAACCCACAAAAGCCCTTCAACAAGATGATGCACCCCGTGTTTGGCCAGCGGTTGTTTTCCGAAGACAGAAATGGTGAAGATTGGTACAGTGTGTTGCAGGTCACGGGTGGGCCCACACAGAATATTCTGGTTAGGAAAGAGATGTATATACATGTTAAATGAAGTCTCAACTGTGTATACATGTTTTTGTATTAAAGAATTTGCAATTTGTACTTATATTGTAATATTTGTAAGTGAATTTTACTCTCATTACTTTTTTCATTCCATTTTTCTAAAAAATTAAGGTCAGCTCATATTTGGACCCCATTTTTAAAACGCGACATATTGCAATTGTTTTTATTAAAACAATTTTCCAATGAAATGGCAATTTGTAATTCTCACACATTCCAAATCGAAGGAGTCAAATGTGCGGCTCAAACTTTAAATGTCGCTATGTGTCCAAAAATATGCCAACTACATTAAAAATCAAAAGCTAACCTGTTCAATCTCGCGAACAATCATAAGGAAACTCGCCAGCAGGGTGCAGCCTCAAATTGTCTTTCCCCCGCGCGGCCAACATTCTGCGGCTGCCCCCACCTCTAAAGTTTCTCACGACTCTAGCACGTTTATACAAAAACATAAGAAATGAAACACAGATGTCCAAGCCACAAAACTATTCTCGTCGAGCCCTCTCTGCCGCAAGCACCGCCCACCGCCTATTGTACTGTAAGCCGGGGAAGGGTCATTACCCACCGCCAGCGCGCTGGGCGCGCTGGGCGCGCAGCCCTTAAGCCATTAGCCGTTTACCCGCCTCTTCTCTCAACCAGCATCGCGGTTCCCGTGAGAAAATACCAAACCTTGCTAACGAGATGCAGCCATCGCGGGCACAGCCAGTGCCGCCACTAGTCACGTGACACACTTCAAAACATAACAACGAATAGCGAGCATTTCTTGTGGCACACTACGTCTCACTGTACATCATAGGCTAGCTGCAATTGTCACGTGACTCTCCCTCCCTCTGCTTTCGGAAACATACGCTTCAATAAATACGGCAACTTCGCTCCCACGCGCCACTCTTATGTCAAACTATCGGTCAATTTCGCTGCTACTACGCAGGCACTTCAACGTCATTTTCTCAATGTCATTTCTACTATGTGAAACTGCTATGTCAAACTTCTAAGTCATTTCTACTCTGCTGCTACTACGCAGGCACTTCCAAGTCAAACTACTATACTGCTGCTACAATTACTGCTCTGTTCACTACTATGTGAAACTACGCAGTCACACTTCTACGTCAAAACTCTACTACTGCGCAGTCACTCTTCAGTCAATCTCATTGCTACTATTACGCAGTCACTCTTCAGTCAATCTCACTGCTACTTCTACGCAGTCACTCTACGTCAAACTACTATTACTGCTGCTACAACTACTACTCTACTCGTCGGACAGCCTGCGAACGAGTCAGCTGTCCTTGCTCTGCCTATCAAGGCTCCTACGATCAATCAGCGCGGCCAGCAGACCGCGATCCACGTTCGGGCCACCTGTGAATCGGACTTCACCTGGCCCAGTCAACAATACGGGCCGCTCCAGCAGCCGAGTACGCGCCCGTGGTGACATTCAGCCTACCAGCCGCAACATCCGCAGCCCATTTCTACCGACGGCACACACACTCAGCCGTCTGACCTGGGTTGGCGTTTGCTGTGCCTTCATCAAACTGTAAGTGTAAACTTCAAGAAAGAAGAAACCTTCAATCATAAACATTCATTGGTCCTCCGGCTTACTACCTAACTACTTGTAAAACTAATCAATATTTCAAGAATTAAATTTAATTTATACACAAGTGCATTGCTTTTCATTTGCCCCTAAGAAACAATCCCCTGAAACCTGATCTGAGCATGTATGTAGTCGCTTCGCAGTACGGACCTCACACCGCGCTGCATCCACTACATACCTATATTTGGACCTTCTCCTCTAATAACAATAATAATGCCGGCCCCGTGGTGCAGACAGTTGCGGCAGCCATCGTCTGCGCCGAGGAGAAGGCAAGTTTGAGTCCTGCGTAAACATTGTCGTATTTGTGATTGTTCCTTCACCTTGTTGTTCCCTCATCATGTTCCATGTGAATGTTCCCTCATCACCATCCCATCACCTCACAATTCATAATTCTAGACGCAACAACTTAGTCTTAACACGGGATACGGCTGAAAAGCTGATACCCATAATTACACACATTCATTCCGAGACGATAACGTGGTCATAAATGGCCAATACGCAAATAATTATAATAATAATATATAAGTTCGTGAGCGCATATTATCGTAGGACTTCAATACATAGTTCATCCACAAAGTTGCTTTCTTTTTTGTACAGTACATTGATTTAATCAACAATGTAATTCTATTCGACCCACTTCGCACACTAATAGGGTTGCCAAAAGGCATTCATCAAAAACGACGAACTCATCCCAGTGGCATTTTTCTCTCCGCGTTCTCCGCAAATAATGAATGGACAGCAAAGCGCTACTGAGGATCTGTTGTGAGAGAGCTGCTGCAAATTTCGATAAGCCTTTCAGTCCAAACAGCTTCTGCCTTTGCCGTTTAAACCCGCGTGTTCTATGGAATGCTATTCGGGACGTTTTCTCCTACATGCATTATACAGAGTTTTGTAATGCAAACAATCGAAGTCGAGATTTTGATGGAAATACACGTTTTGGGTCCCTAATAAAGCAGAAACATTTTCTCAAAACGTCAATCCGTCCGTCTGTCCGTTCGTTCGTTCGTTCGAGTTGAGTCTAGCTCGTCTCAGACAGAAGGTGCCATTGTACCACCACTAATTTAACATGACAGTGTGTAAAGGTATCCCAAAGTTGATAAATGTATGTAAGTATAAGTACTCGAAGTATGTAAAGATAATTCGATAATGGAAATTGGAAAATTCGGACACATTATATGCCAAATAACTTTTTCGGACTAGTTGGCACTACGCTAGGCATTTTAGAATTTACGACGAGTCTCCAAACTTCGTGATGTTTCTATTTTTATGCAAATTAGTTTACATTTAGTTCCCGATATCTTCACATAGCGTCCCTAGGTACAGAGGATAACGCTTGTTATATTGTGTTATTAGGAGATATGTGCGGTAATATGGTAAAAAGCATCAATCTATACAAAACCTATTAACAACTTTGAAAACCTTCAAAATGCCTTCAATTATTATAATTTCTCTACAACTCCTGAATACTGACTGACGGAACTATTGGATGGAAGGATATTAAATGGTGGCAGTTATGCTACTCTCTATATCTAGAGATTATTGGTCCAGTCAAAAGATATCTGACCCAGGAAAAAAAATCCGGAAGGTTTTTCTCAACGCTTTTATATGCTTTTGAGAGTGTTGAATTCTAATTTGATATTTGCCACCTCAAAAAAGGTCGATTTCACGTAGAGAATTACAGCAACAAAAAACTAACAATTTCGCCCTGTTTTTAGTTTTTGGCGCATATATTCAAAATTATGCGTTTTATCGAAACAATAGTTACTCACAAAATTAAAGTAGATATAATTTACTACAAAATAAATACACTCATCGTCATAAAAAAAGCTGCACTCCGAAGGACCCCTCTGATCCGCTGGAAACTTGGTGGGTATTTTGCACACCATTCACTAAGCCAATGATTTCGTTTTCAAGGTCGGCCGCGCACTGAGGGGTCGACGGTAAGGGCGTGACGCCGCGCCCACCGGCCGAGAAAAAAGGGCCTCAAACGGCCGCGCCGGCCAATGCGACATGGGATAATGTCGCCAGAGCGTAAACCTGCACTACACTATGCCTAGGCGACGCGTTCGACCGCCGGTTGTCCAGATAGAAGCTTTCGAGAGGCGCCGCACCGTGGGTGTGCGGGAAGCTGGTTGGTCCTGTCGCCGTATTGCGCGCCACACCGGTCGTACGGACACCACCATCGCCCCCTGTTGGAGGCAATGGATTGAGGAAGGCACGCACGCACGACATGCAGGATCTGGACGTCGCCACGCACCACGAGGAGGGAGGACCGACGGATGGTCCGCCATGGGTGACCAGATCCAACGGCAACGATAGGTGCTTCAGCGGTGATTCAGCGGGCTGTGCAGCCTGCACTGTCACATCCTGTAAGTGCCAGTACCACTGGCAGGCGGTTGCACAACGCAGGGCTCGCCGTACGCTGTTACGACGCCTGGCGCCTCACACCCCAGCAACGTCACTACAGATTCGCCTGGTGTCGGGAACGAAGGACCTGGGGCCATGCAGACTTGCAGTGGGTCATCATCAGCGACGAGTCCCGCCTTCTGTCTTAATGGCGTCGACCACTGGGTCCGTGTCTGAAGGCGGAGTGGGGAGCGCCACGACGAGCGGTTTGTTGTATAGCATCACACGTCCGCCAGCCTGGTGTGATGGTGTGGGGCGATATCCTATGGTGCCTGTTCACCGTTAGTGTTCCTCAGGGGCACCGTGACAGCCGCATGGTACGTTCAGGAGATCCTTCAACCGGTGGCCCTGCCGTTCGTGAACACCCACGCCCATGCCCTATTTCAACAGGAAAAAGCGCGTCCGCATACCACAGCCATCTTCCGAACATGCCTTGCAGCAATGGATACTCTGCCATGGCCAGCCGCATTGCCAGGCCTTTCCCCGATTGAGAATGTTGAGGGTGTCTACAGAACCCCCTACTTACCAATTTGCAATAACCGCGCGCTCAGGTGCAGGCTTCATGGCATGGACTAGCACAGAACTCCATTAGATACCTGTACAACTTCATGACACGACGTCTGGGCGCATGCTTTTGCCAACATAGCGACCTCACGCCAAACTTTCATGTACAGTCTGTGGGCGTGTAGCGTTGTAAATGTTGGTCCTACAAACGTGAAAATGTAATCATTTCGTATGCGTGGTACCCTATAGCTGCCTGCCAACAATGATCGCAATCCGCCTTCTGGGTGCAGCTTTTTTTATGACGATGAGTGTACATTAACTTTAACTTTCTGAAAAATGGTTTAGGCGCTAGAGCGCGCTGAGAAGCAGTTACTTTTTTGGGACTCTGGCCAAAGTGCGAGAACAGCTCTTTCCAGTCATCCTATATCGCGGCGGCCCTCTAGTTTCACTTGATCATGCTTGAAAACCGCTATTGTGAATATATATTTCATCTCCTGAAACTGTAAAAATAATAAATTACAAAGGAATTACACAATTTCATCAACTGCCAATGTGAAATGTTAAAGATAAGAACAGAATGATACCATCCCCACACGTGACCACTGACCCAATACTGGAGATTAGAAGATAAACAGTCATCTTACAAAATACATGCAATAATTTTGAAACCATGAAGTTTGTTGAAATTATGTTTGAGAATAATATTGATTTATATAGGAACCAATGAAATGCATAGTCGAATATAAAAAATACTCACCGGCCGAAAAGAATATTCCATGATATATCTATGCAAAATTCCGTCAGTTTATCTACCAACAAATTAACATGCGGTTGGACCAACAATGCCGACTTTCCATTTATAAAAGAAAGAGCTTTAGAAATTTCTATTCCTATCAGAAAAATATATACTTCTACGGATTGCCCCAATAATGGAGCAACGGGGAATAATGAAATAATTCATCATATGATATTTTTTTGTCATTAATAAAATACATTGTCATTGTTTTTAGATGGTCGGAATTTCAGTTATTCTCGTCCGACGAACTGGCATTTGGTCCGCTTTGTGTACTAGAAACCACGCGAATGGATGGAAATTAGTGAATACCACCAAAATCAATGTACCGTTCTAGAATATAAAATGTCGCGGAATGTAATCATGGTGCTGGTTTCGTTTACCTCGATCTAATGAAATTGTCCTGTGCGTTCTTCTCATATTGAACCTGATGAACCCATTGCATTACAGACATTAACAATGAATGACATTAGCAATGCATTACAGACATTAATAGCCATTAACAATGAATACATCATTTGAGACTTACAAAATAAACGGACTAGAGGGACAAAAGATGTTTTAAAGAGAGAAAATTACGGTTTAATTTTCTAAACAAAATGTGCTCCTTCATCGAGACAGAGTTTGTTAGGTTTATGGATTATTTTCATGCATAAAAGCCATAATGTCCGAGTTAAGTGTTCGGCACAAATCTGAAACTGCCTGTAGATACATTCCCTAATAAAGATATCAATAATATAACTCAATCGTCCACTGTTCTGGAGACTAATATGCAGTACCTCATATCTATGCCGATGTCACATTATAGGAACAATAAATAATTTATTTCCCAGAACTTCAAGGTTAACCAAATCATTCGTAACTTCATCCTTTTGACAATTGAATTTATCCCATTTCTCACTTTCTTGGGTACTTTTCCTTTCCTTGCAAATGATGCTGACAGATGGGTGATTTCCTTCCGGAATTTGCTTATTTTGGAAACAGTTATTTTCTTCCATGTTGGAATAAATCCTTTTTCGATTTGGATTATTTGGATATTCTGCCATCTTCTGGTCCGATATTTCTATTCAGTACTGTACAAACTCCTACATCGGCACTGTGCACTGCAGACAGTTCTTCCAAAGAAAGGCTATGTGCTATTGCATTCCTAATGATGGTATTCATTACTTTACAAGCAGTATAAAACGTTTTACACCTAATGACATTCAGTATACGTGTATACCTGAAGTATACATTCAGTATATTCAGGTACTATTCAGTATATATTCCTCTACATGTGTCACCCCTCCTTCCTCACCTCTTGTCACTGCTGGGACACGATACTTTCTTCGACCACGTACTCGAGGTAAAAATGAAATAAATAAATAGCAACTACAGTCAGATGCAGCAGAAAAACATCCGTGTAGGTACATGCAAAAGATTCGAATAATGCATCATAATGTGCAATCTCTTCCAAATAAAATTGAATTTATCGAGGCAGCATTACAATGTGATCTAAGACAAATAGCTGTTTTTTGCTTTACACAACATTGGTTGTCTCAAAATGATATAAACACACTCCAAATTCCTAGCTTTTACCTTGCACGATCGTATTGTAGAGCGAGGGAATCAAATACGGGCCCTGCTTACGGAGGTTCATGTATTTACATACGAAATTATATTGATTCTACTTTCTTGTCAGAATTCAATTTATATGCAGTTGAAAAAGTTTTTGAAACAACAATAGTACATCTTACTACGCTCAAAATTATCTTACATTGCATTTAAAGACCTCCGAGTTCAGATTATTTCACTTTTTTGGAAAATCTAGAGATAATTCTGAACAAAATTAGTAAACTCTCTTTTAAATCCATTGTTATTGTAACCGCTAATACGCGATTACAGTTTAAATAAGTGAGAAAATAGTAGTGAAGACACGCACACCGTATCTTGGACAAATAGTTCTCTGGTGGCGAGGAGATGGCGACAGTCGTAAACTCAATTTCTGAACGCACTCTGATGCCAGCCAATGAAAAACTAGTATGCACAAACGGAAACGGCAAGAGCTTGTGCCAAAAGAATCCAACTTTCTTCTTGTCCGAGTCGTCGAAGCGAGCAGTTGTATGAATTCGTTTACTTATCTTGTTGGAGTTGCCAAAGTGAATAGTCAGCCATCTTGTGCGCTACGACGACGTTGAGCGACACGTAAAAGAGCGAGTACGCTGTACCAGAAAGTCTGTACTATTTTTTGAAATTTCATTCTGAAAACATATTTATAGAATCTCCAGAATTATAAGAACTCTAATCGACATTGTAATTAATTTGACTTTTGCCAATTACGAAGTCATAAGTGGAGATTCTGGACTTGGATTCGGAGGTGACCATCGCCTGAGGAGCCAACGGTAAAACATCGCTAACCGAGGGGAGACGGCGCCCGGAGGCCTCACGATTTCGACGCAGCAGGCAGCGCGCGGAGCGGCGCAAGGGACCCTACGACCTTGGAGGCGTGGACAACATTTTGCAACCGACTTCGCAGAGTGGAATTCTCCGGAGGTTCGACGGCCGTGAGTTTAACGAAACCAAAAGAACTTTTACTAAATCTCAATTTAGAACTGTACCGCACAGTATTCTTACTAATTTGACAAGTCATTTCTTTTTTCTTCCTGAAGTCGTAATTGAAATCAGATAAAGGTATTTTGTAAATAATGTAAAATTGTGTTCTTGTACAGAATTAACTTGACTAAATTCACGTGTAATGAATCCAAAGGTGTTACAAGAAGTTTGAATGTTGTATGTGTATGTATTTTTTTTCAGGGTTATTGTTTTGAAGTGTATTTTGTGTGTTTTTCTCAGTGATTTTGTGTGTGTATAAGTTATTACTTGGAAATAAGGTGCAAAGTTAACATCTTCTTAGATAAAACTGCAGTTTTTAGGTAGGGAAAGATAGCTACCGTAATAAAATGTAAATTTAGTTGTACGAAACTTTTCTTCATTAGAATATATCTTCAATGTTATTTCAAATTGTGTTGGAATGTTAATTGGTAGTTAGTTGAAAAGACGAACCCACCCCCGATAGGGAATTTTATTCTACCTAGAAATTTCCCAGGTGTGCGTGACGGGACAGCTATCCGTCACGGAATTAGTAAATGAAAGATTTGCTATTTGCAACAAGTGAAAGAGTAGGGTTTGGTTACATTATATGTGGAGATTTCAATATTGATTTTCTGAGCGAATCCCACGAAAAAGAGCAGTTTCTCAATTTACTTCATTCTTTTAATTTAGATATTACAGTGAATGTACCTACACGGAATACACTTAAATCACTAAAGACATTAGATCAAATTATAATTAACAAAACCACAACTACATATGAAATAATAACGAATAATCTAGGTTACAGTGACCACGATGCACAAATTATTACAATTACTAAGAACATAAACAATGATACAATAAATAATTCACGCATGTGCAGAGCATTCACTAAAGTTAATATAAAATTATTTACGGACTACTTGATGAAGGAATCATGGGACGCAGTTTATAACGCTGTTGACACAAATGAAAATTATAATTTATTTTTCTCCAAGCTTTCAATTCATTTTAACGCGTGCTTTCCTCTTAAAAAGAGAAAATTAAACATTTCAAGCAAATACTTGGATCACACAAGGAATTAGAACATCGTGTAAAACAAACGTACGCTTTACTTTATTTCTAAACATCATAACGTGTCACCCGGTTTCCATATATACTTCCCAGAATACAAAAGAATTTTAAGGAAAGAAATAGTTCAGGCAAAAATAATGAAAAATAGTCAGGACATTTTGAGCGCTAGTAACAAAACTAAAGCAATGTGGGATATCGTAAAAAATACAACCACATCATCTCGACACCTTGTAGATAATGCTGTTTTAAAGGATAATGATAGAGAAGCAAGTAATCCGGAAAAAGTTGCCAATCTCTTCAACAAACACCTTTTCTATAATTGCGTCTGATCTCACGAAGAGACTAAAACCACAAAATTGAACATCTTACACTTCCCAAAAAATTTCCGATACGATGTTTATTTCCGAAACTTCTCCCAACGAAATCCTCAGAATAGTTAGTAAACTAAAAATATTTCATCTGGTTTAGATGAATTTCTGGATTGTTTATTAAAAACTTGTGCACCTGCCTTTATACATCCGTTAACTCACATTTTCAATGCTTCTTTATATATAGGAATATTTCCAGATATTTTCAAAACAGCAAAAATTAAGCCACTTTTTAAAAAAGGGAACAAAAATTATATTCAAAATTACCGGCCAATTTCTCTTTTGTCAGTTTTCTCAAAAATATTAGAAAGGCTTTTCTACTTACGAATGGAAACTTTTCTCAGGAAAAACAAAGCGTTTTCAGACTCACAACACGGTTTTAGAAAATCAAAATCTACGGAAACTGCCATTTTTTCTTTTCTCAAAGATGTTGCTTCATCAATAGACCAAAATGAAGTACCCATTGGAATATTCTTAGATCTTTCGAAAGCTTTTGACGTTATTGACCATAACATCTTGCTCTCAAAATTACCTTCGTATGGAATTCGTGGTATTGCCCTAGATTGGATAACTTCGTACCTTAAACATCGGACTCAAAGAGTAGAAATACCATACTGGCACGAAAGGACATTACATACTTATGTTTCGGATTCTTTGCCAATTGAGCATGGGGTCACGAAAATATTTAGTTTTCGCACCAAGTGCTGTACCATTTGTAGTGAGTAGAGTATTTTTGCATGGTTTTAGAATATTCTTCTCGAATCATGGCTCTATGAAGTGCATTTCTCTGTTGCCCGGGGTATCGGGCTTCCTTTTCCAATACAAGTGTACAAAATCTTTGTATTTTATTTTTTTATGCAGTTGTAGAATTCACACAGTTCTGACCACACTGCGATGGAACCAGTTAGTTTTTCGCTTCTTGGCTGAATTGGACGTTTTCAAATAATAGTTAAGATACTAGTAGCACAGAAAGTGCAATATTTCAATACTACGTAGCTGTTTCCAATAACGCGGGAAAGTATGTGCTGTAGTTGCACCACTAGTTTTACAATGAAACGGAG
Source organism: Acheta domesticus (assembly GCA_031308135.1). Classification (NCBI taxonomy): domain Eukaryota; kingdom Metazoa; phylum Arthropoda; class Insecta; order Orthoptera; family Gryllidae; genus Acheta; species Acheta domesticus. Next base: position 100,615,946 of record JAHLJT010002406.1, on the reverse strand, counting down.
GACAAAAAAAAGTACAACGCAAATAAATGAAACGTATTCATTCAAACAAAAATACACTAATTTTGCGTACATTCCTTTCAATCAATTAATCAAACAAGTATTTTTCCATTGAATGAATATTTTTTATCACTATATAATTTTCTAATCATATATTGGAAATTGTGGAGCAAGAAATATTGTATTGAATATTAAGTGCTGCAGCTAGAGTATCAACAATCGTGATTCCTAACTTGATTAACTAGACTAACACATTAGTTTTAAAATATTCAAAAGGAGGACAGGTAGGAGGACACTTCTTGAAGAAGGACAGAATCAAAAGGAGGACTGTTCTCTCTAAAGGAGGACGATTGGTGACCTTATGAATTTAACAACATTTTAGGGCCTAAAAATTGAACTGTTTTTGATTTTATACTGGCTGTGTTTGGCAAACAACCTTACCTTGGTTGCTCTCCGTCAAAAATAAACTTGACTCCGCAGCTATAACTCTTACAAGCCCTTCAAAAAGTGCTGTCGCAGTCCTCAAGAATTGTGTAACGGTTTTCCCATTAACCCTCCCGTAAAATTATTTAAGACCACTTTTTCTGGGTAGGTATTACAGATCTTAAAAAAGTTAGATAAGCCCGCCGTTTTATTCTTCCCACCCCCTCCTCCTCATAGGTTTTATGTTCCCGTTTGCTACCCACTCTCTCCTTATTGGATTTCGCGTAGTTTCCTACCTGTCCCAGTCGGGCCTTACGTTGACACTCTACCACTCGTGCCGCCACTCTGAGTGAAAAGGGTCGAAGAGAATCGATAGCGTTCTCCTTTGGAGATCATGCTCCATCATCATCATTGTATTCAACACCGAAAGTTAGATCTACATATCTGTTACGACTTAAGCTTGTTGACGTTACATCCTCAGGAGTCGTCCTACAGCTCTTTTCCCTCTGGAATAATTTTATTCATCCTATAATCTGGCATTCTCTGGATGCGTTTTTTTTTTCAATAAACTAGGTATTTTAGGATTAGATGTGTAACTGATTCAATAATGTTCAATAATCAGTTCTTGGCTGATGTTCACTATTTGTAGTCTTACCACAAAACGGAGAAACATCATCTCATTTCTTCGCGACTTGTCTGATGTTGATGTCCATCCCTAGCTTTCTCAAAGCAACAGTGGAAAGACAAGTTTTAGATCCTTCTCCTTGCACTTCGAGCTTTAGCTGTGTAGCAAATGTGCAGAATGTACTTTTCATCTATCTTTCTACATCTCTGAGTTTAAAATAATTAATCTGATTTCCAAGAAATTTAAGTTCTGTTATATGTACACCTACTTTTACATTAATGTCTGTCTTTGCTCTTACAGCTTCAAGCCCATTAAATGACAGCGCTTTTGTTTTATATTGTAAAATTATCATATTACAGTCATTAACAAATCTGGATTATTTTGTGTACTGCAATCTGTTTTGCATTTTCAGGTTTTCCTGTGATGACTCGGCATCGCGCCATCAAAAACTCAGTGTCATATTTTAGGGGTTATGGGGGAGATGATCGTTTGCTTTGTATCTCAGTTACAACATTATAGTTTGCTCTTACCATCTATAATATTTCATGATTGAAGTAGTGATACAATTTTGTTTCTGGATTGGACGGAAGATTAGACATTATAGCCATAGACTCGTCCTTAATAAAGGTATCACTACCAGGTCACAGAACTATCTTTCAGTGCATCTAAAGTTATGTTATTCTCTCTCAAAATTTAAGAGATTATACTTTACAGCTATGTCTGCAATTTGTAATTTACCATATAAATTAACTAAACTAAATCGCAAGAGTAAACGCCTCAATTTATGAACAAAAAATAAATAATGCGCTAATTTATATAAAGTACTAATGAATGTACATAAAAAGTAGAATAAAATTATACACGTAACCTTAAAATGGATGAAATAAAGAATATATCTCAAAATATAAAAGAGAGTAAAATATTTAGAAAAAAAAACTAGTGGCATGAAGCAACAAAAAAGGCTGCTGAACAAAATCACACAATAGTGGTTTTCCAAAAAAAATAGAACACTTCTTTAAACAAAAATATGGTACACTGGTATAAAATTCAACACATTAAATATTTTAACAAAAGACCTTCAAGAAAACTGCAATAACGTAATATAGTAACATATACAGTGCAACAGCTCTTTACGTACCAAAAATACCAAAAAGTTACTGTTCCATGCAAAAAGTGTTTATATGAAAATATTTGATGTCGGACGGGCTCTTCTTTGGAGCATTGCTGTCACGTAGCGTCAGATGTATCGCAATCAATGATGCACCGAGTATGCAAATTTAGTCAGTGAGAAAAGGAAGGAGTAATAAAATAAAATACTTGCATTTTTCATTTACAACAAACTCATTGTTTTTGGATTTTCCACCTGTTCCTGAGTATCTAACGGAGATTTTATATATTTTTCACATGTCCGGAGGCAGCAGTCTTCTTTATATGTTGGGAGGTGCAATGGAAATAAGTGATATAGATTACTGTATTAAATTATGTGTTATTACTAATATTATCTTTACTAATTTTCACTTATTAAAAACAAAATCTCCCTGTGTTAACATTTTCCCTTCTTCTCTACATTTTCTACTACAAATAATACGTAATAATATTGTACTACAGTCAATAGGTAATATGCATTATTAGTTATTATCATCGCAACATTTTTCTTCAAATGATTAGTTTCATATCGCAATGCTCAACTGCATGTGTCTTTGTAATACTGTCCTGAAGCAATTTGTTATTTGTTAAAGTTTAGGCTGTTATGCTTTAAATGCTTCTTATGTTTAATTATATGAGTGTGTGTAAAAGGTTCTTATCACTCCCTCTCCTAAGTTGTTGAAACAAATCACCATGAAAAAGTGCTTGCTTTAAGCTTCTTGACGTTCATGATGTATCCTAGATGTGGCATGTCGTGGCCTTCAATTAAGAAACAAAAAGCTCTATAGGAAGTAGCTCGGTGCAACTGACTTCTCATTATTGAACACGATCTGTATCACTCTATTTCTCAGGCTTACGAAGCAGTTGTTTAAGAAAGGTAGCGTTGATGCTATTTTAACCTACGTGTGTAATGTTTGACAGTTTCAAATAAACGAATGAGTAAATAAATAAACAAATCGGAATTGAAATCTTCAAAACTGTTGATTTTGAAATAACTTTATAGTATATCCTTTATTATGCCCACGCTCGAAACAAATAAAACTGATTAGTTCAAGAGGAGGGCCGAACGAAACCGCTCACAGAATAAAATATCTTATTTTGAGTAAAAATAGGTTTAATCAGGAATAACTAGAACTTCATGGCTATTGAGGTAGATCGTGTATTAATCGCAGAATGAATGATAAAATGCCCGCTGTTTGAATTATTGTAAACAACCGGCGTAAATCACAGAATTTGCTATAAATGTCCACAATAAGCAGTAAATGACCATGGGAGCAATTGGCTTGCTTTTGAGAGAACGTAAGTATAAAGCAAAATATGCCGATGAATAGAGGCAGATACAAGTGTTATCTTGCACTCTTGCATTAGACAGAACTATTTTATGTAACTTTTCTAGCCTACGTGTCACCACATCAACATATTGAATTGAATTGAATTGCCTTATTTTACGTGGCGAGACTCAGGCCATGAGGCCTGCTCTTCCGTCTGACCACGCAAATTTCGCTACGCTCCTTTCACCTAGCGGAGAAAGAAGGTATTATCTCGGGCGACGAAACAGGCGATTTGAATTTAGCTCAGAGGCGTCATTTAGGCTTGAGGATCTTTTACATGCAAGTAAATCTACTAACATGGGCCAGCCGGCTTTACTTCCCCTCCGCGGAAGGCGTACGAAGGATTTTTTCGCCCGTAAAAATCCACGGCTTCGATCGGGTTTGAACCCGCGAACTTGGGTATGACAGTCCGGCACGCTAACCGTCACACCATCGAATCCGAACATATCGTATTTTGTTACAGGCACTGAAAAAAAAACTAGTGGTTCTACAGAATAGCACAGACTTTCCCTATTTGCTTTGATCTCTGATTGCAATTCGGACTTGACACGTACTCTTGCCAGTTGACATTATCGCCGCCCAAACAGTATTTTTTTACATTTTCTTAATTTTTCGATTTCTTAATAGTAGTATAAAGGAAATGTTATTTTAAGAATATATAAGTAAAACCTTCTCCTAAATGGCAATTTTCTTCGAAAAGTTTGGAGCCTTTTTGCGAAAATGGCGTTTAAGCGCGACTGTAATTGCCAAAATTGAAGCTCTTTTTCACAGGAATCTTTTGTGATTTCGTACAACTTAATTTGAAATCATTTGAAGCACATTAACTCACAAAATACAATAGTGTTTACAAATTTATGAAAATGTGCATATCAACGAAATAGATCTTTCAAAAAAAATTACATTTGTGCAATTTTTGAAAAAAAAACCTTAAAATGAACTTAACGTCATATAAAAAAGTGAAATTGGTACTATCCGTTCGCTAAGTTTGAAGAAAAAGTTTGGAGTCATTTTTGAGAAAATGGCGTTTGATTGTTTCTGAAAATGCGGAATTTTGAGCTAGTTTTGAGAGAAAACGGTTGAGTTTTCGACAAACTTTACTTGATATTTTTTAATGCACATGTACTGATTAATATAATAACGTCAGCAAATCGCTGCTAATGTAAACATTAACGACGTGAGAGACTAGTCAAAAGAATTACATTTTTGCAATTTTTGAAAGAACAAAAGAATAGAGCAATATGGCGTTTATGTCATCTAAAGAGTACATTTAGCACTATCCCTACCAAAAGTTTAAAGGAAAAAATTGTAGCTGTTTTTCGAGAAATTCTTGTTTTTGTATTTTTTTAAATTGCGCATATTGCACGCAATATTGCGCGAAAACTACTAAAATTTTCAAAAAAATGTACGTGACCTTAAAGAAAGAACTCCATATGAAGAACAAAGTTTATTTGAAGGAAAATCTATCGGCAATTTTGTAGTTGGAGGAAGACGCCAAATAAAATTAAAACTTTACAATTTTCGACAATTCAGATTTAACCATGAAAACCGGACCAATGCCACCCTAATAAGTGTATTATACTCTATTCTTACAATAAATGTAAAGAAAAAAATTGGAGCCGTTATTGAGAAAATTTTGAAAGGTTCATGTAAAGTACCTCCAAATTGTGAAGAAAGTTTTTCAAAATCTCAAAGCTTCGATTAGAACCAGATCGACAGGTGTTTCTTCAATTTGAAGAAAATCGTACCTATGGTTTAGACGCTAGTTGTGTTCACAGCCGGCCGGACAGCCGGGCGGACAGCCGGCCGGACAGCCGGCCGGACAGCCGGCCGGACAGACGGACATTTTGCTTGCTATTAGGTTTTCGGTATAAAGGACCCACAAAACAGGGATTCTGGCTACACCACGTGTTAGGGGGATTTTTTTCTTCTTAATTTAGCAACTAGTTTTATCCACTTTTTCGTAATCAGGGCCTGGCAATGAATTTTTTTCTGCCGAAAATTCGCCGCTTCTTTGCGCAGCATTACATAACTTTCCCTATATCACGTATATTACTCCGTACATACGTATGTATAAGAGAAAGTAAAAATGAATCCTCAATTTGCCTTGCTCCAAAATGCATTTGCGGAAATTCTTGTAAGTAGTTAACGTCAACATTTACAATGCAAATAAATGTTGTTAACAATTAAATCCATAATTTACAAGTGGTGTCCGAAAGTAATGCTTGGAACTGTTAAGTAAGCAAAATTTCTAAATACTTAAGAGTCAACATACAGAAGACATTGTTTTAAAACGATATGATGAATACTTTTTAGACAATAACGGCCGTATTACGCGAGAAAAAATGAATAGATGAATTGACTCGTACCTGCTCGTTATTGCGAGGGAAGAAATTAATTGCTTGTGTATGTCACGATGTTGTGTTAATGATTCTACTAAAACAACGTAGCTGCTGTAAACCAAGATTTTGATGTGCCATTTCCCTGGCTTCTCATACAACCAAGTGCCACAGACATGCTGGTGCCCTTCGTTAAGCACAATATAATGCTATTGTGCATATAAATTAGAACAGAGTACCCTACATTTCACGAAAATAGTTGTAATACGTATACACATAGTTTCCGTAGAGATATTTCAGAATAACGAAGAAAATAACTAGAATAAGCAACGACGGACGTTTGTCTAGATTTGCTAGATGCTTGTAGCAGCAAATACGGAAAGGTGCGACGCCCATGAGGCAAAATGGAATACATTAATCTGCCCATTAAAATATATTTAATAACTCTTGCAATGGCATTTGCCAACATATGGAGATAACGCTCTCGCAATGTCTTTCCTCTGGCTCAGCTTTGCATCCGTACACCATTCTTATCAGTTCTTCAAAAGGAAACGATCTGACGAAGCTTTGGTTAATGTGGTACATCTTGTTAGATTTGCTCACAACCAAGCAATCACGTTATTAACAGTAAGCACATTTTATTATAATATTTAGACAATTTTATCGTAGCTACTGTTAAGATAATTCATTGATTCTCGGTTATTCATTGAGTTTTGTTTCTTGCGCGCTTGCGTGAAATAGGGATAGAACATCAATAGAAAAATATTGATGTTTAATCGTAAATTGATGTAAAAACTTCAATGATAAAAATTGAAGCTTTATCAACATCGGCATGATAGATAATTAACTATAATTGAGATAAGACAATCTAGATAATTATCTATAGTTAAATACTGACAAACAGTAAAGATAATGATAACAATTAACACAATAGCATGAAGCTTAAACGGTCAGGGTTTTCTCAAGGGTTCAGATCTTCCTCAATTCTTTGTACAATGGTACGAGAAGAAGGGGGAACGCCCTATGCCTGACCCTCATGCGTTACTACCCTACCGCCTCTCCGCGTGCGAAATACGAGGAAACCCATAGGAAATACTAGGGCATCGGGGTCATCTCTCGAACGGGAAACAGTTTGCTCGATGAAAGAAGCAAAACTAGTTCCCCCATCGTTTTAATTGACATCAATTATTTCATATTTTAACGTACACAAAGTTACGATTAAGGAACATTTCATTTCACAAACCAATTATCAAAGACGTAAAAACATCGAGATCAAAACGTCTTTCTATAAAAACATCGATGTTTTCGAAAACATCGATATTAATGTCGTATCCCTAATGTGAATGTTTCAGATTCATCCTGATCATGTTCGTTTTTCTTATTCCAGATATTAAAGGTGAGAATCATAAATGTAGCCAACATATCACCTGCATTACTTGTGCTGTAGTTTTGGGCACTTATTTACTTATTTTTTAAAATGAAAAGTTATGTCAAAAGACTATAAACTGATGTGGTTAGAAGATGAATATAAAAATGTATCTATAATGAAATAAATTAGCCCGAACAGGATAATTATGAACCTGAACAAGAGAATCTTCATACTGAAACAGTGCACACCAATGATAGTGATTCTGGGAGCTTTTTGAGAGCTGCATCTCGTAAAGTAAAGCGTAAGACACGTTGATAGAGAAATATCAAAACAGGGGTTGAAACAGAATGCCTCCCCTTGTCAGGAGTGAAACGTGATTTAAAAATTTGATAACTTTTCTAGATTGTTAGAAAGCATTGGCGCGCGTTGAGAAAAAAGAAAGGGGGGTACAAAATTTATGGCCCTCCTTTTTCATTAAACTTTATGTTATTTACAATATATTTTACTAGTAAATAAACAAAATATCCTACTAAGAGCCGACTGTATAAACGTTCTCTATGGAATCCTTAGGTTTATTGGTTCTATAAAATTCTCTATAGCGGCAAAATGTGTTTCTGGAACAATCAATAATGGAACCTCTTCTGGAATAAGACTTATAGAACCTATAAAGATTTCTATATCTTTGAGGTCCTGAAACGGTTCTGAAATTCTACAAATGCTTATCGATTCTAGAAATAAACGACACGGCAGCTCTGCGCACTACTGCAAACAACTGTTTGTGACGTGTTCGAGGTTCTTGGTACCTGCGTTGTCCCCCGCAATCTGGCCGGTAGGTTGGCGCCGAATCTCACTATCCGGCGGGGAGGAACAACGCACCTCCCACGATAAAGCATCACCAAACAAACGCGACTAATGATCATAGCAGTTTACGTGACCAGAAAAATCAATTATCAAATCAAATCGCAGCCACTAGCAGCTCTATCTTAACTTATGTGCGCAGTAACATTGTACTCTGTTGAACGAAAGATAGCAGCGTATCTGAGAAAGGACACCATTTGTCTCCGGAAATTATACTACGATTTATCATTCATGACCGACAAGTGAACCAAAGTACAAATAATACATGCCTGGATTACAATCTGGAAACATGAAACACTTTGTAATTGCGTGCTTTATACTACGAAGTGCCCCAGTTCTATTGCTCTGTACCTTAAATCATCGGTCACGAATAGCCGCTGCTTTATAAGGGAGTCGTTAAATCTGAAATGAAAGAGAGCAATCGTTGTGGAGAGAATACAATTTAACCTCGCGATTTCAAAATACAAACCATGCTGTTTTACGTTTGAGCGCACAAAGCGGATCATGGATTCGCCATTGTCTAAGAATATTTATTATCCGTACAACAGGTGAGAAGGGAAATTTGGTAGAATGGAAATTTAGTTTTAATTCATGCGCTTAGTAGAAGGCGTATGAGAACTACGAGTGCATGTTACTCACTGTCGACTGAGGGGTATGTCTCATGAAGGAATGAAAATTTACTGAAAAATTATCAAGCTCAGGATATGGAATTTACTGAAATCAGAGATAATTCACACATTCATCCGGACTAATAACATCTTTCCAAAACTCAAATCTTATTTGCGTAAACAAGCTGCCGGAGGGAACATTGGGAGTAGCTAGAACGTTTTGATACTAGTAATAAGGCAACCTCTATTCTCGACTTCTATCTGTAATGAGGTGATACCAAGCTCTACAGCAAACTTTTATTCCATCCTAGTCTTCAGATTATGTGTAACTTTCCACTGGTTCTGAGATTCCCTAGACTTCTTTAAAGAAGTAAAAGTAAATAGCAGCGCAAAAGCTAGTAAAATACATAAAATACAGCTGAAGAGATTCATCATACACAGTATTTGTTTTCATTTGTTGTATATTTTATTACAAACGAGTGGACCCTGCAATAGCGAAGCACAGCACTGCTGGTCACGTGATTGTTAATCACGTTTTACACTACGCTGTGCAAAAATTCTAATAATTGAAAGACTTTCTCGGAAGTATAGATTTGTTCTATGTCCTGGTTTGTAGATTATTGTCAAATATCCTATTGTTAAAACGTTCTCCCTCAAATTTGGGCATGCGTTCGCTAGTGTGTTGGAGAAATTTGATTGACACGTCCGAGAATGACGTTATAATCCCGGTCGATATTTACAATCGAAGCGGTAGAATACTTGTATGCAATCAAGACGAGCTTAATACCTGACTGTGATGCGGGTTGCATAGAGTTCAGGGACACTTGAGACGTCACAAACGAATAAATCATCAACAACGCCCCCACACATCCGATTTAATTCAAATCACTCTTTAAACACACCCATTACTATTAATAACAATGTGTAAACATTTCAGAGATATCGGTCGAGTAGTATTTTTGGCTGTGTGCGACACACATAATCATATTCTTTTTGTTTATTTTCATACAGATAATTTTCGGGCAATGGACAAGAAAAATATCACAATTAAGAATGAGACAAAATTGAATAAACCGTACACCTAATACAAGTATGTAATAGATTAATACAAAAGTCGACGTATTTAAGTTTACCTCCAAAAACAGGGTGACAACTCATGTGAGAATATTTAAGTGACATTAGATATGAAAAGCTGTGAATAATTGTTCTCAATGTTGCTCTGAGATGATATCAACAAACCATCTTTCGCAGGCTTCCTAAAGGGGATTTGGAATGGCCTATCCTGGCAATGTTAAATGTTTGAGTCTAAATCTCAGAATCTATTGAAATTAGGCTGATGACATTTTTACGGGTGGCACATATGTCACTCATAATAACACTAAAACAACGGTTTTGAGAAATGTTTTCTTTTTTTTGTAGATACAAATATTTTCTCATAATACAATATTTTACCACGTATTCTAGTAAATAAAGTTCCATTGCACGGATAATATTAGGGTAGTCGAAAAAAAATGTTTCAGTAAATGTAGGAGATCTTTATTAACATGCCAACCTGAAAATTGCAGTTTCCTACTATAAATGTAAGCTGAAAAAGGACAATTTAGCATATAAAATATCCAATTTCGGGAAACAGAATTTAAAGATGCAACCCTCAGAACACGCCAGTTTGACAACTTGCCTCATCAGAATGATCACTTTCCAATAACTACTTCCTTTTGACACATTTTTTTAATGTTGGTAATCTTCACAACAAAGTTTTCAATTTACTTTCTGCACGTCTGTCTTCCAGTATTTATGCGCTGCGTTATGTAACAGTATCTAAAAGATTTAGAGCCAGACACTAATCCCAATGGAAGCAGGAAAAAAACTTGTAAGAATGATGTCAACATATTTCAAACGCCAATTTAAAGAGAACATTTGAGATTTATGAAAAATAAAATACCAACAATTATTTTTTGGCCGTAAAATCGTTCCATTTCCCCTTAAAAGATAATTTTGACTATTGTAATTCAAATTTAATATAAGATGGTCGTCTTTTTAATTACATTACTTTGTTATTACACACTGACTCACTATTTTCTTTCATTCTACTTTACTAACTTTAAGGATTATTTTAACTATTTAAAAATTACCCGTGTATTTGATAGCGAAATCAAAATTGAGTTTGAAGAACCATCACTACCTATTTCTTTAAACATTTTATTTCCCACAATTACCTAAGCTTCACTGTTATTAGTGATGGTAGACGGTGGTTGATCAATAATGATGATAATGAAGTGCATGATGATACCAGTGAGTTAGGATGACATAAATCGGTAGAAAAGAGACGGAATAATAAGTTTCATAAAGTTGTTAAAAAGTTTAATTCACAGCTAGATAATTATAAAATATCGAGAATCTACCCTTTTGAAAAGTTATAATTCCCAAATACAAAGGACAATTTCACTTTGAAATGAACAAGTCAGATAACAAAGAAATTGCCCTACACCAACTAAAACAAAAATGTCTATGGTAAGGTTATTGGTTATTCTGTTATAATGTAATCATCATTCGCTCCAACTCGCGGGGTTAAACACATGCCACCAGCTGTACTGCACATCTCTCCCCGAGAACATCCTAGAAGTTAATGAATAAAATTCACTACTTACCTTGATCATGACGGATCAGAGTAATGAAAAATTTAAAGATGTTTACCACCAGGGCGGGAAGTTTGCTTGATAAGTTCAACACTCAAGGTTGATGACTTATGGCAACTCAGGCACCCAGTGTTGATTACTTACGGCAAGAATCTTGGCGGGTTGGAAATTAGGGTCTTCTATATAAGGCTGCAATTGCTTTTGCTTCTGATCGGTGACGGAATCCTTGTCGAAGTTGAGAAGCGACTGCATAAAGGCATCTGCGTTCGACAGCATTCCCCCTGGACGGCTCCCAGTAGTCCAACACTTTCTCTCCCGGCATCGGACCTGCAATCTGAAAAGTGCATAGATAGGGTATTAATATTTTTCGTCACTCAAGCATGGGTATAGTACCTTCACTGCTTAATAATTGAAAAGTGTTGCGTACTTTCCGGTATGCGTACGGTAAAGGAGACTTTACCGTATGCGTACCGTAAATAAGTCAGAGGCACATAAAACAACTGGGTATTGCAAAGTATAAGAAAACACCGGGGTGACATGAATCATTATGACTGCCCTCCCGCGTATTGAGAATGATACCAAGAGTACATAGGCCTAGTAGTTGTAAATTTCCATGAATTTATATTAAAAATATAATGTGCGCGACTCGTACGGAAGGGACTTTGAAGTACTCCTTTCAAAATTCTCCTAACGCCGCCTCGTCCGTCAACATTTTATTCGTAACCAATGAACCACTTTCTGTACTACTTACTTCAATAACTATTCATGAAATTCAAGCGTGGATGGCACTAATTCGCAGAATGACTTTATTGGAGCTCGGGAAGGATACAGAATCCCTCCAGTGCCTATCATCCTGGCGCATTTCACCCTGAAGAAGCGTGCGGAATGGTGCTCCGAGCTGATAACCGGGCGTTACTCGAATAGCGGAGAGTAACCCAGTACAGCTATTGCATATTCTCAGAAAAATGAACTGTTGCGACGAATTACTTTATGAGGTGATACATCATCATCATCATCATCATCATCATCGACAGCAAGGATTAGACCATTTGATCTGTTCCGTCTCATTGCTCATGCCATCTCTTTAAGGGTCGTCCTACACCTCTTTTTCCTTTTGGTGCATATTGAAGGATTATTTTACTTAGCCTTTGTTGTGGCATTCTCAGGACATGATCTTTCCATTTTTTTCGATATTTCTTTATAATTTCTACAACTGGCTCAATGTTTAATTCTTCTCGGATATCTACACTTTTCTTGTGGTCTAATAGTTAATATCCTGCCACAAAACGAAGAAATCTCATTTCTGCAGGTTCAAATCTTCGCAGCTGATCTGATGTTAATGTCCAGCTCTCGCTTCCATAAAGCAGTAATGGCAAGGCAATAACTTGTAAAATCTAAGCAGTTTCTTTTTGCACATTATGCTTTAGAGTTCGTAGTAATGTTCCACAGAAGTATGTGAAGTTGTTCAATTTTATTTCCACAACTCTTGATTTAATATAATTAAAATTATATCCGAGATATTTAAATTCACTAATTTGTTCAATTATTTGGCCATCTATAACTATCTTAGCTCTTAAAGGTTCAAGTCCCTTAAATGCCATCACTTTTGTTCTATTTGGTCAGATTTTCATTCCATGTTCATTAGCAATCTGACTTAACTGACACAATAATCTATATGAAAGGAAACGAAGTGAATTCTACGTATGATGTAATCCTATCCTACCCTGCTCCACCTGGACTGCTCTGCCCGCCCCGCCTGATTTCACTCTGTCATGCCCCATCATTTTGAGTATCGTCCTGCCTAGGCTGATCCCGTCCTTGTCCATCATCACTGTTACAGGCAGCTGTAAACAGATGTATGCAGCAAATTTCTATAATTTTGAATTTCAATTGCTCAATATATAATTAGGCAATCAACGGTATTCACAATGCATTTAGTAGAAACTTTTACGGGCTTTTAGAAATGTTTATTTTTTATTAGTTTATTTATGGTTATCTGAAAACTAGTGGCGCTACAAAATGGCACAGACATTCCCGTATTAGTTTTTCTATCCATTTCTGTGCATTTTCGTTACTTATTCTCTATATCTCAGGATCCTAAAATAGGTTACCAAACAATTTTTAGCACTGTCTTAAAAATTTTATTAGGTTTAAAATTATTTTAGGATTAAAATTCTCTTAGATTAAACTTCTTTAAGGGGAGTGGGCGTCTAATTTTGACGACTAATTACTCTACAAATAAGCATATTTTGGAAAAATTTAACATGACCTTTATTGAAGATCAGTTTTTGATGAGCATATTTCATTAAAAAAATTGTATCTTCACAATTGTGGTTGTAGGAAGAGGCCGAAATTTTTAATTTTTTTTTAGTTTTTGCAAAATCAGGAATTTTAACGAACATGAAACCTGCACCTTTCTATTAAGTTTATTTTATACTATCTAAGGTTTCAATTTAATAAAAAATGGCGTGCGGTTTTAAAAAAAGGGTTTAAAGAAAATAAAAATTGCTTATGTTTGACACAAAATTTTGAAAAAATTCCTTGTTTTTTTAAGAAAAATTAAGGAAAATTGTAATACGTATGTATTTCAAATAAAACTAAATAACAATTATATCCAAATATTATTCAGGCGTCACAGAGCTCATATTCCTAACAAAATAAGCTTGGCATACGCCGCGCGGGTACTTGTGTGACAAAACATAGCGCCAGTAACTAAGGGTTAAATAAAATCCGGGCCGAGGCCTCGGTACACCTAGCAAAAGTCGGATTAATCCGACCCTAAAATGTCAAATACATACATATATATATGCATGCTAATTCATTTGTAATTCAACAAATTGTTTTCAAAATCTCACGATTTTAATAATAATTAAATTAACTCTATATAATAATGTTAATTTGAAAACATATCATAAATATTTTTACAGAAAAATCTAGATTACTATTGATACAATTTATTGTAAAAAAGACTACCTTATTTGAAGATGTTTTTTATGAACACATTTCATCAACAAACTAGTGGTGCTACAGAATGGCACAGACTTTCCCGTATTAGTTTTCTATTTCCTTGGGTCTTTGCTAGGTATTCGGAATTGCCATCTACTCTTTCTTGCCAGCTACCATCTATCACGGCCAAAAGTATATTTTTTTGTCATTTTCTTAAGTTTTCGGTTTCCTATTGGTAGAACGGAAATATTAATTTTAGCATATTAAAGAACATAACAAACTAGTCCTAAGTAGCAATTTTCATTAAAAAATTATATACCGTTTTAAAGAAAATAAAAATGCAAAATTTGAAGCTCATTTTCACATAAAGTTTTTGTTTTTCCAAATACTTTATTTGAAGTTATTTCAAGCACGTACACGCACAAATATAATAATCTTTACAAATTGCTGGTAATGTGCATATTAAAGATGTGAGAGATCTGTCAAAAAATTACATTAGTATACTTTTTGAAAAACAAAAAAAGACTCAAAATAAACTTTACGTGATATTAAAGAGTATAATTAGCACTATCCTTTACAAAAGTTTGAAGAAACAATTTGCAGCCATACATGAGAAAATGGCGTTTGAGCGTTTCTGAAAATGCGAAATTTAGAGCTACTTTTCACAGAAAACGGTTGTGTTTTCGAGAAACTTTACTTCATATTATTTAAAGCACATGTACTCGTAAATATAATAATGTGAAAAAATCGCCGCTAATGTTAATATTATCGACGTGAGAAACATGTGAAAAAAATTACAGTTTTGTAATTTTTGAAAAAAAACAACCTATAGAGTAATATGGATTTCATATCATCTGATAGAGTACATTTACTACTATCCCTATCTAAAGAAAAAAATTGGAGCCCTTTTTGAGAAAATTTTGAAAATCCCCGGGGGGCTTCATATAAAGTACCCTCAAATTTTGAAGAATCGTTTTCAAAATCTCAAAGCTTTGACTAAAACCAGATCGATTGGTGAATATCCATTTTGGAAGAAATCATACTTATGGTTTAGGCGCTAGCAGTGTTCACAGACGGACAGAGAGACGGTCAGACAGACGGACGTTTTCCTTTCAATTGGTTTTTCGGTATCAAGGACCTAGAAAACAGGGTTTCTGGCTACACCAAATGTTAGAGTTTTTTTTCTTAATTTAGCAACTGATTTTATCCACGTTTTCGTTTTCACGGCCCGGCAATGAATTTTTTCCGCCGAAAATTGGCCATTTTTTCGCGCAGCATTACATAACTTACCCTATACCACGTATATCACTGCGTGTATACGGGAAAGTAAAAAATGATACCTTTATAATTGTAGGTGTAGGAAGACGCTGGAAACTTTGAATATTTTAAATTTTTGAAAAATCAGTTTTCAACCAACATGAGACCTGCATCATTCTCTTAAATGACCTTAAGACTATTCAACAAAAAATTTAGTCAAAATTGTTGGCGCCATTTTTTTGAAAGTTTTGAAAGTGTCCCAGGGGCTTCATGTAAATTCATGGGGCCACGACATCAGTCAGATCAATCAGAGAATTTCAATTTTGGAGAAAATCAGCCGGAAAATCAACGGTTTAGTTGCTAGCGTTCTTCATAGGCAGACGGACGGACAGGAGAAGGACAGATTGCCGTCAATCGATTTTTCGGTATCAAGGAGCCATGAAAGGAGGATTCTGGCTGCACCACGTGTTAGATGATTTTTTTCTAAATTAAGCAACTGGATTTATCCCCTTTTTCGTTACCAGGGCCCTGTAATAAAGAGTTTTTCTGCCAAAAATCTGTCGCGTTTTTGCGCGATAGATGGCAGCTGTCAAGGGTATGTGCAATTACGAATAGACCCAAGGAAATAGAAAACTAATACGGGAAGGTCTGTGCCATTCTGTAGCGCCACTAGTTCTTTTATTCAATAGCAGAAACTTTTTTAGGGATCAGATGATATCGTATGGTATAGAACATCCCTCACAGGGCATTCTGAGGAGTCATTTATAAAAAGAAACTTATGCGATATTCATAGCAAGCGGAAGTACTGACTCCCGGTCTAGGAGTTACGCTGT
The DNA here is from genome assembly GCA_031308135.1 of Acheta domesticus. Classification (NCBI taxonomy): domain Eukaryota; kingdom Metazoa; phylum Arthropoda; class Insecta; order Orthoptera; family Gryllidae; genus Acheta; species Acheta domesticus. Next base: position 100,599,581 of record JAHLJT010002406.1, on the reverse strand, counting down.
ACAAATCATGCAACTGTCAGCAATGGTAATCTTGTACAAGAGAAAACCGCCACAAAAGATATAGATTGTCAAATAGGTTTTGAATCATTTCTGAAATGTTTATTTGGAAACACCAGCTCGATTTAAAACTAGTGGTGCTACAAAATGGCACAAACTTTCCCATATTAATTTTCTATTTCCTTTGGTCTCGGCTAGCTTTTCGGAATTGCCACATACTCGTGCCAACTGCCATCTATCGCCACGCAAAGTACACTTCTCTGACATTTTCTTAATTTTTCAGTTTCCTAATACTGGAACAGAAATATTATTTTAAGAATATTAAAGAACAGTAAAACCTTCTACACAATTGCAATTTTGTTTTAAAAATTTAGAGCCGTGTTTAAGAAAATGGCACTACTGTAAATGCAAAATTTGAAACTCTTTTGAAGAACATCAGCTACCAAATACAATATTGTTCACAAAATGCTAGAAATGTGCATATTAACGGCGTGAGAGATCTTCCAAACAAAATTACATTTGTGTAATTTTTGATAATACAAAAAAATACCCCAAATTGAACTTTTTGTTATATTAAAGATTGCAATTAGCACTACCAGTTCAAACATTTTGAAGAAAAAAATTGGAGCCATTGTTGAGAAAATGGCGTTTGAGCGTTTCTGAAAATGCGGAATTTTGTGCTACTTTTTACAGAAAATGGTTGAGTTTTCGACAAACTTTACTTGACATTATTTAGAGCACATGTACTCATAAATATAATAATGTGAACAAATTCTCATGCAAATGCTCATGCAAGTGCTCATGTAAATATTAACGACGTGAGATATAAGTAAACAAATACGTTTTTGTAATTTTTGAAAAAACAAAGAAATAGGGCAATATAACGTTTATGTCATATCGTAGAGTACATTAGTCACTGTCCTTATCAAAAGTTAAAAGAACAAATTTAAAGAGAATTGTGTTTTTGTAATTTTTTAAAAATTGCATATATTGCACGCAATGTTGGGCGAAAACTACTAAAACGTTCAAAACAATGTACATGATCTTATTGAAAGAACTCACTAACGTGAACAAATTTAAATTGAAGAAAAAATATTTCTGTAATTTTGTAGTTAATATATTATAAAAATATAATTAATATTGGTATTTTCAATTGTAAATTATAATTAAAATTAAATTATTGGTTTTTCATATCAATATCTTCAACTTTTCTCGTCACCCGTTGTTGCTGCGAAACCTGCATATATTTCATTCGTTTCAAGCAGAAATTACGCAAAAACTACTAGTTTTTTCAAAAAATTGTACATGACCTTTTTTACAGATTTGGAAGACAGAGTTTGTCTTAGGCAAAAATCTCTATCTTCAATTTTGTAGTTTTAATTCTTTTTGCAATTTTCTAAAAATCTTGGACCTCTCAATTCTTCTAAAAGTCTTTCGCTCTATTCAACAACATCGTTTAATAAAAAAAATTAGAGCCATATATTTTGAACATTTTGAAAATGCCAGAGGAGCTTCATGTAAAGTACCTTTAAAATAAAAGTATCGGTTTCAAATTCCAGGGGCCGTGACATCAGCCAGATCGATTGGGGAATATCAATTTTGGAGAAAATCGGCTGTATGGTTTATGGGCAAGGGTTGTGCAGAGACAGACGGACAGGATACACAAAACATGGATTCTGGTTAGAGCATTTGTTAGAACATTTTTTGTTATATTTAGCAGTTGGATTTATCCACTTTTTCTGTACTAGGGCTCGGCAGTAAGAGTTTTTGTGTCGAAAATTCGCCGGCGCACGATTAGAATACTTTTTCTTCTTACGTTAATAATACGAGAAAGTAAAGTTACGTTAGTAATACGAGAAAACTAAGATCTGGTAAAATGCCATGTACAATTTCGTAAAAAAAACTAGTAGTTTTCGCTTATTTACTGCTTAAAGTTAATGCAGATTATAAAAAATATTTTTCTCAAAAACCGTTTCAAATTGTTTCTTCATTTTTTCCACAGGTAGAACACGGGACCATTCAAATAATGGTCATATTTCATGTTCGTTGATGTCTCTGAATTTGCGAAAAATTGCAAATTCAGAAATAATACAAGAAAGAATGTGCTGTTGTAACTCCATTAGTGATGAGAACTTTTTTTAATGCGAATTTTCTGTATCGTGTTTTATTACAAAATACGTAATATATATTCTGTAGCACGAATCAAGTTGGAGATATTAATTTCAGAAAAAAATTACAAACATACATTGACAATTCTTTTCTGATGGGTGGAGGGTTTTGGGATGACACATGCATTTTTCAAGAGAAATGCTTCATTGAAATATTGTTTATTTATTGGATACTTTCATTCGATTTCAATTATTCCGGAGCTGCTGACTGCTGTACTCACACCAATGCCTTGCCCTTGGCCCATCGCAATCATGGAATACTAACTAGTTGAATGTGGCGCCGCTGACGCTGTTACACTACTTTAAAAGTTTTTTGGTGTGATGAAAATTTCTAAATGGCACGCATAGTTTCAAATAATTCTTACATTCTTTGGTATTGGACATACGTATGAATCGGAGTAGCTGATGTTATAGTCCCGTTCAAAAATTTCCACAGACCTTGTATGTTATCCCCATACGGGATATGAACTGGTAGTATTGTAATTTCAAAATTGTAATCACCGTAAAAAATACTTCCAGATATGGATGATGCGAATAGTTAGAATTTAGTTCAGTACACATTTTGCACCCTTTTTTCCACTATGCACAAAAAGTGTACATAAAAGATCAGTACTGTAAGCTGTTCTTCAGCGTTATTCTTAACTCCTAATATCAGATCATTCCCAAGTAGTTCGGAAAATTCTGTGACAAAACCTACAATTATATTTGATTCTTCCCCCGTTTCTGCACTCTTAAGAACGTAAATGTGCGAAGTCGAATACGCATGTGCTTCCGTTCTCTAACATTACTCACTGTTCTGGTTTTCTCTGTATTCACTTAGCGTTCTTCAACTCTAATAAGTTCCAAGGTAATACTGAAGGTAGGTGTTTGAAAATGTATTATTAAACACGAATTACGAATGTTTAACATATATTACGAAACATTTCACTTTTAATGTTCAAAGCAGCATCTGATACAAAGCAGCAACTATCAATAATTGACAATTCTGCTGCGTGTTTCACATGTTTCAGAACAGTGTTGCCATCCTCGTAGAAGAAAATTATGGCGTCGTGTACAGACAATTATCTTCTCCTGTATTATTTCAGTAGTATACCTTTGGGTTCCGGCTCTCACACGCAACCAATCTTTATACTGAGGGCTCAAAAGAAAGAGAATTTCACGGAGACTTGACGAATTCCACTTTGACTTTAAAAATATGGATGATTTCTTTAAAAAAACGCATAGAAATATCTATGTAAAATGCAACCCGCATCACATGTCAACCTATATCGGCAAATAACTCATAAACAAAGCGTTTTAGAGCCTTAAAAAGTAAAATTTTGAGGCCGAAGGCCGAAGGCCTTAAAGAAGCGTTTTCCATACCATAATCTACAAGATGAGACATTCTCCAATCCATTCAATTAATTTTTGGTTCCACGCTTCATTACTATCAAGGCCACCTCAATATTTCAGCCCTTCCTGCTGGTAGATATTTTTGTGGCGACACGCTAAGAAGGCTTAGATTCGACAATATTTATTTACGCTTTCTGTTAACACCGTAGTTTGTGCAGTCTGACGAGGTTTATTTGCATAATCATTAATTTAAGATTTGCTCTCCAGCAACAACTAGAAGTATTATTATGGTTGATACCTATACCTATAAAGATTGTTTCTTATGCGTGTAGTGAAACTATTCAATTAACATTTTTTTATGGTCTATAAGTTCTGTCTACTTAATTGTGGAGGGAAGAGTGGTCAGGAAAGGGTGGAATGGTGTTCAGTGAAGAGTGAAGACTGTTTGTGTTTTAACTGTACCAATATTTTCGTATTATCATTATCATTTGATGAATTTTCAAGTCAACGGGTTCAGACACGTAGCTTTCTCAAAAGTAAAAAGCTAATATTTTTCTGACTATCACGAAAAACTAAAACCTAACTGACAAAGAATATTAAATAATTACTTCAAATGTCTTTACGTGAGTGTTGGGAATTGTTCCAAGCAAATTCTCCATGATATTGAATAAATATTTATTGAAAATTTCTTTTAAACATTAATTGCATTGTTTTTTTATTGTTTTTTGTAATTGTGTTAGTACATTGCAAGTTACCTTTAAAGATTTTAAACAAATAAACACGTTTCCTTAACTACTTTCCCTCTTAGAATGAAAATAGAAGGATAGGGATGAGTGTGGGGTCTAACATGCGAGAGTTCTCGCACGGGTACGCAGAGGTAGTGGGGGAAAACTTGTGCTATGGCAAGACACAAAGAACAAACTTTTTAAAGTAGCTAAAGTAAAATAGCTTGAAATAAATGGAAAACAAAAATCAAAACGCGCTAGCCTACAATACTACGTGAATCAATTAAAAAACAACTAAATTTAAAATTATAGAAAGAATAGTGCAAGTCACCCGACAACTGCCAACGATTGCAGTCCAAACGCACGATTTAAATGTTGGCGGTATCTGGAAGTATGTACACCAACTCCCAGCTGCAAACTCATATTGTAAATAAAACACCGTTTGATATTAAACTCAAGGTGTCGGTTCGTTAAGATATTAAAAATGCAAACATCGTTTGAGCAATAATTCTCATGTACTAATGCCTACTAAATTGTTTCTAATGCTAACAAATGGTATTTAGTACTCAAAGATGAAAACATTAGTTTGATTATTTTTTGGCTCGGAATTGCTTTTCTTGAGGTACGTAAGGATGCAGAAAATAATTCAATACTTTTTAGTATACAAATAATTTTTCTAATTTTCTCACCCCAGCAAGCTGGTACCCTGACTCATCAAAACCCACTCGGTTCTTCATAATAAATCAAGGAAAGTTAAATAATATTGCAATGAGTAGGTCTGTTCTTGCCCGATTCCGGTATTTTCGCACTCCTTTACTTGCTTTCTCAAGAGTAAAAACCTCTTCTATTATTTGACTATCAAGGAAAGCGAAAAGCTAACTCTCAAGGAAGACTGAAACATTTCTTCAAATGTTGTTTTTAAAGAAGTATGAATTGTTCCAAGAACATCTCTCTATAATGTTGAATAAACTTTAATTGAACATTTGTTTCAAACATTAATTGCATTGTTATTTTGTTTGATATTCTGTAAGTACATTAGTAGTTCCTCTCCTTTATGGAAAGGATAGACAAATGGATAGGGAAAGGGTGGGATTTAACATGCGAGAGTTCTCGCACGGGTACGCTAGTTATAATTTAATCAACGCTTAGCAACGCCCACATAGATCTATTTAGGTGGAGTTGGTTGAATTTTCCGTCTGCCCACTAAGATCGCAGTGCTAAAACACGCAAAAATACGTTTTAGATTTTTTAAAGAATCTTCTGGCCGGATCCGAAAACAAATTATCAGTTCCCCACCAGGAGACCGAGACGCATGAAACAACACATCATTTGTATGTCTCGATTGGTGCACGGAAGTGGTCTAACCGTCAGTGACGAATCCGCACACACGAAAACTAGCAGATACAAAAATAATGTATAGGGATGGATTAAGTTTATTTAAAAGAATAATACCGTTGCATTTGAAAACAAACATGACTTGCTTCATAAAAAGAAATATAAACAAAGTAACCGGATATAAGCAAACAGTGTGTACCTTTACAGAATACAGATAGTTATGTAATGCTACGGAAGATACTTTTCGAGATTCTGAAGGAATTACACGTCTTGGGGTCCCCTGAGAGGAAAAATGTGTTTGCATCCCAACGTCCATCCCCTTGTCCGTGAACAATTCTGGTGACTGACCTATTTGAGGATTTTTTTTCCCAAAATGAATACTCGCCGGTCGATCTTACGCAACTCACAGCCCTGCGTTTTGAAAATAATTCTATAAATTTTCGGGATACTTTTCATGAAGCCTGACCATTTTCAAACTTTTCTCAAAAATGCTTCTGTTCCAGTTTTTTTCTTGTAGCTAGCTTGTAGCATTCTGACATAAAAAATTATCCTTTCGTTTTTCTTCCCTGTAGTATATAGGAGGAGACGTATTTGGATCTCAACAATACGTTTTAAAATTTTTGGTCATTAAATTTGTGTTTAACTTTCCTATAAACTGTAATTTCCCGGCATACATAAGAATTAAGATAAAGTAGTAGCTGTTACAAAAATAATTAATATTGGTGGAATTGGCGAGGAAATGCACGTAATTTTGTACCTGAAAATCAGTCTGTGTGTTGATACGGATGAATCCGCACAGGTATGGAATGAATGGATGAAGGTATGCGTTTCGTCACTGTGTCAGATTATAATCTTTTAGTAAATAGTAGGAAAACCCGGCAGACGTTCTGCCCTTCATCTCCCTCTTTCCCCTTTCTCCCTGTCTCTCCTTCCTTCCCTCATCCTGTCCCTGTCTGTCTCTGCCGCTCTCTGTCCCTCTCATTCACATTCGTTCTTCACGTCTGCACGTCTCTGAGCAGGTGAGGTAATATCGGGAAGCTCCGGATCAGCAAAAATGTAATAGAAAGTTTAAGAAGAGCTCATTCTGTAGATTACGGTGTGAGAATCGTTTCTTTGAGGCCTCGATCTTCAAAAATTTAATTTTTAAGGCCCTATAATGCCTTGTTTAGGAGTTATTTAAAGGTATAGATTCAAAATGTTGCGGAGTATGTATCGGGTTGCATTTGACGTGAATATTTAGTTTTGTTCTACAGCGCCATGTAGTGGAGTTACAACAGAATTAACAGCACATAAACCTTCTGGGAGAAAACACACGTGGAAGTGCGAACTTTCATGGAGATCGGTCCAATGGTGTCGGAGTTAAGCTCTTATATATATCAGAAGTAAGAAATAGTTGTGCCGTACCGGAGATCATTAAGATATTTAACTTTTTGGGTATACTTTACATGAAGCTACTGTGACATTTTCAACATTTTGTGGAAAATGCCTTTAATTTGTTTTACATGATTACTGGAATAGAAGAAAGAGTATTTACAGAATAGTTACGATTTTCATCAGAACCATACATTTTGAAAATTTCAAATTCTACTTCGAATCCACTCTTCACCTCTAATGTTAGAGTCAGAGATTTATTTCTCAATACATTTTATTTTCCAATTTCAGATCATCAAATGCCATTAAAAACATATGAGCAATTATTGGCTTTAGACATACATAGAGGACGAAATGTTCTGGTGCACCGCGCATTCCCCCCTACTTTGATAAACAAAATCCATTCAGACGACATAACGGCACGGAGAAATTCACAGCGTCGACGTAAAAAAGCCAACCTGTGTGTAGAAATGCACGAAAAGCATTTCTACGAATAAAAATAATCTTCTCTTCTCGGAAACCTACGCCCTAGTGAGTGACACGTGTGCAAGAGCTGGAGAGCGTCAATGCGGAGCGCACAGCGCTAAACAATTAGCGAGGGGAGCACCGGTGGCCCAGGCAACGCACGCGTGAGGAGAAAGGGGGTTGTGGTGGGGTGGGGGATATGGGGAGGAGAGGACGGCGATATTGAGCCCGCGGGCGCCGCTCTCTCGCCAGTATGAGCGGCACCGTGTGTGCAGAACGAGCTGCGACGGCGTGGGGGGGGGGGGAGGGTAGGGTGGAGCGGAGAGCGGGTGGCAGGAGAAGGGGGCGAAAACGGGGGACGCAGCGATGCACCGCGGTGTGGTGTGAGAGGTTCTTGGAAACGGCCGTGCATGGAGGCTCGAACAAAGGCATGTGCTCTGCATGGAGCTTGTAGAAAATTATTGCTCTGGATTTGTATTTTCTTGAAAAGAAGGGGGTTCACGAGGTGTACTGCCTAGATTGTCTGGAGTTATTGATAAGTTCATGTTGCTAGGAGCATCATTTGCTTTGGTCATTAGTCTCGCACTTGCAGTGCATGTTTTTGTATCGCTGAAAGGAAGATGTTCCTTCCCCGGAAGAACGTGAGATCTGGTGCCGACCTACACGTCGGGTTTCGGGAGCTTCCCCAAAAGTAAAGCCGCCAATGCGGCTCCACCCTAGCCAAGGCACGTTCTTCTGGTTTGAAAGAAGGGTCATTCCATATTAAATGAACACAGTCATTTTACATCACCATCACAGATTCAGATGAAATTTGACACATAGGTAGTATGAATAACGAATAAGAAAACTACAAATTTTGAGTACAATATTTCCACCCGTTTGTGAAATACACTCATGTAAAATTTTACAAAATTGGGTCCCCAAAAATGTTTAAATCGACGTAGAAAACTCACCAAATTAAGATAGAGAGCTGGAACAGGTGACATTTTGCAGCTTTCTTAATGGCATTTTATATGATATACAACTTAACAGGGGTTGCGTTCAAAAAGTTTTTCAAATTTGAATTTAAAATTTTGATTTTGAGTTTTTTCAAAATGCTCATCTTTAAAAAATTGAAAAGATTCTAAAACCCAAATCCTTATGTTTCCAAACAGATGGTGTAAGTTTAAAAATGGGACTGCAATGGGTTCATATGGTAATCTTTACTTAAAATGCACAATATTTACTTACTCTACATTTTACTGATTTAAAATGCATTTTATTTCAAATTATCAGCCCTAATATATACAAATTATTAATTTAGTGTTTTTTGTTGGCGAGTGTGTTGTGAGTTATTGTTACGATTATTATTATTATTATTATTATTATTATTATTATTATTATTATTATTATTATTATTAGACAGCGGAACTTCATGCAATTGCATATTTTAACTGACTAGGCATATCGAAAGGAAATGTATATAACTTTACCCATCACCAAAAATAATATACATCAACCCTATTTTTATTTGCCATATGTGCAATTGTTTAGTTTAACTGCGTATTTTAATGTATGAGGTATATTTAAGTGCATATAATCCAGGTTTTTGTGGAGAAGTGGATCGAAGTCAGATCTTTTCGGGTATTTCTCTTTCAACTTAGAAGTGGCTTTCTTCTGACAACGCGGGTATCGAAATTGAACCTCGTTAGTACCCTATGCACGGTTTCGGAATTTACTCTCTCTCCAATGCCAATTTATATCTGTGGAGTAACTGTTGGTACATTAATACGAGGGTCCTACTTTATTATTTTCACAACAAGATTTTCTTCTCGACCAGAAAGTCTTCGGACGTTCTCCTCCGGGATGTAGCTCATTCGCCTATTCATTGATGTACCATGAGATTATGTCACTGACTGTGATTTTTTCATTAATGGCAGTTTGCAAAAGTTTGGCCAACATTAACCCTTTGCATGATGGTAAATAACCAGTTGACGCTGCTTAAAGTTGGTGTTCTTTTCTCAACGATTCATTTCGCTTAAATGTTTAGATTCCCACGCATCTGGTTCATCAACTGAAAGGTGACCTTGATTTGTTTTATTTTTGGTGATAGGTAAAGTTATATACATTTCCTTTCAATATGCACAGTCAGTAAAAATATGCAAGTGCATGAAGTTCTGCGGTCTAATAATAATAATAATAATAATTATAATAATAAGTTCTGCGGTCTAATAATAATAATAATAATAACTCCACCTAGGGAGTACACGACCTTGGAGTTGGTGGTGGAGCTTGAGTACCCCATGAGCCTGAGAGCTATGTCAGTGGTAGCCTGGCTACTGGTAGGGCCTCCCTTGCTGAATAGGTTGAAGGTGAGGGGTCAGACGAAGAAGTACTCCATTTTGAGGAGAGTGGGGAGTAAGCAGAGGGGGAAGGGTCATGAACCTTTGGACTTCCTGTTATCGGCCCATGGAGGGTACAGGAGAGAAACTGGGTTAGCACACCAGGCCACTGATTAGAGTGGAGGCCCGAACCTTGCATTAGCCAGCGAAGGAGGCTGCCTTCAGCAGTCAGTGAAAATCCCGTAGGGTTTAGTAATGCCGACTGGCGATCGGAGGGACCCCTTGCTGGGCCCTGCGGGGGATGCCCCGAGGCCACTGTGGGTCGCAGTAACGGATGGCAGGAAAACAACCCGAGGGTTAAATGTGATCTGTGAACTCGAACTTGCTACCTGCGAATCTTCACTTGAAACCAATGAGCAAAATGAATAGAAAGAAGCAATGTAATGAACCTTAACGTGCCTTGTTCTACCAATGTCCCATACCTGCTCAGAAACCGAGCTAATGTCACCTTGTCGACATCTGGCTATCCCACGGATGTTAGTCCCAGGGACCCAGAGCCGGCAGTAGCTCGAAGCCATCGTCAGAGATGGACCCGGGATGAATTAATGGAGGTGATGTGGTGCTTTTACTATGCAAAAGCGAAAAATGGGGGCTCAGAAATAGAAGTTTTTAAGATATGGAGAGAGCGGAACCCAGATATGAGACCTACCCTAGACTCAAAGAAGCTTGCCAGTCAACGACGATACATACTCAGCAGTGGAAAATTCACATCAGAACAACTTGCAGACATCCAGAGAAACGCAGAGTATGTTCATCGATCAAACCGTCCACATGACGAACATTTAGAACCATCTAATATCCCTGAAAACGATGATCCCCTTCAAGGTTCATCTCTTCCAAATGAAACATTCGTCAGTGGTGAAAATTCATCTGGCCATGAGTCACACGATAAGGACATGATGCGGAACCTCCTCCGACGCGAGATAGAGCGAGTTCGTCTACTTCCATTCGAATCTAGTGCACCGTTGAGGAGAATTTACGAAAATGCTAAAGCTAAGAGAGTGGATAAAAACAGCGAATTCTGTCTTAAATGAGGTTGTACAGGCTTCAAGTAGAGATCTAGATATTACTGAAATCAATCACATCGTGTATGCAACTGGATATCTAGTATCTCAGATAATCTTGGGGCCAGCCAAGAACACCGATGGCCGACAGCCAGACAGAGTAAAAAGCTCCGTACCTCCATGGATGAAAAGAATTATGAAACGGATAGCCGACACACGGCGTGAAATATCACTCCTAGCTGAGGCATCTTCTAAGTCAAACCACACGTATAAAGTTCAACAAAAAATACTCCATGTTGAACAAAAATTCCTAATTGACAATGACACAACAAGGCTAATGGTAGCTGAAAAGCTAAAAGAAAAAATCCAAGCATGGGCTCAACGAATAAGACGGTACAAACGTAGAATCGATTTCCGTGTACAGAACCGGTTGTTTGAAACAGACGCGAAGAAATTCTATCGCAGTCTGACTCAAAAACCGAACGGCAATGCTGCCCGTCCTTCAAAAGATGACGTCGAAACATTTTGGTCAGGAATCTGGGAGGAAACCAGATCGTACAACAAAGACGCATCGCGGATCCAATCTGAAGTTGATGCTGCCAATGGACTCGTGGAAACAGTGGAACATGTTCAAGAATTCTCGAAAGAGGACCTATGCCAAACAATTAAGAATATGGGAAACTGGAAATCCCCTGGGGTTGATAAGATCCAGATTTATTGGATTAAGAAATTAACAGCACTACATTCTCATCTTGCAAAGGCTGTTAATAAAATTTTAGAAAACCCTAACGAACTCCCCGAATGGCTCACTCGCGGCATCACGTATTTGCTACCCAAAGGAGGAGACAGCTCTTTGGCGAAGAACTACAGGCCAATTACTTGCCTGCCAGTAATGTACAAACTTATAACTGCAGCCATTGCTGACAAAATGTATAGGCACCTAGAGAAGAACCATCTGTTGCCAGTTGAACAGAAAGGATGTCTTAAAGGTTCCTATGGCTGTAAGGAAATCTTGCTTCTGAATAAAATAATTTTGAATGATGCAAAGAAACGAAAACGTAATTTAAGCATGGCTTGGATTGACTACCAGAAAGCCTTTGACAGTGTACCACACGATTGGATTTGAAGACCCTGGAGATCTACCGATTTCATCCTAGACTTGTTGAGTTTTGCAAGGCTAGTATGAAGTCGTGGAGCACCAGGTTACTAATACACAGCGGAAAGGGAATAGTAGAAACCAGAAGTATTCAGATTAACAGGGGAATTTTTCAAGGAGATTCACTATCCCCTCTGTTGTTTTGCATTAGTTTGATTCCTCTATCAAGACAGCTGTCGCACACTGACTTTGGTTACAAGCTCCATGGTGATGAAAGGCCTGTATCACATTCATTTTACATGGATGATCTTAAAGTGTTTGCTAAGAATGAAGCGATTCTCTCCCAAATGCTGTCTGTCATCAATGAATTTAGCAATGACATCTGCATGAAGTTTGCTCTTGACAAGTGTGCAAAAGTCAACTTAAAAAGAGGCAAAATGACAACGTCAGAGAACATTGAAGTTGATAGACACACTGTGATTCAAGATCTTGAGCCAGGTAAAACTTACAAATATCTGGGCATTGAAGAATGTGAGACCATCTCGAACGACACAATGAAAGAGATAATTCGCAGGGAGTATTGTAGACGAGTGAGACTTGTCCTGCAGTCCGCTCTGAACTCAAGGAATAAAATATCAGCAATTGGTAGTTTGGCGGTGCCTGTAGCCGAGTACAGTTTCGGACTAGTAGACTGGACTGAACAGGAAATACGCATCATGGATCGAAAAACCAGAAAAACTGCTTACAATGCATCATGTCGCCCACCCCCGAGCTGATGTACATAGACTTTATGTGTCACGTAAGGAAGGAGGAAGGGGCCTGAGACAAAATGAAGCCTCCTGGCACAATGCAATAACCGGGATGGGAAAGTATGTAGTCAGCCATCAAGATGACCCACTAATGTGGTGCTGGGCGGTCGGACTGTGCGGACGTGTTTTCCGGGAGCTCTGGTGAAAGGCGGCGATGGGGTGCTCTTTGGAATGTTACCGGGCGCGCGTGGGCTCTTTTGCCGCGCTCCTTACCTGGAGCGCCGCGCCCGGCGCTGCTCCACACAGCGATTCTTGGCGGCTGGCAGCGGTGTTGAGTTCTGCGGTTCTTGCAATGCTGCTGGTAATAGGCGGGGTGGAACTAAATCCTGGCCCTAGCAGCGACGCAGTTTTGCAGCCGCACGCAATAACGTGTGCTGGTTGTGAACGGAACTTGCGTTCTGGAGCGCAGTGCGATAAGTGTTACCGCTGGTATCACTACAGCTGTGGTAACGTGAAGAGCCGGTTTAGAAGCAATGAAGAATGGACCTGCGGCGCCTGCCGTGTTAGTCGGAAGCAGAGGGCCGATGAGCGAATACGGGAGCTGGAGCAAGAACTGAAGACAACGAAGAGATTACTCGAAGACTGCTTGAAAAGGAACAAGGAGCTGGAAGAACAGTTACAGGCGAGTACTAGCAGTGTTTCTGAGTCTACAACAAATGCTGATAAGGGTACTGAAAAAAATGTGCTTGTTCTAGGGGACAGCATCGTTCGGCATACTGGGACAGGAAACGAGGCTCTGGACGTGCGGTGTTTTCCCGGCATTCGAACGGCACAACTACGCCGAGTTATCGAGAGCCAGGACATGGGCCGACCGGATGCTGTTATTTTACACGTGGGAACCAACGACTCGAAAAGGAACGTAGATTATGTTATAGGTGATATTTACGAACTTGTAACAGCAGCTAGAAAAAAGTTTCCTACTGCAAAATTAATCTTGAGTGGTTTATTGCGCAGGAGGGACACTCGCTGGACCCGCATAGGCCTAATCAATGACGGCATGGATTGGGTGGCGCGCAGTTTAGGTGTCCAGATGGTGGATGCCAACGCCTGGATTGCAGACGGCGACCTGGGCCGCGATGGCCTACACCTCAACAGGAGGGGTGCTTCAAAGCTGGGGCGCCTATTTACGAAGGTCAGCGCGCACGCCGCCACAGCAGATCCCGGGAGCAGCTGAGAAGAAAAAGCGGTGGACATAGATGAGGGCAAGTCTCTGGTATTGCTGCAGAACGCGGCGGCGGCGGCGGAGACGACGGCGGCGGCGGAGGAGACGACGGCGGCGGCGGCGGACACGGCGGCGGAGACGGCGGCGGAGGCGACGACAGCGACAGCGGCAGCGACTTCGAGGGACGCGCTCCTTCGAGAACGCATTCAGGTGAGGAAAGGGTTCCTTCGGTTGTTGCAGGTGAACTGTCGTAGTATAATCAATAAAGAAATAAAGTTTTGGAATCTCGTTGATGCCTGCGATCCCGTCATAGTGATAGGGACTGAGTCGTGGCTAACTGAGGAAATCGGGTCCTCTGAAATTTTTCATTCCCATTACAAGATACATAGGAGGGATAGAAATAGTAGAGGGAGCGGAGTCTTTATTTGCGTCAAAGAGGACATAGATATTAGATTAGAATGGGTCAGTAGAGAGTTTGAAATGATGGGAATAGAAATTATTACGTCAGGAACTGTATTCGAAATTATTGCATGCTATAGGCCTCCGAGCGACGGATATGACATTTAGATGACATCATTCAGAGAACGGGAAAAGAAAATGGCCATCCTATTGTTATTGGAGGAGACTTAAATTTTCCGAGCGCACACTGGGAGGGGGCCGTGAGCGAAGGGAAAGTCCAAATTCTCGTCAATGAACTGGTTTGGGAATGCGGTTTTACCCAGGTAGTTCGGACCGGGACGCGACAGGATGCGATTTTGGATGTCTACCTAATTAGGCCGAAAGAACTTTTCATATCTTGTGAAGTTGTTGAGGGCATTAGTGACCACAAAGCGGTTCTTCTTGACTTAGACGGAAATATTTCAAGAAAAGGGATTACAATAGGAACGAAAGTACGGCAATACAAGAAAGCAAATATAGGCGGGCTTCAAGGTTTTCTTAGGGAACAATATGACCGCTTTCTAAGAACAGACGGAGGTATGGAAGAAATATGGGGCGTGTTCAAAGATATTATATTCGAAGCTTTGCAAAAGTTTGTTCCGTGCAAAATTCTAAAAAATAATCCGGATCCAGAATACTACAGTGCAAAAATTAGGAGAATGAAGAGGATAACAAGAAAGGCATTTAAGAACAGAAAACGCAGTAGCGAACATATGAATATTTTTCGAAATCGTTCAAAAGAATTGGAGCGCGAAAAGAAAATTGCTCAGGAGGCATATTTAAAAAGTATCCTAGATGGAAAGGGAAATAACTGGACAGGTTTTTATAAATATGTTCGTAGAAGGAAAGGAAATAAAGAGGACATCCCAGTTATTCGCGAAAATGGAAACACGCTAATTACTGACAATCGGACAAAAGCGGATGCATTTAATAAGAATTTCAGTTCAGTTTTCAAAAATAGTACGGACCATCCATTTATTCAAGTGTCTTCGGTTGCGAATCAGTTTAATATTGAAGTAAACGCTCTATGGAATAAAGTAAAGTCTATGAAAAATGGCAAGTCAAAGGGTCCAGACGACATTTCTACGGATTTAATTAAACTAGGAGGAAAGGCAATATTACCGTACCTAATTAGAATTTTTCACGTGTCTTTGAATAATTCAAAAGTACCTGAAGATTGGAAATTAGCTTTTGTCGTACCAATTTTTAAAAGTGGTGACAAAACCAAATTATGCAATTATAGGCCGGTAAGTCTTACGTCAGTGGTCTGCAAGCTTATGGAGCATCTAGTTGGAAGTTACATTAAGAAAGAATGGGAAATTAAAAAATGGCTCTACGATGGGCAACACGGGTTCAGGAGTGGTTACTCATGCGAAAGTCAGGTAGTCACGCTATTTCAGGATCTAGCGGATGAAATTGACGCGGGCGGGAGAGTAGACGCAGTAGTTATAGATTTTGCCAAAGCGTTTGATGTCGTTCCACACGATCGGCTTATACAGAAATTAATGAATTCAGGCATAGATCCCAGGGTGGTGGCGTGGATTAGCGAATTTCTGCGAGATAGAAAACAGAAAGTCCGAATTGGGCAAGAGTTATCTTCCGGGGCAAGCGTTACGTCAGGAATACCGCAGGGGAGTGTCATTGGACCCTTCTATTTCTAGCCTTCG
Organism: Acheta domesticus; assembly: GCA_031308135.1. Classification (NCBI taxonomy): domain Eukaryota; kingdom Metazoa; phylum Arthropoda; class Insecta; order Orthoptera; family Gryllidae; genus Acheta; species Acheta domesticus. The sequence continues at coordinate 100,583,631 of JAHLJT010002406.1, read as the reverse complement.
TCAATGATCTGCCGGCGCAATTAACCTCAAATGTTCGGCTATTTGCAGACGATTGCATAATATATCGTAGTATTAATTCGGAAAGAGATGAAGAAATTCTGCAACGTGATCTTGAGGCGTTATATTACTGGGCGGAAAATAATGGAATGTCCATAAATAGCTCTAAAAGTAAATCCATCACTTTTGGCAGAGGTCGTAATTACAGTGAAACAAATTATCGTTTAAATAATGACATTATTCCGAGAGTTTCCTCGTGCAAGTACCTAGGAATTCATTTCGATAGTAAATTAAGTTGGAAAAAACACGTAGATTTTGTTGTAGGAAAAGCCTGGAGATCTCTTCACTTTGTAATGCGCATCCTAAAAAAGATTACCGCAAACGCGAGGGAAATTGCTTATTTATCACTTGTTCGTCCGATAATGGAATATGGAACAATTTGTTGGGATCCGCACAAAATTATGCAGTGTAAACACTTGGAAAGGATTCAGCATAGGGCAGCTAAATTTACTTTCAGGGACAAGAAAACGGCAGGGTGGGATTCACTCAAAAACAGGCGATCAGTAGCAAGACTCTGCGCCTTGTATAAAGCTTATAATGGTCATCCAGCTTGGAAAGAAATTAATCGGCGGCTATGTATTCCTACATACATCAGTAGAGTGGATCACAGGCACAAAATAAATTTAAGACAGCAGAGAACGAATGTCGGGAAATTTTCTTTTACAAATCGAACGATTACGGAATGGAATAGATTGCCTGCAAAAACCTTTGAACCCTTTCCTCAAAGTGTTCAACAGTTTAGGAAATTAATTTAGGGTATTATTAAGTAAATGAGGGAGAATAGTGAGTTATATAGCGATGCATAAGTGTTCTATTGTGAAGTGAGGTGTCGTGCAGTGTATAGCAGAGAAATGAAGAAGCAAATGTTTTCAGGTCTTAGTGAAGTGAAGTGCACTGAAGTGCAGTGTGATCCGGATTGTATAAACATTCAGTGCGGAGTTAGAGTATAGAAGTTTGTTTGTTTGTTTTTTTTCTTCTCTCTCTTTCTTTTTTTTTCTTTCTTTTTATTTTCTCTCTTAATGTAATTTATTATTTAATGACTGTGTATTTTTATGTTTTTTGTAATTAGCTGCCACCGGGTTATACCCATTTGCAGTTTAAATAAATCTAACATCTAATGAGGCAGGTCATGAAATCTGACCGAAGAATGGGAAACAGCGGCATTGTAAGTGTAGCAAGAAGCATTGCGAACAAGATTATGCAAGACACCCAGAATGACAGAGACACTGAATTTTTGATGATACTGAACATGAAATTTGAGACACAGAAAATGTTAAAGAAATCGTGGAGAGACAAACCACTCCACGGACAGTACCTAAAAAGAATGGACAAGGTGCAGATCAATAAAGATCAATCATATATGTGGCTTAAAAGGGGAAGAATGAAGACAGAATCGGAAGCACTTGTAATAGCTGCCCATGATCAGGCCTTGAGAACACGACATTATGATAAAGCGGTTCTCAAAATTTCCCAACATGATAAATGCCGCATTTGTCAGGAACACGTAGAAACCATTGATCATATTGTCTCAGCTTGTCCAATTCTAGCAAAGACCGAATATTTGAAAAGACACGACAGGGTGTGTAGCTACCTCCACTGGCAGATCTGTACCGCCCTCGAAGTTCCAAACACATGCTCCAAGTGGTACGAACACTCACCGAAACCGGTGACGTCTGTTGGATTGTGTACGATATTGTACGACCAACAAATTCAAACTGATCGCACGATAGCAGCAAACAAACCGGATATAGTCATCCGGGATATGGATAAAAAATCATGTTTACTTGTCGATGTTGCTGTACCTTGCGATCAAAACGTCGTTACCAAGGAGGCAGAGAAACGTCTTAAATACAAGAGTTTGGAAATCGAGATCAGCCGAACGTGGGGCGTAAAAGCACAGGTCGTCCCGATAGTTATCGGAGCTCTGGGATTTGTTCCGGAAAATTTGAGTAAGAACTTGTTTAAACCCCCAGGTAATTCAAAGGACTGGGAAGTGCAAGAAATAGCTTTATTTGGAACAGCCCACATTTTGCGCAAAGTACTGTAGAGGCACCGACCGTCCCTAGATCTACTCCTTAGGTAGCTGGTTGCAACCTGGAGTATATTTTATATTCAGCCGACTTATAACATCTTTAATCGTGATGTAATGGAAAAATAATAATAATAATAATAATAAATAATAATAATA
>JAHLJT010002406.1:100526646-100580386 GCA_031308135.1 Acheta domesticus | reverse complement strand
TCACTTTGTCGACGTCTGGCCATCCCACGGGTGTTAGTCCCAGGGACCCAGAGCCGGCAGTAGCTCGAAGCCATCGTCAGAGATGGAACCCGGGAGGAATTAAAGGAGAATGATGTGGTGCTTTTACTATGCAAAAGCGAAAAAGGGGTGCTCAGGAAATAGAAGTTCAAGGTATGGAGAGAGCGGAACCCAGTTGAGACCTACCAGACTCAAAGAGCTTGCCAGTCAACGACGATACATACTCAGCAGTGGAAAATTCACAGCAGAACAAACTCTTGACATTGAGAGAAATGCGGAGTATGTAACTTCGCTCGAACAATCCACATGACGAAAACGTAGAACTTGAAAATGATGATCCCGTGGAAGGTTCATCGCTTTCCAGTGAAACACACGTAGTGGTGAAAATCATCTGGCAAATGAGTACACGATAAGGACCATGATGCGAAAATCTCCTTCGGCGCGAGATAGAAAGAGTTAGTCAACTTCCGTTTGAATCTCGCGAACCGTTGAGGAGGGAATATACGAAAATGCCAAAGCTAAAGAGTGATAGAAACAGTGAATTCTGTCTAAATGAGGTGGTGGAGGACCCAGGCAGAGATCTAGATATTACTGAAATCAATCACATCATATATGCAACTGGATATCTAGTATCTAGAGTTAATTTTGGGCCAGCCAAGAACACCGACGGCCGACAGCAAACAGAGTTAAACAGCTCTGTACCCCATGGATGAACAGAATTATGAAACGGATAGCCGACACCCGGCGTGAAGTATCACTCTTAGCTGAGGCATCTTCTAAAATCAACGCATACCTCCAAAGTTCAACGAAAAAAATATTCAATGTTGAACAAAAATACCAATTGAAAATGACACAGCAGGCTAATGGTAGTTTAGAAGCTAAAAGAGAAATTCAAGCATGGCTCACGAATAAGAAGTACAAACGTAGAATAGATTTCCGTGTACAGAACCAGTTGTTTGAAACAGACGCGAAGAGATTCTATCGCAATCTGACTCAAAAACCGAATGCAAAGCTGTTACTCCTTCAAAAGATGACGTCGAAGAATTTTGGGCAGGAATCTGGGAAGAGAGCCAGATCCTACAAGCAAAGACGCATCTTGGCTTCAATCTGAAGTTGATGCTGCCGATGAACTGTAGAAACAGTGGAAGATGTTCACCAATTCTCGGAAGAGGACCTCTTCCAAGCAATATAAGAACATGGGAAACTGGAGATCCCCGGGATTGATAAGATCCAGATTTATTGGATTAAGAAATTAACAGCAATACATTCTCATCTAGCAAAGGCTGTAATAAAATTTTTGAAAACCCAAAGGAAATCCCGGAATGGCTCACACGCGGCATCACGTATTGCTACCCAAAGCGGGAGACAGCTCTTTGGCGAAGACCTACAGCCAATTACTTGTCTGCCAGTACTGTACGAAGTTATAACTTCAGCCAATAGCTGACAAAATGTATAGACATCTAGATAAGAATCATCTAATGCCAGCTGAACAAAAAGGACTGTCGTAAAGGCTCTTATAGGCTGTAAGGAAATCTTGCTACTGAAATAAAGTCATCTTGAATGATGTAAAGAAATGCAAACGTAATTTGAGCATGGCTGGATTGACTACCAAAAGGCCTTTGATAGTGTAACCACACGATTGGATTTTGAAGACCCTGGAGATCTATCGATTTCATCCTAGACTTGTTGAATTTTGCAAGGCTAGTATGAAGTCGTGAGTACCAGGTTACTAATACACAGCGAGAAAGGAAGCAGTAGAAACCAGAAGTATTCAGATTAACAGGGGTATTTTTCAAGGAAATTCCATATCCCCTCTGCTTGTTTTGCATTAGTTTGATCCCACTATCGAGACAGTTGTCGCAAGCTGACTTTGGTTTTAAGCTCCATGGTGATGAAAGGCCAGTATCACATTTGTTTTACATGGATGCATCTGAAAAGTGTTTGCCAAGAATGAAGCGAATTCTCTCCCAAATGCTGTCTGTCCGTGAATGACTTTAGCATTGACATCTGCATGAAGTTTGGTCTTGACAAGTGTGCAAAAATCAATTTAAAAAGAGGGAAACTCACAACGTCTGAGAACATTGAAATTGATACGCACACTGTGATTCAAGATCTTGAGGTCAGGTAAAACTTAACAAATATCTGGGCATTGAAGAATGTGAAACCATCTCGAATGACAGAATGAAAGAGAGAATTCGTAGGGAGTATTATAGGAGAGTGAGACTGGTCCTGCAGTCCGCTCTGAATTCCAGGAATAAAATATCTGCAATAGGTAGTTTGGCGGTACCTGTAGCCGAATACAGTTTTGGACTAGTGGACTGGACTGAGCAAGAAATTCGCACCATGAATCGAAAAACCAGAAAACTGCTAACAATGCATCATGTTTCCCACCCTCGAGCTGATGTACATAGACTTTATGTGGCACGTAAGGAGGGAGGAAGAGGCCTCAGACAAATTTAGGCCTCCTGGCACAACGCAATAGTCGGGTTGGGGAAGTATGTAGTCAGCCATCAAGACGACCCTCTTATGAGGCAGGTCATGAAATCTGACCGAAGAATGGGAAACAGAGGCATTGTTAGTGTAAGCAAGAAACATTGCGAAGAAACTAGGCAAGACACGTCGAATAACACAGACACTGAACCTTCTGATGCTGCTAAACATGAAGTGTGAGACACAAAAAATGTTAAAGAAATCGTGGAGAGACAAACCTCTCCACGGACAATACTTGAAAACGAATGGACAAGGTGCAGATCAATAAAGATCAATCATTTATGTGGCTTAAAAGGGGAAGAATGAAGCCAGAATCGGAAGCACTTGTAATAGCTGCCCAAGATCAGGCCTTGAGAACACGACATTATGATAAAGCGGTTCTCCAAATTTCCCAAGATGACAAATGCCGCATTTGCCTGGAGCAAGTAGAAACCATTGATCATATTGTCTCAGCTTGTCCAATCCTAGCAAAGACCGAATACCTTAAAAGACATGATAGGGTGTGTAGCTACCTCCACTGGCAGATCTGTACCGCCCTTCGAAGTTCCACACACATGCCCTAAGTGGTACGAACACTCACCGATACCGGTGACGTCTGTTGGATTGTGTACGATATTGTACGACCAACAAATTCAAACTGATCGCACGATAGCGGCAAACAAACCGGATATAGTTATCCGGGATTTGGCGAAAAAAATCGTGTTACTTATCGAATGTTGCTGTACCTTGCAATCAAAAACGTCGTTACCAAGGAGGCAGAGAAAACGTCTTAATACAAAGAGTTTGGAAATCGAGATCAGCCGAATGTGGGGCGTAAAAGCACAGGTCGTCCCGATAGTTATCGAGCTCTGGGATTTGTTCCGCAAAATTTTGAGTAATAACTTGTCTAAACTCCCAGGTAATTCAAAAGACGGGAAGTGCAAGAAATCGCTTTATTTGGAACAGCCCACATTTTGCGTAAAGTATTGTAGAGGCACTGATAGTCACCGAATCTGCTCCTTAGGTAGCTGGTTGCAACCTGGAGTAGATTTTATATTCAGCCGACTCATAAGATCTTTAGTCGTGATGTAAGTGGAATAATAATAATAATAATAATGATAATAATCATAACAATAAATCACAACACACTCACCAACAAGAAACACTAAATTAATAGTTTGTATATATTAGGGCTGATAATTTGAAATAAAATGCATTTTAAATCAGTAAAATCTAAATATTGTGCATTTTAAGTAAAGATTACCATATGAACCCATTGCAGTCCTATTTTTAAAATTACACCATCTGTTTGGAAACATATAAGGATTTGGGTTTTAGAATCTTTTCAATTTTTTTGAAGATGAGCAGTTTGAAAAAACTCAAGATCAAAATTTTTAAATTGAAATTTGAAAAACTTTTTGAACGCAACCCCTGTTAAGTTGTATATCATATAAAAGACCATAAAGAAAGCTGCAAAATGACACCTGTTCCAGCTCTCTATCTTAATTTGGTGAGGTTCTACATCAATTTAACAATTTTCGGGAACCCAATTTTGTAAAATTTTACATGAGTGTATTTCACAAACATGTGAAAATATTAGACTCAAAATTTGTAGTTTTCTTATTCGTTATTCATACTACCTATGTGGAAAATTTCAGCTGAATCTAAAATGGTGAGGTAAAATTTTAATTAAAATGTTGATTTAATATGGAATGACCCAGAAGTCCCCGGGGACTTGTGCCCTCTGGTAGAACAAGTTATTGTGTGGTGTAGTAGACCACGCAGGGTTCATACTGTCCGTCTGTCTTGTGGGTCCGTCTTTTGTGAAAAATATGGACGCCTAAAATATATACTGGATTTTCACCAAAATTGATATTCTTCGATGGAGCCTAGATGGTCTCATAGCTTCTTGAATTTGAAACGGATATTTTAATTTTTGGGATACTTGACATGAAATTCCAACATATTCAAAATTTTCTGAATTACGTATTAATTTTTTCTGTATTTTTTATGCGGATACGAACAATAAGCTGATCAAAATTTACGCCCGAGTTTCATTAAAACTTCCGAATTTTCGAAAATTGCCAAAAATGTAGTCTTTTTAAATCTCTTTCACTGACATTATTTTCATTATTAACTCACTACTAACTGCATTATTAACACAATTTCCTCAATACCGTCAATAAAGGAAAGGAAACTTTACAATTTTGTTAATTGAGACAATGGTAAAAAATTTTATTTTTTTCACATTTTCTGGTAATTTTGAGAAATTTGTCCCTAAATGAGTGCACCGTTGATTGTTTTTTAAGCTAAAGTAACTTTGGTTATATTGTTGATATGGAAACGAATGATACGTTATTGAAATACACGGATTCAATGTTACAGACCACGAATGCATAAAAATATCAATTTTAATCATATTATATAGTTATTTTTGTTACATGAACGTAACACCGTTACAAATGAGTGTCATGTGGGTGGACCGCGTGGGACACTGCCTTGGGTCAGATGATTCCAAATACACAGATATTAGTGCTGTGGGCTCAAATCTCGCGTGACTCGTGAATGTTTTCAGATGTGATGTGGGAGGGCTGCTGCAGGCCACTAGGTGCTACTTAATCACCTCGCTTGGACAAGTATCACTTTAAAGTTTTGATAGATAAACTACTAGCACTTCACTAATTTGCTGACAAGAACGAAATAGATGATGGAATAGGGAGCTGAAATTTATAAAAGGTATAGATAATGTGGCATCATGAAAATGTAGGAAGAGGAATTTTACACATTCCTCTCTCAACTTAAGCAACTCATTGCAAGCGTATCTGATGCTCTTGGACGGCTAAAGGCAATGAACGGCGAGAAATACATTAAGGCTGAGTTTCTTTGAAAGTCTTCACAGGCTGACTATAGCGTCGCGCTTTCAATTCACATCAAGTCCACCAAGATTGAAGCTCGTCCTGAAAAGGGTATTCGCGCGCTGGGAAAAGGGAAAGGAAGAAAATCTCTCTATTGCCACTCCCTCGCAATCGATAGCTCTCGCAGTCGACCGCTTCTGTTGCAAAAACGTAGAAAAGGCCACCGGTGGCCCCAATTTTCGGCGATGAATATCAGCTTCAAGTTAGAGTAAAATTACTTTACTTCGTGCATGTTAGTTATTTCCCAGAAAAATCTCAAACTAAATCTTCGTTTCCGGTTCAATCAGCCAGAATAATAGGTTTTTGGTAATGAAATGAATTGTGCAGTTTCTGTGATAAAACTACACATGAATTGTATTCTTTCTGTAATGAAACTACATCTCATGCAACTTCAATTTGATGTGTTGATTGTCATCAAGACAAAGCGAAAATGCTTAATTTGAATGCACGAGCACTTTCAATACTCTAACGATGAATATGTATCTAAATGGACGATTTTTCAATACATGAAACGAGCACAATTCCAAACATGTGATGAGAGGACGAGAAAATAATAACGCTGAGATGATATTTCTATAAGGATAAGCTTCCGGCGACTTTAATATTTACTGTTTCGTATATGTGGTATAACGAACGTGTTGTAATGCTGCAGGAAAATTTGCAGATTTGTTGACAGAAAACCTCGAAAAGTGGGTCGGTGATACCAATAAAGTGAGTTTTATTGATCATATACTATGTAATAAATTACATCCTGGAAAACGTAGTGTAGAAAGAATCCATTTTTTGTGGGTTTTTGACTCAGAAAAATGTGGTTTTTGCAAACACGTATGCCTATTAAGGACACTAATACCTACACTGTAAATTGAATTTTTACAGGAATTGATATTTTTCGATCAACCAAGCTCATGTCGCGGTCTCTCAAATTTGAAACGAACCTTTTAATTTTGATGTCCATACATAATGCCTCTACGGAATTTTTTATGTTTACTCAACAGTGACTCAATATTTTATTTTTATACTTTGGTACCACAGAGAAAACAATATTTACAAATATGGTGTAGGAACACTGCTCATTGACAGCTCCAAAATTTCGAAATTTCCAAAATGTAAAAACTTCGTGGTGTAATTGTAAGACTTCCGTTTACAACTACACCAGTACCGATTAATATTTTTCTAAATAAAATCTATTCTTCAAAAGTAGGTCTTGAAATAATGCCGTAAAGTAGACGATAAATTTTTACTTTCTCGACTACTGCTTAGGCATACAGAGAAAGTATTGTAATGATGCGGGGAAAACAGAGAATTTTCGACAGAAAAACTCTTGTTGTCCGGCCCTGGTAACGAAAAAAAAACCGGATAAATTCCAAAGAAATGTTCATTGTTCCTGTAGTACTCACTCTAACAAGTCAGAATGCACATTTAGTGGTTCTTTGATACCGAAAAATCAAGTGACAGCAAAACGTCTGTCTGTGTTCGTCCGTTTCTGAACAACACTAGCTGCTAAACCGTAAGCAAGATTTGCATCAAAATTTTATTCTCCGATCGATCTGACTGATGTCGTGGGGCATTGAATTTGAAACGGATATTTTGATTCTTGGGGAACTTAATATGAAGGCTCAACATCATTTTTAAAATTTTCTTAAAAAGGCGGGTTCGCGGGTAGGCGCACATCTGTTGCGCAGCTTTAGGAAAAAGTATCTCTAGATGCCAGGGTAGCTGTAGATGATAGTTACATATAGATGTTAGAAGGAACGCAGAAGCATCAAGTAGATGACATCGGGTCCAGCCCAGCCGAGTGAAGATTGGAAAACGATGTGGAAACCCAGGTTGGTTTCTTCAGGGCGACATCTAGACGACCAACAAGAGAGATCAGGGAGTATTTTATTTGCTAACGATCGCTCAAATTCAATTTAAAGGTCATGACCCAAATAATAATGTTATTGTTACATTGATAAATAGGAATTTCGAAACGAAATCAGTCAAATACTTGAATAAATAATGTTCTGTTTTTCAAACTGATTAAAAGGACTATTATTGTGCAACATAGCACGTTATTAGTGCAACTATTCCAGAATCAAAAGATAAAACTTCCAGATTTCGCGCTTTTTCCATACGGAGAGCGGATCCGGTGGCAATTTTTGCTGATAACAGGTAAGCAAATTGTCATCGAACTGAAGAACCCCAACTACTGAGATATATAAATGTAAATAGTTTTTAATAATTAATTAGAAACCACTGTTTCAGGAGGCCTGAGGCCGGTAGTTTTTGACTTGTTTCGATTTTTCCTCTATAGCTCTTTAACCTTAAGTTGTGTAGAAAAACTTAAATTACTTACTTATTCAAATACATAACACTGCTATTCTATGATTACAAGAAACCACTTTCAAAAATGAATTCAAAGGACATATTAAACATTATTAGTGTTTCAATAGAAATAGAGCATGTACTAACCATGCCAGTGGTGGAGTAGCAACATATGTAAATAATAATCTTCGTGCTGAAGAAATTGATATGCAAACAAACTTAGACTCTATTGTCATAAAAAATAAGTGCCCCTTTTGTATTATTTGTGTGTAATATCCATATCCTCAACAGCTATCCACTTAAAGCTGATTAACTCAAAGATATTGCTGGTCTATCGCCCAAACCGTATGTGACACCAGGTATTTCAATTGCCATAACCCCATAAGGGGATCAAAGAAAATTGATCACAGAGAAGTTATGGTTGAAACACTTTTCAACGACCACGATGATATTGTACTTAATAACGGACAACGCACTAATTTCAATGTAAGTAGCAATAGCTTTAATGCAATTGAACTAACGATAAGTTCTAATAATTTTGCTCCCAAATGTGAATAGACAGTTCTCGATGATATAAACGACAACAATCACTTTCCTATTATGGCAAATGTAAGTGTAACACTTGGCGAAGATATATGCCGCCAACAACACTCTCCAAGATGGAACTTCAAAAAACCTGGTTGGAAACAATACCAAACTAGTGGTGCTTCCAACGCACATACTTTCTCCCTCTGCTTCTATACAGTCCTTATTGCTGTTCCACTACTTCATAAACCAGTAAAAGTGTATTATACCACCAAACGTTTTCCGTACCGAGACCCGACATCAGAAACTCAAAGTCAACGAACCGGTACTTATACCACTACTCAACATCAACACCGCCTGTGTCGAACAGAGCCATGAAAGAATAGAACCGACCTATAAAATGGTAAATGCGTGATTAAGAAACAATTGATACGATGGTACATACGCTTTACAAATACAAGAAGAGAAGTAAAAAAATTTAAAAGTTAAAAATTTGAACAAATATATACAGACATTTCCAGTACATTTATCGCAATTACTTACATTTTAGTCATAACGTACTTTTATCAGTGCTATCATTAGGAAGTCGGTAATTGTCAACATGTGAAAACCATATCATTCAAAAACATGACCAAGAAAGGCAGCGGTGAACGGCTTACTCCAAATAATTTATCTGCTGATCGGCATTTGAAAATAACTACTGCGAGAAAGTATGCGCCATTCTATAGCACCACTAGTTTATTTATATATTTACCGTCCCTTATTACACACGTGCAGAAAATTTTAAAAAAATTTGAAGCGGTTTTTGAGAATTTTTTTTGTAAATTTGAATCGCAATTTACGCAAAACTATTCGTTTTTCAAAAAAATGGTACATGACCTTCTTTGAAGTGCTAATTTTGTACAACCTGACTTTGAGGCAAAAATCTCTCTCTTCAATTTTGGAGTTTTTAAACAAATTTTTGCAATTTTCGAAAAATTGGGCCTATCAACAATAATGATACCTACGTCATTCCCTTCAACGTTCTTCGCACTATTCAACAACAAAATATAATCAAAAAATTTGGAGACATTTTCTTTTAACTTAGAAAATCTCAAAATGGGCTTCATGTTAAGTACCCTCAAATACTAAAATATCGGTTTCAAATTCAAGAGGCCTTGAGACGAGTAAAAACGATCGGGGAATATCAATTTTGAAAAAAATCGGCCCAACGGTTTAGGCGGTAGCGTTGACCACAGACGGACAGACGGACGTTTTGCCGTCAATCGATTTTGCAGTATGAAGAAGCAACAAATCATGGATTTTGACTTACACGACGAGGATAGAGGATTTTTTTTCTAAATTTAGCAACAGCTTTATCCACTTTTTTCGTTCACCAGACCCCTGCTATAAGAGTTTTTCTGGCGAATATCCCCAGTTTTCTGCCGCACGATTACATAACTTTCTCTTCTTACGAAGTATTCGTAAAAAGTAATTATGCACCCTGGTGGAATGAAGAGTGTAAGGAAGTACATACGAAATTCAAACATGCTCTGATTATATACAAAAAACAACGAATGGAAGAAAACAAAATTCAATTTAAAAATATGAGAGCACTCTGCAGGGGAACCATGAAAGAGTACAGTAAGAAATCGTGGATGAGCTATGCCATCTCTAACCTCAAAGAATCATAGAACAAAATTACATCCATAGAAGGTAACTGTAGAAGAAATACGATCAAATTAATCGACAAAGCATTCCATATTTACACATGGGATTCACAAGAGATAGCAAATATTTTAGCGCATACATTCGCAGCAAATTCAAGCTCTTCAAACTATTCAGACCAATTCAAAACAAAGAAATAGAATCAAGAAAAATATATAGTGTATGATAATAATTACTACATCAATGAAGAATTTCAATTAAATAATCCTATCTCCTCAACAGAATTGTAGCAAATATTGGCAACATTGAAAAATTCTTCACCTGGCCAGATAACATTCCTAACATTACTTATAAAAACCTCCCTGAAACAGTAAATGACAGGCTACTACAGATATATAACCGTATTTGAACTAAACATGCATTTCCGAAACAATGTTGTAATACCAGTACTGAAACCTGAAAAAGACAAAACAAAGGATTCTAACTACAGACCTATCTTCCTTAAATTCAAGAGTTTGGAAATCAAGATCAGCCGTATGTGGGTCGTCCCGATAGTTATCGAAGCTCTGGGATTTATGTCGCAAAATTTGTATAAGAACTTATGTAGACTCCCAGGTCATTCAAAAGACTGGGAAGTGCAAACAATTGCACAGTACACATTGGAACAGTACACATTTTGCACATTTGTAGAGGTACCCTTCAGTCCGTACATTTACTTAGATGGCTGGTTGCAGCCCTATAATCAACCGACTGATAATATCTCTAGTCGTGAATTAGAGGAATAATAATAATAATAATATTAATAATAATAATAATAATAATAATAAACTGGACTGAGCAGGAAATTCGCATCATGGATCGAAAAACCAAAAAACTGCTTACAATGCATCTTGTTGCCCACCCCCGAGCTGATGTACATAGACTTTGTGTCACGTAAGGAAGGAGGAAGAGGCCTCAGACAAATTGAAGCCTCCTGGCACAATGCAATAACCGGGATGGGAAAGTATGTAGTCAGCCATCAAGATGACCCACTAATGAGGCAGGTCATGAAATCTGACCGAAGAATGGGAAACAGAGGTATTGTAAGTATAGCAAGAAGCATTGCGAACAAGACTACGCAAGACACCCAGAATGACAGAGACACTGAACTTTTGATGATACTGAACATGAAATTTGAGACACAAAAAATGTTAAAGAAATCGTGGAGAGACAAACCACTCCACGGACAATATTTGAAACGAATGGACAAGGTGCAGATCAATAAATATCAATCATTTATGTGGCTTAAAAGGGGAAGAATGAAGCCAGAATCGGAAGCACTTGTAATAGCTGCCCAAAATCAGGCCTTGAGAACACGACATTATGATAAAGCGGTTCTCAAAATTTCCCAAGATGATAAATGCCGCATTTGTCAGGAACACGTAGAAACCATTGATCATATTGTCTCAGCTTGTCCAATCCTAGCAAAGACCGAATACTTGAAAAGACACGATAGGGTATGTAGCTACCTCCACTGGCAGATCTGTACCGCCCTCAAAGTTCCGAACACATGCCCCAAGTGGTATGAACACTCACCGAAACCGGTGACGTCTGTTGGATTGTGTACGATATTGTACGACCAACAAATTCAAACTGATCGCACGAGAGCGGGAACCAGATACAGTCATCCGGGATTTGGAGAACAAATCGTGTTTACTTGTCGATGTTGCTGTACCTTGCGATCAAAACGTCGTTACCAAGGAGGCAGAGAAACGTCTTAAATACAAGAGTTTGGAAATCGAGATCAGCCGAACGTGGGGCGTAAAAGCACAGGTCGTCCCGATAGTTATCGGAGCTCTGGGATTTGTTCCGCAAAATTTGAGTAATAACTTGTCTAAACTCCCAGGTAATTCAAAGACTGGGAAGTGCAAGAAATCGCTTTATTTGGAACAGCCCACATTTTGCGCGAAGTATTGTAGAGGCACCGACAGTCCCTAGATCTACTCCTTAGGTAGCTGGTTGCAACCTGGAATAGATTTTATATTCAGCTGACAAATAACATCTTTAGTCGTGATTTAGAGGAATAATATTAATAATAATAATAATAATAATAATAATCTGTAGATAGTACGTTGTAGGTACGATTAATAATGTTTATACCATATAGGATCAATCTAGGTTGATTTCAGGAATTGAAACCTTTGTATTGTATATATTTATTATGAGCTCGTTTCGCACATTCAGCATGTGTCTTGAAAAGAGCAATGTAGATATAGAAACGGTTGACAATAGCATAAACAATACAAATTGGCATAAAAAAGGAATACAAAAATATTTAAATCACTATTTACAATTTGGTGTTTACATTAGAGCACAACATATTACAATGAGAAGGTTTCATAAAACGTTGGAGAATTTGTCAAACTTAGTGGTTACAATTGTGGAAGGCAACATTGTGTTGTCTATGCCATTGTCAACCGTTTCTATATCTGTACTGCTCTTGACAAGTCACATGCTGAATGTGCGAAACGTAGAGCTTATAATAAATATATAAAGTACAAAAGTTTTAATTCTTGAAATTAACCTCGACTGATCCTATGTGGTCTAAATATATTTAATCGGAACCTACAAAGTATCTACGAAACAATACCAGGATAAACAGGGAGAAAGAACAATTTCAATAATAGTAATAATATAATAATAATAATAATAATAATAATAATAATAATAATAATAATAATAATTTGTTTGAGGATAACCCACAAGAAAACCTAGGGTTATCTTCTCTAAAGTGTCGATTAGTCATAATCTGATTACTGATGATAAAAAGGAAAACTGTAAATACGGTATGGCCTAGGATATTCAAATGCTTGGTGTTGACTTATTGTCAATACTACAGAAGTTCTTAAGTTCCACCAGTTCGTAGGCAGTGATTTGGCCAATTTCCAATAATGCATATGGATTTCAATAAAGAAACATGTATGTTGACTCTTAAAGACATTGTGAGAATTTGGAGGATGTGAGTGGATTTAGAGGATGCCTCGACGAAGAGTGATATTTCAATTTTAGTCACATGTGTCGGCCATTTGTTTCATAATTCTTTTCGTCAATGGGAATATGGAACTGTTTACTCTGTTTGGCAGCCGGGTAACGGTGTTCTTGCTTGTGTCAGATATCCAGTAGCATACACGATATGAATGATTTCAGTAATATCTAGATCTCTACCTGGGGTCTGTACAACATCATTCATGACAGAATTATCTGTCTCTATCACTCTATTACCTTGAGCATTTTCGAAAATTCTCCTCAACGGTGCGCGAGATGCGAATGGAAGCAGACGAATTAGTTCTAACTTGCGTTGGAGGGGGTTCAGCATCATGTCCTTATCCTGAGATTTATTGCCAGATGAATTTTCACCATTGACGGATGTTTCACTTGGAAGAGAACCTTCAAGAGGGCAGTCGTTTCAGGGATATTAGTTTGAACCACTAAGTCGTTTTCAGGGATATTAGGTCGTTCGGTGAACACACTCCACATCTCTTTGAATGTCTGCAAGTTGTTCTGCTGTGAATTTTCCACTGCTGAGTGGAAACTATCAGCATTGAGAGTCACTATGATCGTTGACTGGTAAGCTTCTTTGAATATAGGGAAGGTCTCATCTGGGTTCCGCTCTCACCTTATCTTGAAATATTTTATTTCTGAGCCCCCATTTTTCGCTTTTGGGTAGTAAAAATACCACATCAACTCCTTTAATTCATCCCGTGTCCATCTCTGATGATGTCTTCGAGCTACTGTCGGCTCTGTGTCCCTGGGACTAACATCCGTTGGATAGCCAGACGTCGACAATGTGAGATTAGCTCGGTTTCTGAGCAGGTATGGGACATGGGTAGAACAAGGTACGTTAAGATTCATTACATTTCTTGTACTATCCATTTTGCTCCTTGCTTTTGAGTAAAGATTCGCAGGAAGCAAGTTCGAGTTCGTAGATCTATCACCAACTTAACCCGTGGGTTATTTCCTGTCATGCGTTACTGCGACACACAGTGGCCTCGGGACAACCCCGCAGGGCCCGCAGGGCCCAGAACTTCGATCGCAGTTGGCATTACTAAACCCTACGGGATTTTCACTAAATGGCGAAAGCAGCCTCCTTCGCCGGCTAACGTAAGGTTCGGGCCTGCCAATCAGTGGCCTGGTGTGCCAACCCTCTTTCTCTCCTGTACCCTTCATGGGCCGAGAACAGGAAATCCAAAGGTTCATGTCTCTTCCCTCTCTACTTACTTCCCACTCTCCTCTGGAGTAATTCTTCGTCTGACCCCTCACCTTTAACCTATTCAGCATGGGAGGCTCTACCAGTAGCTAGGCTACTTTCGACATAGCTCTGAGAGTACTCAAGCTCCACCACCAACTACAAGGTCGTGTTCCCCCTAGGTGGAGTTGTTGTTATAATAATAATAATAATAATAATTATTATTATTATTATGTAATATTAAATTTAGACACAATTAAAGAAACGTATTTACGTGTTTGCTAACCATTAAACATTGATTTTGTAACTATAATATTTGTCCATACCTTCATTTTTCAAGTCACTTTTATTTTAAAATGTTCACATCACATTTATAATACCTCAAATAAAATATTTACATCACATTAAATTACATAAAGTTTTTAACGACGTTTCGGCTTGTAGTTTTTGGACATTGTGAGGATGATCTGAAACGTCGTTAAAATTTATGTAATTTAAATGTGATATAAATATTGAATTTGATTTATTTCAAGTGTGATGTGAACGTTTTAAAATAAAATTGACTGTTGCAAAATGATGGTATGGACATAAATTATTGTGCAAAATAGAACAATAACAGAAATATCAAAATAAACATGAATGTGTTAAGATTATTTCATGCGCTAACTCTATAAGGGCTACCAATTCATTAATGACAATACGAGAGTTGTTTGTTTACGACTAAACATGGTTGGGTTTGGTAATTTCAAGAGCTGGCAGTCGTTGGCATCCACATCCAGCAAGAAATTCGAAATGAAATTACGCGATTTCTACAGAAATAATTTTCGATATATAAAACTTTTAAACGAAATTTTCAAGGGACAGAAAGATAATTCGATTTATAAAAAAATCGATACACAAAGGTTCAATATATGGAGTCCGACAATATTATTTTTATGTTGTTATTATTTATACATTATTATTATTTTGACAATTTACTCCTCGTCTGTTACTTCTCTGTTAACTCTGCGACACATGCAGTCGTTCTCTCATTTTACGTAGTTGTTATTCCCTTGACTAGAAATAATAGAAATTTTTCTGAACCCTGATCTTGTCAGAACCTGTCTATTATTGTTCTCAGTTATCATAGCTTCCTGTTCGTGCCAATATACTTCGTACTGTCATCTCCAGAATGGTCTCGATGAAACCGTACGCAGCGGAACATCCCACAGACTGGAACCTGGTGTAAAAATTACAACTGATACAATTCTCTAAGACATATCTTGTTTTTATTATTGTTAACTATTGTAGTTTAAGGAGAGGCATAAAGCACAAATTTAAATTGCTGACATTTGTATTGCGGGGTGTGGGAGCGCGATGTAGGATGTGGGTATGGGGTGCGGTGTGTGTGTGTGTGTGTGTGTGTGTGTGTGTATGTGTGTGTGAGGTGCGCGTTGTGAGGTTTGGCGTGTAAGGTGCGTGATGTGAGGTGTGGGATGTGGGTTGCGGGATGAGGTGATGGTTGTGGGATACGGAATGTGGGGTGCGGGATGTGGGATACGGAATGTGGGGTGCGGGATGTGGGGTGTGATTTGTGGGGTGTGGGATGTAAGATGTGAAGTGTGCGGTGCTGGGTGATGGGTGCAGGGTGCTGGGCGAGGAGTGTGAGGCGTGGGGTGTATGATGGAGGATGCAGGGTGCGGGTGGTGGGGTGTGGGGTTCGGGTTCGGGGTTCGTTGTATGTGGTATTCGGGATGTGAGAAGTGGGGTGTGGGAGGCGGCGTGTCGGAGATGGGTGTAGGGTGTGGGGTGGAGCCGCAGCTGACCACCGAGCCGCGAGGAGAGCGCCTTAGACGGGGCCTGCCGCAAAGCCCCGAGCAAAGGCTAGTCCTCGAGGGAGCGGGGCCGCGGTGAGGTGCGGCCGGCCGGACCTTGGATTTACGAGCGGCACGCCCCCGCCCCCGCCCTCCGGCCGACCGCGCCCCGGGCGTCGCCGACGGGAAAGTAATGTAGCAGCCCCCGCCCCGCCCAGCCGCGCCGCGCCGCACGGGGCCCGTATTTTAGCATAACAGCCAGCGCAGCTTCTTGCCCGCTCGCCTCGCGTCATAGTGGTGGGGCGGCGGCGGTGCGAAGGGGGTGGGATGGCGGTTGAAGGCGTGGTGGGGCCGGGTTAACCTGGAGCGCAAAGGAGACACTTCACAATACGCCGGGGTGTCCAGAGCAGCCGCTGCAGCGTTGAATACGCGGGAGGCAACGGGTCGTGGCGGGGGCTGACGCGAGGAACGTCGTGTTGGGGAGGCGGGGACTGGGCATGGCAGGAGCTCCTCGTGGTAAATAGACCTACTTGTTGGATAGAACACTTGTGGGCTAGCTACTAGCTGGGTAAATGATAGGGCCCGAGTCGGAATACGACAAGAGGATAATATAGCTGGACAAACGTATAGGAGTTACTCTAAGAAGGTTTCACTTTGACAGGTCGGGAAACAAATGAACGTTATGTAGGGCGAAGCCATTGCAAGAGATACTGATGAAGCCGTTTGCAAATGAGCTAACCGTAACCAAAAAGACTGACAAAATGAGTGCATACCAGCAGTTTTCAAGCAGTAACTGCCAAAGCGGTCCCTTCTTATAGTAATCTCTATAATTTTGTGCGGGGGAAGACTACACTGAATATGGGATGAGGAGTATGAGGAGTTCTGTGGTGGAGGTCGGTAACACGAAAGATGGCTACGAAGTCCACTGAAGCGGTAGGGGGAGGAACGAGAACAACTTTTCAAATGTAGCCGAAAGGTGCGGCGGTTTTACGACGTAAAGAGATGTGGGCAGTGGCGTCTGGAATTCGAGATTGCGGGCGTCGCAATGATTAAGCTGGAGCGTGTCTATGAATGTGCGTGGTAGTGAAACGAGTGTGTTGGGAGCATGATGGGAACAACAGTGAAAATGGCCCCGTGGGCAATAATCGGGTGAGCCGGTGAAGATAGATAAGCGTATGAAAGTGAGTACGTGTAAATAAGTGACGTCTAATATAAATTTAGTTTATAAGTGTTAGTGTGTAAGTTCAAATGTACGTATAAATCAGTAGCGTCTCACGTAAATAGTATCCTGTAAGCACTTCCCCCTCAAAATAAGACTGCAACCCAATATAAATGTATTAAATTGAAGACCGCATAAACCGTACTTAGGTACCGTTTGAGTACGTACTTAGGGCCTCTGCTAGATACTGGATCCAATTTTTAAACAAAATTATATAAAAATGTTTAAGATGTAAAATAGTTAATTTTGACATTCTAAGGCTCAAAGCTTGTAATATATTTTCATATGGTTGTTGATTTTATGATAAATATTTTAAAACTTTGGAGCAACTAACAAAAAGTGTATTTACTCCCTTCAAGCTTAGGGCGAAAATGTGTTAACTCAAAATGTTAATATTTACTTCAGAGCGGATAATCCGCTTGGTGGCTCTCGCAAGTGCCGAATGATCTTAATGAACTAAAGATTAACCTTTTAGTTTAAATATTCTCGCCCGCAGCTCCGATAGAGTTAATACATTTTCATTAGTTGCTCTCTGATTTTGGGGCATTCGGGTGGAGGACGCGTCGTCCTTCAGCCCCTCATGATATTACATGTAATTTGGTGATGAGCAGCAACTGAAGTGGAAATGAGCATGGTAGAGTAGGTTCGGCGCATTCAGAGAATACGTCCAGGAAATTCGGCGCGGCAAAGTTTGGGTGTGGCGGGGAGGAGGCGTGGCGGGGAGCGGGTGTGGCGTGAATTAGGCGTGGTGGGGAACGAGTGAGTAGTCGTGATGGGATCTTCATCTTCATGGATGTGCACAGGCGGGGAGTGCGGGGACAGGTCCCAGGAGTTGGTAACTTTCTTCTTTATATAGTTCCAGGGGACCCCGAGCGCGCAGATACCCGGGAGCGCGCAGATATTTCAACTACGAACAGTTTTTAGCGTGAAATGTTGCTGTGATACCATATAATGGAAGGTTTTTGTTCAAATGAAATATGTCTCATTGTATTCTTCGCTCTTATCAAATAGTCATAAACATGGTGGGAAACGGATAGTAGTCGCAATTAATTGTGAAGTTAAATTCTCCGAAATTATTCAAAGACACAGACCCTACGTTTTTCTATTTCATAACATTTCGCATAAATGTAATGACCATAATTTGATGAATCCCAATCATCCATTTATTCCCAGAGCTGCAAAAGTGTGGTACTCATCTTCAACATTTTTATTTCAAATGCCAGCCAAAAATGATATTCACAATTCAGGATGTGTGTTATTCATCCGAAACTAACGATAAAAGCTCGTTCTGTCTTTTCTGAATGTTAGAAGTTAAGTTAGGCAACATATAGCAAAAGCACTGTACGTTCGTGGCCAGGCTTGAATCTTCTTCTGATTTCCAGCTTAACTACTATATACCGATTATTAAGTCGGAGAGAGAGACTGGTGTAAAAGCAAACAAC
Source organism: Acheta domesticus (assembly GCA_031308135.1). Classification (NCBI taxonomy): domain Eukaryota; kingdom Metazoa; phylum Arthropoda; class Insecta; order Orthoptera; family Gryllidae; genus Acheta; species Acheta domesticus. Next base: position 100,561,829 of record JAHLJT010002406.1, on the reverse strand, counting down.
GGTTAGCTCTCATCGACGTTCGCGGGGAATTGTACAACTAATGGTCAATGGTTTTATTATTTTTATAGGAAAATACTCTTATGACTAATGGCCCCTAAGAGCCCCTCTGGCGAATAATTTAACAACTTAATAATACAGCGATAAAAACTGCAAATAAATAACACCCCACAATGCGGACGAGAGCAACAATAAGCATGCGAGGTACAGCCAAATCAATTCGGCGCTAATGGGTTACACAAAATATGGATTAATATTTAATTTTCAATTCATGTTCAATTTAATCACCGCCACTGTGATGAAAATAGATTTTCACATTACGAAACAGATGCAAATAGTAAAGTTTACTAATATATTAAATGTACTCTAATATTACGAATTTTAGTTCCTGTTTAAACGTATGTTCTTAACAAGTGGAGATACTACAGCACGTGTTTTCTCGCATTAGTAACGGTTTTGTAAAATTATAATACCGCAATGTGTGCCCATATTAGCACATCTCAGTTATCACTTGTAAAACTCATTACAAATTGTAGAGCATTTGACGCAAAAAATTTATTCACATAAAGCTAATACATCAACACAAATTCGAGAATGCAAAACTCCGTTCCATACACCCAGAAACACTGCCCATCGTAAGAAATTAACGTGAGAATTTCAAACTGCTGTGGCGCGGCGTTCCCATTGTTTTGTTGCAGCGTGACAACTTCCGAAGTATTCTAGATAAAGAAATGCAGGAAATTCGAATTTGAAACTTCGACAGTTTCTAAAATTATGCTTAAATATTCATATATTTTTACAAAAATGCACCTGATCTTTTTTAAAAAACTTTTTTAGAACAGATTTCATTTAACAACAAAAACCTCAATCAACAATGCTACGCTTTTACAATGTTAAGTTCTTGATATTTTCGAAAATATAAAAGTTCACAGAAAATGAGATGAGCACCACTTTTTTTTAATGTTCTTTGCCACAGGAAAATAATTAAGGAAAACTTTTGAACAGTTTTTGAGAAATGTTTTTTTAATTGCATAACTTCAAGCGGAAATTACACAATAATTACTAGATTAAAAAAAAATACTTGCCTTTTTTAATAGATCTAATTTTTAAAACAAATTTCACATAGAAAATAATCTGTCTTCAATATTGTACATTCACAATGTTAATTTTTTGAAATTTTCAAAAATACAAAGAGTTTGCTCAAAACGGGATCAGCACCACTTTTCATACATGTAGTTATTTGATAAATATTACTTTCATTCATACATTTGGTTTTTTAATACATACGAGAAAAAAAGTTAAAGAAAAAAATTGGAGCGGTTTTTGAGAAAATAATTGTTTAAAAGTTACCTACATTTCAGTAACATTACGCAAAAATTACTAATATTTTCGACAAATTGTTCACGAGGTTATTTCAAGATTTTTTAAAAAAGAGAGTTCAAAAATAAAAAAACCTCTACTCAGAAGTATTTTAGCTTACGAAAATGGAGAGAAATCCCAATAAATTAGCAATACTTTTAACAATGACAAAAATACATTACCTCATTTATATGAATAGCCTTTCATTATTTATATTCGAATTATCATTCTCTTCCCATTTATAAGTAAATACTCTTCGCATACGATGTACTATTAACAGTGCTCGCGCCGGAATAAAAGTCCGCAATTGCTGATTACTACGTATTAAAGAGAGAAAAAATCCATGATGACCCAGAAATAACAAAAACTGGATTTTAATTATAGATACAAATAATATGCAATTTTTAATATAATAAATCTCCATAACAAGAAATATCTAACACCGCTCTTCCTTGTTTTTACTTTCCCGTATACGTACGTATATACGGAATAATATATGTAGTATAGGAAAAGTTATGTAATGCTGTGATTGCTGCAGTTATATATCGATTTCGAAATTTCAACGGAAACACACGTTTTGGGGTCACCTGATACCGAAAAAGTGGTTCTTTTCAAAACGTTCGTCTGTCCGTCCGTCAGTCTGTGAACAACACTATCGCCTAAACCATGCGTGCGATATCTTCCAAAATGGATATTCCCTGGTCGATCTGCGTCCACTTCGAAGCGCCGCGATTTTGAAAAACTTTCTTCAAAATTTGAGGGTACGTTTCATGAAACCCCCTATCCAGAATTTTCTCAAAAACGGCTCCAAATTTTGTCTTTAAATTTCTTGTAAGGATAAAGAAAAATACACTAATAAAGACGGCATAGGTCTCATATTCACGGTTAACTCTGAATTTTCGAAAATTTCAAAAGTTAAATTTTTTTCGGCCTCTTCCTACAAGTTAAAAATTGAAGATAGAAATTTTTCCTCCCAATAAAATTTGTTCTCCACAGCGAGTTCTATCATTAAGGTCAGGTATATTTTTTTGAAAATTATAGTATTTTTCGGGCAATATTGCCTGCAATATCTGCAATTTTAAAACATTACAAAAACAAGATTTTCTCAAAACGGTTCCAATTTTTTTCTTTAAACTTTCGGTACGGATAGTGCTAAATGTACCCTATGAGATGGCATAACTCCATATCGCTCTATTCTTTTGTTTTTTCCAAAAATTGCAAAAATGTAATTTTTTTGACTTGTCACTCACGTCGTTAATATTTACATTATCGGCGATTTGTTCACATCAATATATTAATAAGTACGTGTGCTTTAAATAATGTCAAGTAAAGTTTCTCGAGAACTCAACTGTTTTCTGTGCTAAAAATTCCGCATTTTTAGAAACGCTCAAACGCCATTTTCTCATCAATGGCCCCACATTTTTTCTTAAACTTTTAGAGTGGATAGAGCCAATTGCAACCTTTAATATGATGTAAACTTTATTTTGATGCATTTTAAAAAAAATACAGAAATGTAATTTTTTTGAAAGATCTCTTACATCTTTAATATGCACATCACCAGAAATTTGTAAACATTGTTATATTTGACAGTGTAAGTGCTTCAAATGAAGTGTTTTGAAAACTCAAAAATTTTCTGGGAAAATGAGCTTCTAATATCGTTTTTTTACTTTCCCGTATACGTACGTATACACGGAGTGATATACGTAGTATAGGGAAAGTTATGTAATGCTGCGCGAAAAAATGGCCAATTTTCAGCGGAAAAAAATTAATTGCCGGGCCAGTGAAAACGAATAAGTGGATAAAACCAGTTGCTAAATTAAGAAAAAAAATCCTCTATCTCGTGGTATGGTCAAAATCCATGATTTGTTGCTTCTTTATACTTAAAAATCGATTGACGGCATTCCGTCCGTCTGTCCGTCTGTCCGTCTGTCCGTCTGTCCGTCTGTCCGTCTGTGGTCAACGCTAGCGCCTACACCGTTCTGTCGATTTTCTTCGAAATGGATATTCCCCAGTCGATCTGATTCTAGTCGAAGCTTTGTGATTTTGAAAAAGATTCTTTAAAATTTGGGGGTACTTTATATGAAGCCCCCCGGGGATTTTCAACATTTTCTCAAAAACGGCTCCAATTTTTTTCTTTGAATTTCTTGTATGAATAGAGGAAAATACACTTTTTAACATAGCATAGGTCCGATTTTCACGTACAGCTCTGAATTTTCGAAAATTGTGAAAGTTTGAATTTTTTTCGGCGTCTTTCTCCAACTACAAAATTGAAGATAGAGATTTTTTCTTCAAATAAAATTTGATTCTGCATATTGAGTTCTTTAATAAAGGTCATGTAAATGTTTTTCACAATTTTGGTAGTTTTCGTGCAATATTGCGTGCAATATGTGCAATTTTAAAAAATTACAAAAACAAAATTTTCTCAATAACGGCTCCAAATTTTTCCTTTAAACTTTTGGTAGGGATAGTGGTAAATGTACTCTATCAATGACATAAAATCCATTTTGGTCTATCGGTTGGTTTTTTCAAAAATTACCAAAATGTAAATTTTTTACTTGTCTCTCACGTCGTTAATATTTACATTATCGGCGATTTTTTTACATTATTATATTTACAAGTATATATGCTTTAAATAATGTCAGGTAATGTTTCTCGAAAACACTACCGTTTTCTGTGAAAAGTAGCTCAAATTTCGGCATTTTCAGAAATGCTCAAACGTCATTTTCTCGTATATGGCTGCAATTTTTTTCTTGAAACTTTTGTAACGGATAGTGCTAATTACACTCATTAGTATAGCGTGAAGTTTATTTTGAGTTTTTTTTTGTTTTTTTCAAAAATTATATAAATGTAAATTTTTTGAAAGATCTCTCACATCTTTAACATGCACATTATCCGCAATTTGTAAAGATGATTATATTTGTGAGTGTAAGTGCTTCAAATAACTTTAAATAAAGTATTTTGAAAACTCAAACATTTTCTGTGAAAATGAGCTTCAAATTTCGCATTTTTAGTAGTGCTAAAACGCCATTTTCTCTTAAACGGCTCATAATTTTTAAAAGAAAATTGCCATTTACGGCTAGGTTTTTGTGTTCTTTAATATTCTAAAATTAATGTTTCTGTTCTACCAATAGGAATCCGAAAAATTAAGAAAATGACAAAAAAATGTACTTTTGGCGATGATAGATGGTAGCTGGCAAGAAAGAGTATGTGGCAATTCCGAATAGTTAGCGAAGACCCAGGAAAATAGAAAATTAATACGGGAAAGTCTGTGCCATTCTGTTTCTGTTTTTTGACAAATAAATAAATAAAATAAATACGGTCATGCATAAGTTTTTCAAAATACGAGTAGTTTTTCTTTAATTTTGTGACAAACGTAATAGGCCGCTGTAAAGTTACTGCGCTTCGGACAGCTGGATGCGTCGTAAATTAGAATGTGCAATTTTGTATATTATTTCTTTCTTCGTTTCTTACATTCGAACTTTGTTATAGACTTACACATTAATATTTTAGAAATTGTTTATTTTGAAATATTTGAAATAAGTAAAAGAATTAATAGCTCTCGGAATAGCGACAATGCAGGGTCTGCAACAACGGAATTCACTTTGCGCTCGCGAATATCTGTGAATTAGTGTCATTGTTGTGACCTAATGGAGCTGTATGAAAAGGAGTTATAATTGTCTAATTTATGTTGATATTTGCAGGCAAATATTTAGTTTTGCACCAAATGCTGTACCATTTGTAGTGAGTAGAGAATTTGTTGCATGGTTTTAAAATACTCTTCCCTAATCACGCCCAATGGAAGGCATTTCTATATTTCCAGGGTATCAGGCTTCTTTTTACAATACAGGGTTACAAAACTTTTGCCTTCTATTTTTGTGAAGTTGTAGAATTCACATAGTTCTGACAACACTGCAATGGAAATAGTGAGTTCCAAGCGAAGATGTTAGTAGCGCATAAAGTGCAATATTACAGTACTACTTAGCTGTTTCCTCTAATACGGGAAAGTAAGTGCTGTTGTAGCACCACTAGTTAGTTGCGCTTAAACGTAATGCTTTTAAAAAAGACTCCAAATTTTTAAAAGAAAATTTCCATTTAGGGCGAGGTTTTACTGTTCTTTAATATTTTAAAATTAATATTTCCGTTCTATCATTAGGAAACCGAAAAAATTAAGAAAATGTCAAGAAATGTACTGTGGGCGGCGATAGATGGCATCTGGCAAGAGTATGTGGCAATTACGAATAGCTAGCCTAGACCCAAGGAAATAGAAAACTAATAGGGGAATGTCTGCGCCATTCTGTAGCACCACTAGTTTCATCATACATTGAAGAGGCCTCGAAAATATCAGTTTTCCTGAAGAATTGCAATTCTTTCCGTGAGGAGAATGTAAGAAAATACAACAACAAACATTAAGAAAAAGGCCAATCATGGCTCAGGGTGAGTCGTTTGCCTTTTACCAAGGAAGTCCGGGTTCAATTCCGGACAATCTCATGTGAAATTCGTTCCGATAAAACGAGTTTGCCTACTTCACAGGGGCTAGTTCAACCCATGTGTTGAGTCCTAAACCCTGTTCTTTAGCTTTTTAACAGGTAGGTCTAAGTGGACTAAACAACATCTGCTCACTTTGCTGTGTTCTTTGTTGTTGTTTTTAAAACACAAATATATTTTTTTAAATATCTCTTACGTCGTTAATATTTACATTCCTAGCAGTTTGTATACATTGTTATATTTGTGATTATAATTACCTCAAAGGATTTCTTAAGTATTTTCTCGAAAACTCAAAAGTTTTGACGAGAATGAGCTTCAAAATACACATTTTCAGAAAAGCTCAAACGATATTTCTTCAAAAACGTTCTAAATTTTTCAACGAAAATATCCATATGAGACGAGTACTCTTCTATAATATTCTTAAAGCTGTGTTTCAGTTCTACCATTAATAGTCCGAAAAATTGAAAAAAAATGTGAATAGTTTGGGCGGCGATAGATGGAAGCCGGGGAGAGGGTGGGGCAAAACCAAATAGCTAGACTAGACCAAAGAAATGAGAAAAGTAACTAGAAGGAAAAAAATCTGTGCCATTCTCTAGTAACACTAGTATCTTTAAATGCATGGGAGTGGGCCTTAGATATTGTGAACGCTGCCAAATGATGTGCTGGGAGAGCTATGATTTGGGATATGAAGAAACGGATATTCTGGAAACGTTCGCTCGATCTCTGGAGAGACACAATGTATCCCTCTTATTAGAAGATTTACATGAAGGAATAAGCAACCACTGAATAAATCGTTCACCTTTTCAGCTGTTTCTCACGGGAAAGCAACCTCCTTTTGTTAATTTTTCTGTAATACGTTTCGCTCATTACTAGAGCTCCGCTTCGCGCCGAAAATGTATGAAAAGTATTCTTTGAGAACAGTGGAGTGGTGACATTAGTACCAACTTTTGAGAACTTAACCTGTCCTTATGGAATCTTAATACATGCTCATTGCAACTTGTACCATGTGCGAGAACAAAACTGCTGTGAAGTTACTGTTTCGGAGTTGGAATTGGCGATAATGCTATTGTAGGTTAAAACGGAAATCTCCAAGCCGTCTTTATGAATATAGCGTTGTGCGGTGAGAACCAAGTAGGAGCTGCCACCTGGTGGAGGGATGCTTAACTAATAAGAAGATGCCGCCAAAACCTACCAGAGAAATTTTCAAACCACTCAGGGAAAATAAGTTTATTAGCGCTCTTTCTTGTAACCAGCGCGCAGATTTGGGAGAGAATTTTTTAGTCCGTCGCGGTATGTTTAAAATGCAAGTTCTGAGCTAGGAATTGAGACGAAAGATTGTTATTAATAACTGATCTCCCAGAACGGCGCCAAATTTGAATCTTTATTGGTGCCTATGACAACATGTTTTACCACTTGCCCTTAATAACGAATTTTATCACATAAAGACCAAATATTGATAACACATTATTATTACTCGAATGAAAACTTATCTGCTACCATACTTCGGTTTGTTGGGCGAGTTATAATCGATCTACAATTAATCGGCGTTTCGTCATGTGTCCCGCGCAAGCATATGCGTATGTGTGTGTGTGTGTATGTGTGTGTGTATGTGTATGTATGTATGTGTGATCGAATCGAAGATAGTGTGTTTTTTAAATGCAAAGATCAATGCACGACTTCTGTTCTTTTCTGCTCAATCACTGCATGTTTTGACAGGTTTTCATTATTTATTCTCCTAGCTTAATTGTTTCTCGGTGTTGCAATGTTCAAATGTAGGAGTACTTTTACATCTTTGATTCCAATTTCTGAGAAACGTATTTCTGATTTAATTAACATAAAATCTTTACTTTGTTTTTACTTTTCTGCATCTCCCAACAGGATTTGAATACTTGGAAGAAACTGCATTGAGTCAGTGTTTACATAACCCCAAACATGGTAATAAACAAAATCGAAGCTTTATTGGTTCTCCGAAAGACGTTCATTTTCGTATTTAAAGAGCTTGGGTCTTCCACTAAAGATGAGCATCTCGAACTCTTGGTTCGAAGGAAAGTTTTATGTTCCAGATTAAACTTGGTTAACTATTATTTACTTGCTAGAGTAAGGTATGCAAGCGCTGCATTTAGTCGAAAGGTAAAATCGTACGATAATTTATCTTCATAATATTTCTTTCAAATTCTTGTGCAGGATAATGGTTTCTAACATTACACATCATGAAAAACCATTATCCATTTCCTTTCTTTTGTACTGGATGTAATGCAGCTTCGTTAACCTGTTCATGGCCTAATGTCATTGGCACCTCGTCAATGAGCCTAACTAAACTAATAGAATTCCTAGTGTCGGAAAATGCTCATGCAATTTAAAGATATGTGGACGTGATATGAGTCTTATTATGTGAACATCACACCATGTATTGAAATTTCATCTAGTAAATAATGGTGAGAGTTTCGAAAATTTGTCTTGACAGCCGATAAGAAGACTTCGTAATACAATCCTACTATCCCAATTCTCAACGAACGCGTATGGGGCGAAATTGAATTCCGAGCATCTCACCTTTTCTCTCCCTTGTCTCCATGCACAGAAATTCAATTTCACGAAACCCGAGAGAACCGTCTTTTCTCATAGAAAACGTCGATGTCTAAGCCTTGTTCTTCCACTCCAGTGATTCAAAGCGCTTCCAAGATGTCTTTGAAAGATTTTGAACATAGACAAAGTGGAAACATGCATTGGGGAAAAACAATTTCGTTACAATCTAGGCCATAAGAATACTCGAAATTTCAAATAATGTGTTCGACGTCTATATGCATTGCTGAATTATTATTATTATTATTATTATTATTATTATTATTATTATTATTATTATTATTATTATTTATTAGCTTTCTCAACAATGTTGAACATGACATAATACGTCGGAATTAGGATTCAAGACCTATTATATAACAGTCAGAACACAAATGAAATCAGATTTACATATAAGAGCAATGTAAGAGCACAGGTTCACTTAAATTTGAATAATATAGGAACACAAGTCAAATTAAATGTAGATACATATAAGAACACCAGTCAAATCAAATTTAAAAATATATAAGAACACACGTCAATTTAAGTTAAAATACACTTAGGAACACAAGTCAATATAATATACATACATAAAGAACACAAGTCAGATTAAATTTAAATATATTAAAGAGATAACACATTCATATAAACTGTCTACTATCGTGCAACTATCAAAATTTCCACATACATGTCCACACCGCACTCATTGGCTTGACGCGCTTTATTAAACAGTAATCGAGTTGATAGCAGTCAATCTCGTCTCCTAAGAACTTCCTCACAATATGGCAAGTGTACAGTATCACAGATTTCTGAATTTTTGATAGATAGATTTTTGATTGAAGGATTTCCAAGTGTTTCTTTGTGCTTGTCGGAATTAGTTCTGTGGCCGAAATGATAATGGGTCTAATATATACTTTTTTGACTTTCCACATTTTCTTCACTTCATCTGCTAGATCCTTGTATTTGCTGCTCTTGTTGCTATAGCTATTGTCGATATTGTGGGATAGTGGAATGGCAATGTCAATCAGATGGACTTCTTGTCTCCTTTTGTCTAGCAAGGTGATGTCGGTTCTACTGGCTGGTATGGTGAGGTCAGTCATTTCTCTATCCCAATAGAGTTTGAAATCGCTGTTATCAACTACTGGCGACGGTTCATATTTATAATAGGGTGATGCTGAAGCTGTGCCTCCTGCTAAATTTTGATGGATGATTTTTGCTGCATTATTATGTCTTTTGATATATTCTGTGTTTGCAAGTGTACGGCAGGATCCTGTGATGTGTTCTATTGTTTCTGCTGTTTAATAACATTTTCGGCATTTATCATCTGAGATTGCTTCCTTGATTAAGTATTGCCGGTAATTTCTAGTGGCAATTACTCTATCTTGGATCGCCATCATGAATCCAGTTGTTTCGCCAGAGAGGTTTCCAGTTTTGAGCCAGAGGCTTGTTGCATTCTTATCTATATTACCTTTGTCTAATTGATTCGGAAATGTGCCATGCAATTCTTTTTGCTTCCAGTTCTTTTTACTTTCTCGCCTTACGAATACTTCGTAAGAAGAGAAAGTTATGTAATCGTGCGGCGGAAAACGGGGAATTTTCGTCAGAAAATCTCTTATAGCAGGGGTCTGGTGACAAAAAAGTGGATAAAACCTGTTGCTAAATTTAGAAAAAAAATCCTCCATCTCGTGGTGTAGTCAAAATCCAGGATTTGTTGCTTCTTCATACTTCAAAATCGATTGACGGCAAAACGTCCGTCTGTCCGTCTGTGGTCAACGCTAGCGCCTAAACCGTTCGGCCGATTTTCTTCAAAATTGATATTCCCCGATCGGTTTTTACTCGTCTCAAGGCCTCTTGAATTTGAAACCGATATCTTAATATTTGAGGGCACTTTACTGAAGCCCATTTTGAGATTTTCTAAATTAAAAGAAAATGGCCCCAAATTTTTTGATTATATTTTGTTGTTGAATAGTGCGAAGAGCGTTGAAGGGAATGACGTAGGTATCATTATTGTTGATAGGCCCAATTTTTCGAAAATTGCAAAAAACTGTTTAAAAACTGCAAAATTGAAGATAGAGATTTTCGCCTCAAAGTCGGTTGTACAAAATTAGCACTTCAAATAAGGTCATTTACCATTTTTTGTAAAAACGATTATTTTTTGCGTAAATTGCGATTCAAATTTACAAAAAAAAATTCTCAAAAACCGCTCCAAATTTTTTCTTGAACTTTTCTGCACGTGTGTAATAAGGGATGGTAAATATGTAAATAAACTAGTGGTGCTATAGAATGGCACTATACTTTCTCTCAGTAGTTATTTTCCAAATGCCGATCATCGGATAAATTATGTGGAGTAAGCCGTTCACCGCTGTCCTTTCTTGGTCATGTTTTTTGAATGATATGGTTTTCACATGTTGACAATTACCGACTTCCTAATGATAGCACTGATAAAAGTACGTTATGACTAAAATATACGCAGATGTTCCGCATGTCGGTCCCGTAGCGCGGTTGGTTAATGCACCCTTGGGTTGAGATCTTTAATAAGGAAGGTGCCGAGTTCGATCCCCTGAGGGGGATTTTAATTTGATGAATTTGATGTTGCAGGAAAAAAAAACATTGAAGAGTGTTGATACTTTATTGAACATCATTTGAAGTACTTCTACTCACGAATAGAATCAATGCAGATAGACAGGACTTGTCTGTGTTTTCCCTAACTACGTCTTTTAAACAATTTTTCAACTCTGTTATTCGATTTCTGAAGCGTAGGACATGTCAAATCAACCGTTGTCTAGTATATATCTGTATGAACCAATTTAAGTAAAATTATGAGCATTTTAACGTTAAATTGAAATACAATATAACCAGAAGGCATGCGATAAACTTACAATCCCTAGCGGTTTAGAAATTATTATTACTTTCTAGCCTTACGAATACTTCGTAATGCGGTTTTTTGCTGCCTTTCTTGGTCATGTTTGAAAGACATGTTTTTCGCATGTTGAAAATAACCGGCTCCTAATGATAAAATCGATACAATTACGTTTTGACTAAAATATAATTGCGATAAATGTACTGGAAATGTCTGTATATATTTGTTCAAATTTTTAACTTTTAACAATTTTTACTTCTCTTCTTGTATTTGTAAAGCGTATTACCATCGTATCAATTGTTTCTTTATCATGCATTTACCTTTTTATAGGTCGGTTCTATTCTTTCATGGCTGTGTTGGACAGAGGCGGTGTTGGTGTTGCGTAGTGATATAAGTGCCGGTTCGTTGAATTTGAGTTTCGGTTGTCGGGTCTCGGTACCGAAATGGTTTGCTGGTATAGTACACTTTTGCTTGTTTATGAAGTAGTGGAATAGCAATAAGGACCGTATAGAAGCAGAGCGAGAAAGAATATGCGTTGGAAGCACTACTAGTTCTGATCTTCTATTGATGTACTCTTTGGAATGAATGTGGCAGCCTCTGATAGATGCAGTGGAGTTGCCTTTAAATCGGCTTTACAAATGACATCAAACATTCTATTGTCGGTTTGCTTCTTGTGAAAGTAGCATCGGAGGTCGTTAATTTGTTTGCTATGGAGTCGCGGTAAGTCGGTGATTCACATGCCACCCATCAGTATTGGAAGAGTCACCCGTTCTATTGCTGATTTTGGATGTTTCATTCGGTGTTTTGTCAGTTGTGTTCTGACTAGTCTTGATAGATCTTCCAAGTCGGTCGCTGACCATTTAACTAATCCAAATGAGTAAGTACGTAGTGGTATTGCATATGTATTAATCGCCTTTACTTTGTTTCTGCTGTAGAGTTGTGTGTTGAGGATGATTTTGATTCTTTGCAGAAAATTTTCTTTCAGTTTTCGTTTAATACAAGTGTGATCAATTCCTCGTAGCTGAGTGATTCCTAGGTAAATGTACCTATCAGGTTCTTCCAGATCTTCAATCATTCCATCAGGTGCGACACTGTATCCTTCAGATGTAACAACTATACCTCGTTTCATATGTACCGATTTACATAAGAATAATGGAAATTTCAAATAATGTGTTCGATGTCTATATGCATAGCTGAATTATTGTTATTGTTATTATTATTATTATTATTATTATTATTATTATTATTATTATTTATGACCGATGTAATCAGACAATATTTAAATTAGAACAATATCGACTAAAACAAAGAAAATATGTCACAACAAAGAAAATCGTAAAGGAAATTCACCCCAATAGGTTTTCTTCAATAAATTTATTTTAGGTGTCTTTTGTGTAATAATTTAGGGGGTTTCAAATATTTCAACACCTGATGACGCCAAAACTAATGTGTCGAAATGTTGTGGAATTTCAAAATCAGGTGATTTTGAATTTCAAAATCAGGTGATTTTGAAATTCCACAACATTTCGACACATTAGTTTTGGCGTCATCAGGTGTTGAAATATTTGAAAACCCCCTAAATTATTACACAAAAGACACCTAAAATAAATTTATTGAAGAAAACCTATTGGGGTGAATTTCCTTTACGATTTTCTTTCGCTTTTCAGCGGAATGATTACTCGAAAGGGAAAACTTCGCAAATATGTTTATTCGAAGAATTGCTTACGAATTATTTTTGGAACGTGTATAATGGGACACTGAATCAAAGCTACGCTTCTTCATCATAAATTAATATTGAAGTTTTCACCTTATTTTCGTTGAATATAACTGTTAACATTACCACTGTAAGTTGATATTCTCCGTGTCATGTCATACGTGTTGCACCGAGTCCTGCAACCATTTTAAGACTTGATGCCTAGAAACGTATCTATTAGTGGTCTACCGACACAGAAGAAATGCATAGCTTGTGTCGGGGCTGGCAATAAAATGTTTCACATTCTGCTTTTAGTGATCTGTGCTCAGAGCTTAGGAAAGCAATCGAGTTACAAATTCAACTTACTGACTAAGGGAACCGCACTCCTGAAAATTACTGCTGGAAGAGGAAGAGCCGCAATGGCAGGAATTCAGAAGCTTTTAATAGGACGAACATTTATAGATATTATTTTAATCCAAGGACCATACACCTATCGCAATAGACTTAACGGACTTTCCAAGTTCCTTCACGTCATTGAAAGTTCAACTTCTCATGAACCAGAGAGGCAGTTATAGTTGCAAATCGACAATTCTGCTTACTGGCGCTAACCCAGTTCATGACCAATGATATAGCAGTATGTGTACTTAAACAACCTGGTAAGCCACAATTCGTACTAATATCATCCTATATGGCTCCAAGTGAAGATATACATACAACCACAGATGAGATAGAAAAATCATCAGTACCTTACCATCAACTACACCACTTATCAATGGTACAGACGCCAACGCGAAAGCCAAAGAATGGTTTAGCGATGTCACTGACAACAGAAGAGAACTCATGTTGAACCTCCTCCTACGAACGGGTTTATAAGTTATTTACGAGCCAGCAAACTTTTCCAGAATTGTAAATGTTGGAACGCAGCATATAAAAATAGGTAGAAATACACTAGTAAACAATGCTGCAGCACCCTTGCTACAGGATTGGTCTGTGCGTGACAACCTGACAGAAAGTGACCATCGCGCTATTTCTTATAAACTAAATACACAAGGAACTGACTCCAATACAAATGAAGTCTTTCCACAACGGCACAATTTCCGCACTTTCAATGCAAACTGGCCAAAATTTCAACAAGCAGTGTATAATGCGATTGCCGCATCTGAGCCTTCCTTTTATACAGAGATACCAACTCAAGAAACAATCGACAAGAGGGTGAATTGGTTAAAAGAGATCATAACTAATGCCGCTAACAAACCCATACCCCATGGTTCACTAAAAAGTAAAAAGATAGTTAAATGGTAAAATCAAGAACATTCCATCATTATCAAACCTGTACGAAAGACCAGACGAAGAGTCCAGAAGCTTCGATCAAGAAACTTCAGAAGCCTCAGAAGACGTATTGCTGCTATTCAAGAGAGAAAGAAACCAACTTCGAAAGAAGATAAGACAATGCAAAAGAGAATAATGGCGTCAATATGACCAACAATTACAGAAAAAGATCCTTGGAGTGCTCCGTACAGAATAGCCTCTGATAAAGTTCATGTAAAAGAAGCACTATCAGCGATTATAATAGGAGAACAAACGGTCATGTGGGAAGACGCATGTGAAACACTACTCAAGGCTTTACTTCCGGCTGATGATCCAAGAGATGACCTCCCAACACATAGCAACACGAGAAGAGAAATGGATATATATGAAGTAGAAGACACCAGTTCCATTCAATATGATCCAATTACTATTCGGGAGTTAGAACAAGCAATCACCATGTTCAAAACTAGGAAAGCTCCAGGTCCGGATAATATACACATGGAAATGATCCAAGCTGCACTGCCTAGTATCAGAACAATTTTAATTAAATTATATAACAACTGACTTAAGATTAATTACTTTCCAGATTGTTGGAAAGTAGCAAAAGTCGCACTATTAAAGAAGAAGACTCATAAGCCATCCACAAATCCTAAAGCATATCGGCTGATTTGTCTCTTACCAGTTCTTGGCAAGCTATTGGGCAAAATCGTAATTCAAAGACTATAAGATCATGTGAGAGCCAGGGAGGACTTGTCTCCTACATAATTTGGTTTTAAGAACCACAGGTCCACGAAGGACGCAGCGAATAGTTTACCGGCAAGATGAAATTTCGAAACATGTCCTGTTTTTTTGTAGATATTCAGGGCACTTTCAACAATGCTTAGTAGCATTTTCTTTGGCGGGAGATGAAAGAATACTGGGAAGTTCCTGAGAAATTGCTGTTATTCTACTGCCACTTTTTCCAAAACCGTCAGGTGTTTTACGAAGAATCAGATTCGCAGGTGAAGCATCTTCTCATCAAGGGCTGCCCGCAAGATTCTACCTCAGGTCCTGTTTTTGGTACTTAATAATAGACAAATTACTTTGAACTCGAGTTTTTGTAGAACACCAGTTTTTCAAAAGCGAATTTGTTAAATAGTGGTCCAGACTGGCGTAGGGGCTAGCGTCCGGGTAACGGCCTTCCTACTACGGCTAGGCCGACGCTTTCGGCCATGTACAATTAAAGTTAAACAATAAACACACATATACTGGTGATCGACCGAGGTTTATGAATGTGGTCAAAGAAGAAGTCAAAGAAAAGAATGTAGCAAAAATGGTTCTGGGTAATTGTTCTCTTAAGAATATTGGGGTCAAAATCTAGTTACAGATCCAAAGGGAGTCAGGTAAATTCCTGATTCAAAACGGATAAGGATACGAGGCCTTTAGAGAGAAGGGTCTCCCCCCCTCCAGTCTCGAAGGAAGGGACGTGCCGGCGATCTCAAGGGAGGCAGGTGCTCCATTCGTCGACGCCTCCTGGCTGATAGGATCAGCGTCAGAGCACGAGCGACTGAAAGGGCGGATCGTCCACGTCGGAGATGGACACCTCAGGTACCACCATCTTACGGAGGGATCACCAGCACCGACAGTTCCTTCAGTGTGGACTGAATATACCAGTAGTCCGGCTTCAAGAGAATATATTGCGTTTGGGTGATTTTACTTGTATGGCATGTTCACCGTTCAAAACACTGCTGGGAACAGTGTACTACTAGTCGTAGTGTACAACTAGTGTTCTATTCGTTGTACAGAAAATATGATGCATGGTTTGTGTTTGCTCAAACGTGCAAGGCAGATTTGTGTTCCTTTTACCGAAAAAGTCGATTTTTCTTGTTCCAATGAGTAAGAAATTACTTCATCTTATGCGTAATGTAATCAGTCGCTATGGTAATGCATTGATAGTGAAAACGTGTTTTTTCTCTAAGTGAACAATACTAGCGCCTAAACCAGGTCTTTCCAGACTATTTGAGTCACACAACAGATTAAAAGCATTAATCTCTGACAGGAACTAAATTAAACGAATTCAACTAATAAAGGCTTGAACCTCTTTTACATATTTTAATTACCTCATCAATCTCTTGTACAAAAACTCGAGCTGACATCCAAAATTAAGAGAGTCGCCAATCTAAATCAACTTAGGGAAGTCTATCTGTTATTGCTCTACTTTCCAAATCACATACCCATGATTAACATTTTAATCCCATCAAACTCACTCAAGCTACCGAACTCTACTGCAAAATGTCGTTCCACCAATAGCATAATTTCAGCCTTAGTGTTTCGAACGGGTTTTAATTGTTAAAAATGGTTTTAGCACCATATTATCACACCATGAAATATTATGAAAAAACGCATTTTCTATACAACATTTCTCTATACAATCGCGGGTTGCGGGAAAATTTCTTGGCAATAAATTAATCTATTAAAATTTAATAATTTAGATAATACAATTTAGATAAGCATCCGAACACATTTTAAATCTATGTTTTAGAAGAAGCTTCGTCACACTGGAATCCAACTTCCAGCGTTTCTGGCAACCTGTGTCACGGGGTGGGATGGCCTTTCAAAAACGGAATAGAACATCCAAAAGGTCTCAGTTTTTAGATTACAGCATACAACTTCACCCGTGTCCGATTCACGAAAATCTGATTTTACGGCCCTAGGACGCATCGTTTTCGAGTTATGCAGTATGGTAAAGTGTTACAACGTAATTTGTATAACGGGTTGCCTATTCACCTGATTCTCCAAATGTGCGATAATATTTATGAAATTTAACTTCTTTCTAAATCTGTTCGATACAGGACCGGGGACTACACAGGAGTAATACACTTACAAGTTTTGGTTTCTACGTTTTCTTAAAAAAACAACTAAAGAAATGACATCGTTCCTTAGCGTAATACAAGTGGAAGAGTTACTGGGCTTCAGAAACGAAATAAAAGGATTAATTTCAATAATGATATTAATGCGTTAGTTACAGTTTATACTGTATAATTATAAAATACGAAATGTGCCTGTAACATATACTGTACCATGTAACATACATTGTAACATGTATTGTCTGAGCCAATGGCCCTTTTCTCTATTTGTTCGTCCAGTTTTCCTGATCCTTTGAGCGAATACTGACATGGCCCCTTGTTTTGCTTCTGGACATAAATGTAGTTTCACTATCTACGCAAGTATTCTTGAAGTATTCAAGTATGAAGTATTCAAGACTGAAGTATTCTGTGGGGAGAATAGTCGCTCGTATTGACGTCGCAGTGGGTCGATTCCTTCCCGTGGAGCTCGATAAAGCGAAGCCAGCTAAAATATGTACCTGAAATGATGACCAAATAGTTTTCATTATACGGGAGCGAATTTTCATGTTATATCAAAAACTAACTAACTAATAACTAATTCTGTTTTATTAAATACTTCATTTATAATTGCACTCAGTGCAGTACAAAACCGACGACAGGGATTCCGGAGATCAAGAAAATGTGTGGAGATTGCACTACACCATGCGTCATGTACAGTTTTTTAAAACTGAATTAAATGATCACAGGTGTTGTCATTGCCAACAATGTTGGCAATGACAACACCTGTGATCATTTAATTTTAAATGCCAACGACATTTCACCACTAAACCAATATTTTTTAAAACTGGTTTTGTGTTAAATAAATAAATTGCTGACGTCATTCGTTAGTTTGATGCTGTGTATTGGAACTTTAAATTTATGCATATTGTTAATGTGTTGCGTTTAGGATAGGAGTTTATACGTGAAAGAGTCATGGGCGTGTAGCGGAAAGCGAGGGGGGGGGACTGAATACAATGGTGTGGGTGTCGCGTCTCCCCTTGCTGGAGGAAGATTTTCTCGGAAACAGCGGCCGGGGTGTGGCGGTGGGAGAACGGTGTTGCGGACAGCGGAGAAATCGATATTTCAGGCAACCAATTCAGGTGAATGAAAAATATGAAATAAAAATTAAATCTTTGGGAAAGCGGTGGAAAACATTAGTATCAACTTAGATGAGCGAATTTGATGTGAATCCAGTGGACTTTTAAGGACGAGAAGACAGTTTGTACGATTTTTAAGCGATTCCGACCATTCCTTCTAGGTGTTGCAATTTTCACAAACACTAATGTACTTATGTTATTGCCAGTCAATATGAATAGAACTGTAACTCGCTCTGAATACCTTTACATCCATTACAGGCATAAAAATTGAACACAATCTTGGATGAATTATTACGTGTCTACTTTTGCTTATGAAAGTGGTGGAATGATGAACTATTTATATAGATATATGTTTTCTTGTCAAATTTAAAAACTGTCAACTTAGCACTTGACGAACACTTATGTAATTTTTCTCATTAACTTTGATATGCTTTTCTCCCTGAGGAGAATCTAAATAACTGGTCGAAACATTGGAGCATTCAAAGGTGAATATAAATTTTATATTCATATATAAATTTTATATTCTTATTATAAATTTTAAGATAGGATTTTTCAATTATTGTGGTTGGATGTGTTATAGAGTACGTGGAAGATAATAGAAATTTAGAATATTTTGTGTTTGGACACTCTCTGCATGTAAAAAATCTGCGAATTTAGTTTTCATTTTTTAAAAGAGGTGCTTGGTTTGATACGTTTGGGTCAGGGATGCTCGTTAACTGCAAAATCACTTTGCTAGAGAGACACTTATTCACATCTCTCAAGGAATAACAGTAATATGAAGTCAAAGTCATTCTTCAAAAAAACTAGTATTGTGGAGCTCTGATAACAAAACATTGAATGAATATTTTTCCTGTATGTAGTAAATTCCCTTCTCTAACACGTTGTGTAGTCGAAAGTCACGCTTTGTAGGTCCTTGATACCTAAAAATTGATTTAGGCGAAACGTCTGTCTGTCTATCCGTCCGTCTCTAGTGTAACACTAATGTCTAAACCGGTCTACTTTCCCCAAAATTGACATTTCTCGATCGATTTGGCTGAACTCGGAACCGACAATTTGAAACAGATGTTTTGATTGTCAAAGGTTCTGTACAAGAAGCTTTAACAACATTTTCATTCTTTTTTCTAAAATGGCTCCAAATTATTTACTCCGTTAGAGCAACATATGCTAAAATTTGCGCATCTCTTGTTACCGTTGAGTCCTCTAAATTTTCGAAAAGTTCAAAATTTGGTTGACATCGTCCTACAACTATAAGGATTTTTCTTTGAGGAAATATGTTTTTCAATGACAAATATTTAAAAAAGGGTAGATACAATTTTTGAAAACATTAGTAGTTTTCGCGTAATTAAGCAAGAAATATAGGCAACTAAAAAGTTCTCAAAATTGTCCCTAATTTTTTTCTCAATAACCTTAAGTATGCTTATAAAATGATTCAGTCCCATTTTCACTTAAAGTAAGCTGATATAAATGACTGTTATATTTTCGTTGATCTCTCTGGATTTTTTTAAAATTGCAGATGTTCCAAGTAATGCGAAAAAGTATTGCTGTTTTAGCACCACTGTTACGGTAACATATTTCGATGCATTTGTTGTATTTTGTTTTGTAGATTGCGTGTAAGCATGGGGATGTGTCTTCAGCGTCCGTTGCTCCAGCAGTGGAGATAGAGCAACTGGGAGTTTTGGGAGAGGGCGGCCGGTGGTGGGCCGTGTCGCGCTGAGGGGCAGGGGCAAGGATAGGGTTTCTAATCAATAAATCGGATTCCGGGCCGCAGGGGTTCGAGGACCAGTCGGAAACGAGGGCGGGGTCACTAGGCTGGAAGAGAGTGAAGGTGAAGCATAACCGCGAGCAGCGTGACAGAGATGACCATGGCGGGGATCAGCGAGTTGGAGATGAAAGTGGAGGGAAGGACGAAGCGTGAAATAACGCGGCGGGGTGATATATGGCGTCGAGGAGCGTGGCGTCGAGGAGCGTGGCGTCGAGGAGTGTGGCGTCGAGGAGCGTGGCGTCGAGGAGCGTGACGTCGAGGAGCGTGGCGTCGAGGAGCGTGACGTCGAGGAGCGTGGCATCACGCGTGGCGTTGAGGAGCGTGGCGTCGAGGAGCATGGCATTGAGGAGCGTGGCGGCAATGAGGGTGACGTTGAGTGAAGCGATGACAATCCTGACGAACAGAATCATAGCGGAGAGAGGTGGGGCAGGAGGCACGTGGCGAAACATGCGGGGTGAGATGAAGCCGAGGGATGAAGACGTGGAGAGGAGGGGCAGTATTACACGAAGCAGTGCGGAGAGTGCTGAAGGTTAAGCGGGAAGAGAGAGAGAGACAGAGAGAGAGAGAATGACTGGGCGGAGAAGGAGGCGTTTTTGGTGTAGAATCCACTTATGGAAGTATTTGCTACGCGGAAGCCTTGTGAGGACGAGAGGTGGGGAGGAGAGGCGGGTATGTAAGCCGAAGAAGATATTGTTGGGATTTGATTTTAAATCGGGATGCGTGGCCCAAATACCTCTTAATGTTTTTTTGACAAGAGCTATTAACGTGGAAAATCATACCTATATAAGTGTGAATTGCGAAATCATTTTGGACACAACCAACGAGTACATATGCTTTAACATTTCCTTTATTAGTACGGGTATTTTGTAAAATGTGAAATGTCCAGAAACTACAAACTTAACTTTATTAACTGATAAGGTTGGGTCCGATAATATCGAAATTTCCATAAATAACCATTGCAACTTTGTTCTTTTCTTTTGTAAGACTGCGGAAACTAACATTCTTCATCCTTTGCTTATTACTTATATTTTTGAAACCTAATATTATTGTGTGTTATAATATATTGTCCATTTTTCTTACGGAATATTTTTCAACCAGTTTACTCTTTAGAATTGCGAAATATACTCAACCACTTTACTCTGTAGAATTGCGTTTTTCGCAAAGAAGTTAGTGCAATATTAAATACACTTAGTGTTATTTCGTTTTTTGTCGAAATTTTCAGATTCAGAAGGGAAATCTCCTTAGCGCGGAATCAGTTCGCGTCTGAAGATACGATGAGCCATCTACCTTGCTGCTGAGGAGAAAAACAAACGAACGTGCTCGGACGAAGGTAGAGGCAAAGGGCAAAGTTCAAGGCAGATCGATATCCAAGTCTAAGACTAGAGTAGGAGGAGTACAAAACCGTAATCAAAATGAATGCAGTGGAAAATGAAAACAGGAGTAAGTACAAAAAAGGAAGAGGAGGGAAGATTAGTAATATGCAAAGGACTTGCGCAACTAGTTACGGAGAAAGCATAAACATACGGGAGTAAATGAAAAGGAACGGAGAAACCAGTACTTAATATATATAACTTATATATATATATAATATAATATATATAATATAGAATATATAATATATATAATATAGAATATATAATATATATAATATAGAATATATAATATATATAATATAATATATAATATATATAATATATAACTTATATAATAACTTAGAATATCGATATACAAATGAAAGGGTTTCAGTGGCTGAGCCCACCTTTTACTTCATCCATTTTTTAGTAAAATAACTACTAACTACTGGAATTATTCTTTATTTATGTGAATAAAATTCGATATACGCAGTATGACTATACTTGCGGTGCTACAAAATGACACATAGTTTCTCGCACTATTTAGTTTCCTTTCATATTAAGACAATGATTTCTTTTCGGTTTTGCCTCACCCCTTTCGCGATTGTCATGCATTGGCGCATATCGGTGACCTACCGGGGCCTTCCGCGATAACTACCTCCCTTGGAAGATTATCTGTGAAAACCACCATCGCACTCTCGGAACTTCATACCCAGGTAGCAAGTAGGCTCATTTCATTCCTGAACCAGTGTAAGTGCCAGGGGTAGGACAAATACTTTTTTCGTGAAAGCGACAAATACTCATATTTTTGCAAACTTGCACATAACCTTATTTAAGGATGACTTTGAAGAGCATATTTAATTCAGGAAAAAGTCTCTATCTTCAACATTGTAATTGTAGAAAAACACGAAAAAATGAACTTTTGAAAAATGAAACTGCTTCATATAAAGTAACCTGAAAAATGAAAATATTCTTCAAATTCACTGAGCGTCAAGTCGATTCACATCAATATGGAATAAAGTTTTCGGGAAAAAATACTGTACATGATTTAGACGCTAGAATTGTTTACGGGCAAAGAAGTTCGAAGATACACTCAATTCAATGGCTTTCATGTCAGTTATTTCCCTTCAAAACAATGCATTTTATGCTGAATTACAGTAACTTTATTTATACTACATAAAACAGGAAGTATAAATGAGAAAAGGTGATCTATGATTTAATTAAGAACATTTTTAAGAAATTGTAAGAACTGCTTAAATTGTTTAATATAGTTATTTTAAAAGAAAGAATTCATTTATGTTGAATGTCAGGTAATAAAAATGAAAAGTTGAAAAGTTATACAAGCTCTTAGAACCGTTTCTGTCTCATCCCCTTTCGGCCTTTGTAGGCAGACTTCAGGTTCACCTTACATAGTATTTCCTGTGGGCGAAATTGTGGCAATACAGTATTCTTGATGAGACAAGTTACTGCAATTATCCATTGTAAGTCGTATGTTTACTGCGGCGTCGCGTTGAAACCTGTGGGGAATTTTTGGGGTTTGCATTTCGCTTAGTCTTCTAGGAAACATAATATTTTGCTTCTGCACAAGAATTACTTCTTAGAATCATTTCTTAGACCTTCAAAAGCAGAGAGGCTTCCAGAGGGTCTTATCCTTAAGCTCCTACTAAATGAGACGTTTATGTTTTTTGTACCATAATGATGAGTACTTTTTAGTTCCTCCATTCTAGGACAGTTAGTTGGAGGCGGGCAGAATCAATTATTCATGTTCGAGTATGCGCTGTATTGTTACGTTCTGGGCTATCATGAAATGTAATAGTGAAAGCAGGTTCCGTGTAGGCTCAGAAAGTTAAAAAAAATTGACAGACTCGTGCTACTCACGGTAATGCAATCCGATCCGAAGTGCGATCTCCGAAGAGTGTAACATTTATTTATTTATTGAACTGAAGGAAAAAATGGAGCGGTTTTCGACAAAATGTTTTTTATTAATTGCATAAACAGGCACACATAACGCAATAACTACTCGTTTTAAAAAATGTACCTAACGTTTTTTAAAGAACTGATTCTTTAGAACATATTTTATCTAGAGCTGATCCTTTAGATTGTATTTTATATAAACACAAAAATCTTTATCTTCAATTTTGTAATTTTGAAGTATTAAAATTTTGCAATTTTCCTCAATAATTTGCCGGAAATTGAGACTTTGCGGCAGTTTTCAGTTTGCCCGAAATGAGACTTCAATAGCACCATTTTTTAC
The DNA here is from genome assembly GCA_031308135.1 of Acheta domesticus. Lineage (NCBI taxonomy): Eukaryota > Metazoa > Arthropoda > Insecta > Orthoptera > Gryllidae > Acheta > Acheta domesticus. Next base: position 100,538,239 of record JAHLJT010002406.1, on the reverse strand, counting down.
CGTACTTTCATATATGCGACGAGAAAATTTAAACAAAGAATTTGGTAAACGTTTTTAAAATCATTTTAAATGATTTGAATTTCACTCAAAAGAACGCGAAAGGTACTCATATTTTCAAAAATTGTTCATGACTTTTTTCAAGATCTATCTTCAATGAGTAGATTTCATTAAGGAAAAAATCTCTGTCTTCAGTATTGAATTGAAGCGTCCCTCAAGCTATCTTCAAGAGAAAGATCAACAAACTAGTGGTGCTACAGAAATTGCACAGACTTTCTCGTATTAGTTTTCTATTTCGTTTGGTCTCAGTTAGGTATTCGGAATGGCCACGTTCTCTTGCAAGCTGCCATCTATCGACGCCCAAGCACATTTCTTTGACATTTTCTTAATTTTTCTCTTTCCTAATAGTAGAACAGAAATATTATTTTAAGAATAATAAAGGATAGAAAAATCTAGTTCTAATGACATTTTTTTTAAATTGGAGCCGTATTTAATAAAATTACGTTTAAGCGCTACTGTAAATTCGAAAAATACTGAAATTTGAAGCTTTTTTCACAGACAATTTTTGAGTTTTCGAAAAACATCATTAGAAGTCTTTTGAACTACATCGACTCACAAATACAATAGTGTTTACAAATTGTTGGAAATGCGTACATTAACGGTGTGAGAGAACTGTCAAAAAATTACATTTGTATACGTTTTGAAATAACGAAAAAATACTCCATCATGAACTTTACATCAAATGAAAGAGTGCAATTAGGACTATCCGTTCGAAAAGTTTGAAGACAAAATTTGGAGCCATTTTTCAGAGAATGACGTTCGAACATTTCTGAAAATACGGAATTTTGAGCTAATTTTCACAGAAAACGGTTAAGTTTTCGACCAACTTTACTTGAGATTATTTAAACCACATGCACACATAAATATAATAATGTGAACAACTCGCCACTAAATTAAATATTAACGATGTGAGAGACAAGTCAAAAAAGTAAATTTTTGTAATTAAAAACAACAAACAAACAAAAGAATAGAGCAGTATGGCGTATATGTCATCTTACAGAGTACATTAGGCACTATCCTGGCCAAAAGTTTAAAGAAAGAAATTGAGCCGTTTTTGAGAAAATTTTGTTTTTGTAATTTTTTTAAAATAGCACGTATTGCAGATAATGTTGCGCGAAAACTACTACAATTAAAAAAATGTACATGACTTTAATGAAAGAACTCACTATGGAGAACTTTTATTTAAAAGAAAAATCTCTATCTTCGATTTTGTAGTTGGAGGAAGAGTCCGAAAAAATCAAACTTTTGCAATTTTCCAAAATTCAGAATTAACCGTGAAAATGGGATCTATGCCACCTTTATAAGTGTATTTTACTCTATTCTTACAAGACATTTTAAGAACAAATTTGGAGTCGATTTTGAGAAAATTTCGAAAATGTCCGGGGGGCTTCATGTGAAGTGTACCCCCAAATTTTACAGAATCTTTTTCAAAATGTAAAAGTATCGATTCGAGCCAGATCGATAGGGGGTTTCTTCAATTTGAAAAAAAATCCTACGTATGGTTTAGGCGTTAGTAATGTTCACAGACGGACGGACAGACGGACGTTTTATTTTCAATTGGTTTTTCGGTATCAAGAACCCACAAAGAAGGATTCTAGATACACTATGTGTTAGGGGATTTTCTTTCTTAATTTAGCAACTGGATTTATCCACTTTTTCGTTATCAGGGCCCTGCAATGAATTTGTATCTGGCGAAAATCCGCCGGAGCGAAACATTACACAATTTCCCCTGTATTATAGATGGGGTCATTTTTTCGAAAACTTAGAAAATATTGAGGCTTCGTATCAAGGATTCCAAAAATTAAAATGTCTCTCTTTAAATTTCACAGGGCCTGGAATTCACTTAAATCGATCACGGAATATCAATTTGGAGAAAATCGACTGAAGGGTATAGGTACTAGCTTTGACAACAGAATAGACAAATGGACGGACAGACACGTTTTGCCCTTTATTGATTTTTCGGTATCAATGATTCACCAAACATGGATTCTAACTACACAACGTGTTAGAGCAGGGGTGTCCAACATTCAAGGAGTCACGACATTCTCTTAAGCTTACGCTATCCGAGATAAAATGTAATCAAAATTGTTGGTGCCGTTTTGGAGAAAAAATGTGAAAAATATCTTTATAAATATTCCAATTGATTTTTTCTTTTGATAGAATTGAGGGCGCCTAAAAATGTCGCAGGTCGCGTTATTGTTGAACTTTCTGAATTTTGAAAAGTGCTGTTGTAGCACCACTAGTTAATTTGTATATTGCAGACCTTCCACCCACTATCTCACACAAATGTTCTTATGTTGATGACCCGACTATTGACACCCAACATGCTTCCTTTGAGAAATCCGAGAAAATACCATTGACTTAACATAAGCTTATAATGGAACTACTATTACAAGTACAGGCATACCCCAAGTATAAAGAAGAAGGAATGTTATATTTCTCATATATGTAATTGAACAGTCGAATGGAAATTGAAAATTTATTGAAACTGTCCATGTTTAAGTATATTGAGACACTAATTTACTTGGGCATAACCCTGCACAGTACCCTATATTTTAGAGCTCACTTGAAAACTATATCTTCAAAAAACCTATCAGAAATATTTCTACAACTGTGCGGCACAACAAGGGGAGCAGCTAATACAGTACTTCCTTCCTCAGATTGGGACTTGTGTGCATGCGCAGTATGGTTAGAAAGTCATGTCCATCTGGTTGATACCCAATCAAAGGCACACGGTAACAGGTTGTATTAAGTTGACCCCAACCGTGTGTCATTCCTCTCTGAGCCACACCCTCCCCAGACTTAAAAGAGAGAGCGCTACTGGAAGAATTCAGGAAGTTTTCCCGTAATACTAACCTTCCTGAATATGACTGCAACCAATACAAGTTACAAATGTCACACCATCCTCTCTCATTGCACTAAAATTACGAAAATCATCCATTCACATATCCATTCTTAAACGAGAGTTATTTCCCATCCGATCGGAATGTGCGAGATACCGGACCACCAATACACCTACAACAATCCAGAATTTTCTTATCACTAACCAAAAGTCTTCAGAATTTGCTATGCCTTGCCATTTGTGGAAGAAGGCAAACCGCATACGCACTAGACAATGCGATGTTCGGCGTCCTTCTTCAAATGAGGCGTGGTGACGTCAATGGCGTGTGGCGCTCCCCAGACAGAGGAACATTTCGAGGAGAGATGTGAACTTACAGCTTATAAGTGGGATGCGTCAGACTTCCTACACCGACTGTAATAGAATGGATTATGAAGCTTGTACTTCTTTGATCCTGTGATCCGGAATAATTATTAAATTATTGTTTTCATGTATCACATACTTTTAGATTGTATTAATTTTCCTTTAAGCATGTGTACTTGCCACAAGATAAATATGAAAAAAATTAAGGATCGCGATGTCAGCCTAGTCGATCGGCGAATGTAAATTTTTGTAAAAATCCTACTTACTGTCTAGCAGCTAACGTTGTTCACAGATGGCCGCGTGCACGCACAGACGAATGTTTTGCCATAAATAAATTTGTTGGTATCAGGACCCAACTAATATGGGTTTTGAGTACACAACATAATAAATAACCTTCCAGCATGTAAGAAGAATATTATGCGGTATTAAGGACCCATAATGCGAATTTTTCTGTCGAAAAATTCCCGTTTTTCGCTGGAGCATTGCAATACTTTCTTTATATCACATAAGTAGTATGAGAGAAAGTAACAATTGGGAGTGAGCTGCTTGCAGAAACTTTTGCTTCTCTTATTGTTATTAAGTGCTGTTGGCACATTTCGCTCGGTGCGGACAAGTTCCTGCGACTTCCGCCCACCTGGGAACTCCTTGCGGTAATCCCGCTAAATTATGGGAGTTCCATGCTACACCAGTGTGTTATGGGGGCGCCAACTGCAAAGTTCGCGCGTCCCACTTAAAAAAAATCATCATCAATCAATCAATGAAATGGAATGAAAACATTAATTGAATCATTGTTTCCCCGCGCCTTGAAGCATGTGACAGTTCTTCCGCCGCCCGGCCAGGTTGCAATCAGCTACCCTCGCCGCCGCCACCGGTGACGTCACTACATCGCCACCGTCATCGCCGCCACCAACACCATCGCGCCGTCGCCGCCCCTATCTCTCCCTCCGCCTGCGTCCGCCCCCCGCCGCCAGCTAGCCGGCTGCCCGCCCCCCTGCGCCCTGCCCGGGGTCTGAACCCGGGGCAGCGCCAGAACACGGGTGGACAGCGGGCGACAAAGCTGGTGGAGTGTGGGCCAAGCGGAAGGAGCTATGGTGGACTGGGAGCATGAAGCATCCACGGCGGTGAAGGGCATTTTTCACGCTTTCTGCATTTGAGACCCTCTACTAGACAGCTGGGTAATTTGTAGGAGCTGTGGTGCTGTGACAGTGATGTGGTTCGACAACCCAGCCATGTGTGCCTCGTAACCTTTCAATGTTACATTCATTTGGTTTTTCTTTCTGTGTTAGTAAGGTAGCATCGCTTGGTCAGTGTGTGCCTTTAATTTTGTGTTTCGCAACATTGCAAGAGTTTTGTGAAATTGTTAAAGTTTTTTTTGTATTCTTTGACAGTGCAGAATTTGAATATTGTAATGAATGCTAATATTGTTTATAGTGACAACTATTCACTCTTCCGGAAAGTAGACTGAATACACTGCCGTCCCGCGTTCTCCTAGGCGCACAGGTAGAAATTCCAAAACATTATCGTGGTTACAGCCCACTCCAGTTATAGTGAACTCGGATATAATGGACCCTTGGTTATAGTGAACTTAAGCCACTGGTCCCTTTTCTTTTACATTACTAATAAGCATAAGAAGATTCGAGTATAATGAACCTGAACCTCGGCAGTAGTGAACGTAGGAATTCCACATCCTGGAAATTATTTCCCTCCTGGCAGAGAATACATATCCTCAGTGCCACAAATTCTAAAACTAGGCAGCTTGAAAATAATATCATCGGCCAAAGGTCATAATCGAAGTAGGGAATCGAACGGAAATGGAGACTGATGACCTAATGGCACATAGTTTCACTGCGGAAACAAAGGCCGTGTCCTGCAAGGGCTGCAACTGGCGGCGGCGAGACGCCATTGCTTGCTTCACTATCACGTTCGGTGTTACTCGATATTCCGTGAGGCAAAGCGCGTTCAGTTCTACGAAGGCGACAGCAAGCACGCGACCGCCACGGCCTGGTGGTATCCGCCGTGCCGCGTGGAAAAGTGATCAGTTTCATTAGCTGCTTGCTCCTTCCCGCCGCCAAAAGCTTCTCGTGTGTTATTACGTGAGTAATAAGGCCTTCAGTGAATAGGATGGTATTCCAACAGTGCAAGAGACATTGAAGAGTGTTAAGACTGCATTACGATATTTAAACACTGAAATCAATGCAGAATCAAGGGTGGAGAGAGCACGAACACTGGAGGGGGATCTAAAGAAATTATTAATGAAAAATGTACGTAACAAAAAATTGAAAACTAGTGGTGCTACAGAATGACACAGACTTTCCCGTATGTTTTCTATTTCCTTGGGTCGGGGCTAGCTATTCGGAAGTGCCACATACTCTTGCCAGCTGCCATCTATCGCCGCCCAAAGTACGTTTTTTTGACATTTTCTTCATTTTAAGGTTTCCTAATGGTAGAACGGTAATATTATTTTAAGACTATTAAAGAACACTAAAACCTCGTTCTAAAGTGGCAAGTTTCTTTTAAAAATTGTAGCCGTTTTTAAGAAAATGGCATTTGAGCGCTACTGAAAATTCGAAATTTGAAGCTCTTTTTCACAAAACATTTTTGAGGTTTCAAAAAACTTAATTTAAATAATTTGAAGCACTCACAAATACAATAATGTTTACAAATTGCTCGAATTGTCCATAATAAAGATGTGAGAGATCTTTAAAAATTGCATTTGTGTTATTTAAAAAAAAATAAATTGAACTTTACGGCATATTGAAAAGTGCAATTAGAATTATCAGTTCCAAAAGTTTGAAGAAAAAACTTTGAGCTATTTTCGAGAAAATGGAGTATGAGCGTTTCTGAAAATGCGGAATTTTGAGCTAGTTTTCACAGAAAACGGTTGAGTTTTCGAGAAACTTTACTTAAAATTATTTAAAGAACATATATAATTAATATGATAATGTGGACAAATCGCCGCTAATGTAAATATTAACGACATGAGATACAAGTCAAACAAATATCATTTTTGTAATTTTGTCATTTTTGCCATTACTCTCGATGTTCTGTAGCGTGCGTTGTTGATACAGGTTCTTGGTAGTTTTTATATAACAATCGCAGTGCAGAGAAAAAAGTGGGGAAAGAAGGACGACGAGGGCAAGGGTAAAAAATGGGTCAAGGGGACAAATGGGTCAAGGGGACAAATGGGTCAAGGGGACAAATGGGTCAAGGGGACAAATGGGACAAGGGAACAAATTGGGCAATGGAACAAAGTGGGAGAAGGTTACAAGGGACAAAATTGGACGAGTTGAGAAAATAGGACAAGGGGACAAATGGGACACGGGGAAAATGGGACAATGGGGACAAAACGGCTCAAGGGGGCAAAATTAGACAGAGGGCAAAGTGGGGAAATGGGACAAGGGGACAAATGGAACAAGGGGATAAATGGACAGGTAACAAATGGGACGAGGGGCAAAATGGAATAAAGTGGGGCAGGGGACAGAATGGACAAAGTGGGGACAGGGGGCAGAAAGGGACAATGGAACACAATGGGTCAAAGTGGAACAATGGGACAAAATTGGACAAAGTGGGACGGGGGACAAAATGGGAGAAGGGACAAATGAGACATGGGGTCAAAATGGGATAAGATAGACGTCAGAACAAAACGGGACAAGAGGCAAACGGAAAAGTGAGAAAAATGGGACAAGTGGGATCAATGGGACATGGGGGACAAAATGAACGAATAGAGACAAAAAGGACAATGGCCAAGTGGGACAAAAGGGACATATTTATCAGAAGATGTATGGACATTGGTAAAATCTAATTCCGAGAGTCCGCCAAAATATTTTTTAATAGACTCTCCAGCATTTTAGCGGCCGTTGCTATGGACACGCTCCTAATGTATTGTTTAGATGGCTGGTTGCTAAGGAGCTAAGCGCGTGTTCAACGACGTAAATAACAAAAAATAAATAAATTGACTGATTGGTTGATTAGTGATTCCCTGTGCGGCAACTATTAAGGCCATTAGTCCCGTTCGGGTAGTAAATTTGTAATCGCGGAAGGTGGCGGTGTTCTTCCGCTGGATGGCGAGATCCGGCACCGACCTACGTCAGCTTGCAGGGTGTTTTCCCAACCAGGTAGCTCCCACCAGCGAGGCACCGCCCCAGCCAGAACAAACTCTATGCTCCTGACTGGTCTCCCGACAAGTGTGGTAGTGTAGTGGTTTTGTGAGTGTGGGGAGAACAAGGGAGAGAAAGGAACGATCGCGCGCGGTCCGTTGACCATTTTTATGGTACTGCTCCAGCATTCACCTAATGTTGATTGAAGATACTACGGATCAGAGCGTTGGCCTCTAGAATTCTTGTCCAGGCAGCAGCTGAAATTGACCCAGATGTCTAATGTCGAAAAACCTGCCACTGTCGGGATTCCAACCCCAGGATCTCCCGGGTAGATGCGCTTCAGTGATATCAGTTGATGCCCTGAGTCACCTTTGCGGGTAAAATATCTTATTGATTCCCGGAACGACACAACAAAATCTTACTCCTGAAGTGATTACCAAATTTGAAAAAGGTTCTAATTTGTCCAAGTTACGCATAACAAATGCATCCATCCCGATCTGTGAGTACAAAACTGTAAATCAACTCGCCACATACACTAATTACGACCATATTTGGAACAGCATTAATAGATCTTACTTTTACGTATGGAAAATTACAGCTCAAAATAACCTTAAACATGAATTTTACGACGGAAAAATACGAGATTATATTTTTGACATTATTCCAATACATTCTTTCCCAATTACTATAGTAGATGGAGGAAAAGTAATGCATTAAAACTAAACTAAAAACGTTCTCCCTAAAAGGAAACATTCCAGGCATTCCTATCAACCTCTAACTTTTGCCACGTGGAGCGCTATAATGTTTAGTAGTTCGGGGAAACCCTGAGGTGGTATGGCGAGAGGCTCGTGCTGCTCATTAATGCTAATTGGACGGACGGAACTTCGCTCTTAACGGGGTCTACGCACCATCACGTATTTATTAGAACTAGAAGCCATGGCCTAATTATATTTTATACCATCTAGTGGGTGTTTTCACGCTGGCAATCAGAACTCTTTTTCGCGCAGCTCTTGTGCAATGTTCGGTGTAGATAATGTTTCACTTTTTTTATTGATAAATGTTTTATAAATAGAAATAAAAAGTATCTAACTTGCCGAAATCTTTAAATATAATTTTAAGAACACACTTTGAGTAGTAATCATTATTTTCGTTGAAAATCACTGTTATCTAATGCAATAATTATGGATCTGTTTTCCGTAAATTTATTTCAGTGGAGGCGGTAAAGCTTAAAAAGAATATCGTTATTTTTCGGAATGTTTCTATTTCGTTTGTTTCTTGTGTTAAATCATTGTGATGATAATATTACTTGTCATTGTGATTAATAGTTTGTTTACTCTTGAAGATAGTCATACACTTACAGGAAAACATCAAGGAAAAAGCCTCCGGCATTTCCTTGGGGATTTTCTTTAGAACCCCATACATAGAGTGTTTATTCCTCAAGGAAATCCTCCAGGTAAATGATTTGATTTTTTCTAGATCTATATGCTAGTTCTGTGTTATCGTGAAAATGTGAAAACATGTACTTCGGGCGGCGATAGATGGCAACTGGGAAGAGAATGAGGCAAAGTCGAAAAGCTAGCCCAGGCCAAAATAATTAGAAAACTAACTAATACAAGAAAATTTGTGCCATTTTCTCGAACCACTAGCTTTGTTTTCTTTACGGACATGGCTTCTCATGTTATACATTTTTTAATAACCATCTTCAGTTGCCTTTCGGTCCACTTATTTCAATTTTTCGACCAGTTTCGTGTACACGTTTTTATTTCGATCATAATAACCTCGAAAATACGGCCTCAAGGCCAAAAACCTGTTGTCTTTAGCCCTCTTCTAGTCTTTTTGCCCTCTCGCCTCCTTCACATCAAGGAAACAGCACCACACGTTGGGAAATTTCTTAAGGCTTGGTCTGTCCTTGTATACATATTGGGTAGCCTGCTTCCATTCGTCCGTCCCGATTAAACCGCTTCCGGATTACTAATCCAGACAAATGAAGCGTCATTCGACGCGTATCGGTGTCCCGTTGGGGAGCTGTTAATGTTACCCGCGGATGAATATAAAAGATTAGAAAATATTTCTTTAAAAAGCGAATTTTTTGTTTATTAAGCGTGTTTTGTGTGACTTACGGCACCTATAGAGGCGAGCTCATTGGATTCCTATTAACTAGACAAATGGATTTGTATAATTCTTACGCGTGTAAACGCGTGTTTTTGATGGTTTTGAATAATGGAATATTGTGTTAGCCACTATCTTAGAATCGCGTAAAACATGCTTTCAGGAGAGAAAAGCCAGAGAGAGTTGCTTGTTGAATGAAGGAAATGATGCACGTTAAAAATAATACAATGAGTAAAGTTGCATTAATTCAATAAACATAATAAATGAGATATCATAATGACAATGAAATATTGATTGATACCAAGAGGAAACTAGTGGTGCTACAGAGTGGCACACACTTTCTGGTACTAGTTCGTTTTCTAATTTCTTTTGGTTTTGTTCCATCCTCTGGCCAGCTGCCATCTATCGCCACCCACATTTTTGAAAACTCAATTTTTTGGATTCCTAATGGTGGAAACGATATATTAATTTAAATATAATTATAAATTCATTTAAAGTAGAGTTTCAAATATGTCCTGTCGTGACAGATTTCCCTAAAGATAGCTTCCCGCGAACAAAGGTTGTCAGTACTCTATTATGCGTTTATAAATGGACCCAAATATTGTAACACATTGAACATAGCAAGACTAATTAAACAGTCGGATTTCTATTTCTGAATTAAACGATAATTGTGTCCAAACATTCCGAAAATCATGCCTTTAGGTAAGAGATTTGCATGATAACTATACAACGGAGGTAAATCATCTTGAACGTCACATTATTCTGGTATCCACCTCTGCAATTTTATAACCAAGACGAAGGTGAAGAAATTACGACTACATCGTGAGTTTAACTCACGAAGAAAACGCGTTCCATAAATTTCCTGTCAAGCGAGAGATCCCTTATATCCGATTTACGCGTTTCCTTTAGACGAATAATTCCGGAGTTCGAGCAAACGTGCGGATGCGCACTATGCGCGCTGAAACTACAGATTCAAACTCGGGCGCGTGCCCTCTTTCGCTAAAAATCAGGAATCGTTCGTCAAAACGAAGCGTAGAAAAGTCAACGATCCAATATCCGGGATCCAGGGCATAAACTGATGTCACTGCAGTGTCTCTGACCGGGAGGTCCCAGGGTTCAAATCTCAATAGTGGTAAAATTTTCGACTCCAGCTAGTCAACTAGCGGCAGCCTGAATTCAGCCGCAGTGTGAAGGACAATTCCAGCTGCCGGCTGCTCTGATCGGTAAATTTCAGTAGTTTCTCCGATCAAAACCAGGCGAGCCACAAATGGACCACGGACCGCACGCGATCTTCCCTCCTTTTTCTGGTCTCTTCTCGACCTTTACTTACATTTACACATATGCACTACTCTACCACACTTGTCGGGAGGCAAGTCGGCAGCTTAGACGTTGCCCCGGCTGGAGCAGTGGAAGAAACTGGTTGAGACAAATCCTTGCAAGCCGTTGCAAGTCGTAGGTAGGCGCCAGAAATTGCCATCCGCGGGAGACCACCGCCACCTCCAGCGAAAAAAAAATATGTACCACAATTACGGACTAATGACCTCCGCAATTGACGCGCCCGCAATCACCAATCAATTAAATTAATTCACTATCCGGGTCATATACCGTGTCTTTGTCGTTACTCGCAACCCAGATATTTAATCATCACCCCTTGTTTTGGCAATTTGGCAACACTTGAAATGCCTTCGGCATCTCTCTCACTTTTAGTGACCCCAGCCGCGTGCCCTCAGATTTCGAGCTGAGATGTGTCTAATTTTAGTTAGAAGAAAGAGAAAGGATTTATTCTGGTCCTAGTTACTCTTCAACGTTCTGTAGCCCTACACTGAAAAGAGAAAGCTCTTGATATAGTGGTCACTTTTGATCATTTACTCTAAGTAATTGTTTTTTGACATTTTAAGGAAATTATGTATATTATTTTCTGTAAAAAGGCTGATTTTGATATCCATCTTATTCGCTCCCAGTGAACCGTTTTAAACAAAGGAGATACCCCCAAAAATAAAAAAAATGAGTGGAGAAATTATATTGAATTGATCACAGCTTTCCTTTATTAATAAAAAGCTACGAAATTTGCGTTCTTTGAAATTCCGGCTAGATGAAAACGGGAAGATGGCGTCCATGCGCATCTTCG